>BFEA01000074.1:1533483-1551997 GCA_003427395.1 Chara braunii | reverse complement strand
TTTTTTTTTTTTTTTTTGGGTCCGGACATTTTTGCACCCTGGGGACTGGTCCGGACTGTCTTTAGGGGGAGAGCAAAGTTCCCGGCATCTCCTCCCAGGCATGAGTTTGCCATCAAGACATGGTCCCAGTATGGTATCAACTGTCCACATAGGTAGGTGCCCATGTGTGCCTCCCATTGGTAGAAGCTTTCTTCCCGTTTTTCCGTTATAAGTCCAGGGGATTTTCACCTTCATCTTCTCTCCTTTCTCCCCCTCCGGATGGTCTTTCTTCCCCTTTCGGATCTCCTTCCTTTTTCGGGTCTTTACCTCCCTTCCCATCATCACCACCATCATCTCCACCTCCACCACCACTTCCTGTTGTTACTGTGGCGACGACTTCCACTAACTTTTTGGTGAAGACATGTTCTAATTGTCAAGTGTAATCCTCGGGTTGTTCATCTATCCACTGGGCGGAGGCATACAACAAGTTATTCCATGTGCCTTTGAATTCGGTCTGGTGTTGGTCGAGCCGAGCAACTGTTTTATTTATGGCAACGAGCTCCTGTCCTTCGGCCTTCAACCTCCTTCTCTCCTCTCTCTCTTCCCTTTTCTTTGTTAGCAACCGCTGGTGCAATATATTCTCCCTCTCCTCCACCAGCAATGCACACTCATCATCAATATTCATCATCCTCTTCAGCTTCCACCTTCACTGCAAATTCCTCTCTTTCCACCTCCGATTCGTCTGCCCATTTATCCTTATGAATCCAAACTTCTCCATCCAAGACTGTGTGTCAACCGCGTAGAAACGCAGTTGGCTCGTTTCTCCTCGTTCGGTTGGCCCTCGTTCTCCACCCTTGTCTCTGGGATCAATCAACCTCTCCTCCTCTTCTTCTTCTTCTTTTTCTTCCTCTTCTACGACTTCAACCTACTGTTTCTGTTTTTCTAGTATTTTTCACTTATCCTCCAATTCCCTTCTCTCCTTCTCCAATCTCTCTTTCTCCTCCTCTTTCTTCTTCTTTTTGTCCTCCTTTTTTCTCCTCCTTTTTTCTCCTCCTTTTTCTCCTCCTCCTTCTCCTTCTTCTTCTCCGCCAGCCTCCTATCGATTTCGGTCTGCTATTCGACGATATACGGCTGGGTGGACGCTTCGAACCGACTCACAACATGCATGCCAAACGTCCGAGTGAATCCCAGTGGAAAGAGGAAGCGAAGGGGAGGGTCCAATATAGCGGACAGGACCAAGAATCCAAACATTGGGTAGTCATCCATGGCGAGGGTCAGCACAGGTAAGTTGACTCTGCCTCCTCACCACTTAAACCTACCCCTAAACACTTAACAATCCTCAATACTTATATTGCTCCTAACCTAAATCAGGGTCCAACAAACTAATTCCCTTCGCACTTCCGTCATTAGAGCTCTCCTGACAACCGGTGGGCAACCGCCAGTTTAAGCTCAGCGAGCACAGACCTCAGAAATTCTTTAACGACGGATGTCGTGCCCACCGATATGAGGGATTGTTATCAACACTTAAACTGGTTCCTCACAGATTGCAACAGTTTTCGGGTTTTCTAGTATTTTACTATTTTTAACTTATCCTCCAATTCCTTTCTCTCCTTCTCCAATCTCTCTTTCTCTTCCTCTTTCTTCTTCTTTTTCTCCTCCTTTTTTCTTCTCCTTTTTCTCCTCCTCCTTCTCCTTCTTCTTCTCCGCCAGCCTCCTATCGATTTCGGTCTGCTGTTCAACGATATACGGCTGGGTGGACGCTCCGAACCGACTCACAACATGCATGCCAAATGTCCGGGTGAATCCCCGTGGAAAGAGGAAGCGAAGGGGAGGGTCCAATATAGCGGACAGGAACAAGAATCCAAACATTGGGTAGTCATCCATGGCGAGGGTTGGCACAGGTAAGTTGACTCCGCCTCCTCACCACTTAAACATAACCCTAAACACTTAACAGTCTTCAGTACTTATACTGCTCCTAACCTAAATCAGGGTCTGACAAACTAATTCCCTTCGCACTTCTGTCACTAGAGCTCTCCTGACAACCAGTGGGCGACCGGCAGTTTAAGCTCGGCCAGCACAGACCTCAGAAATTCTTTAACGACACAAACAGGATGTCATGCCCACCGATATGAAGGATTGTTGTCAACACTTTTAAATTGGTTCCTCACTGATTGCAACAGCTTTCGGGTATAACTACCACCAGTGAATGTCCAGCCGGTCAGTACCGGTCCTTGGGGGATCTCCCTGGCGTCCTCAACTGATGGACGTCTCACCCCTACTATATTTGTGCATTATACAACTGGTGAACCCTACTACCCTCTACAACTCCTCATTGCATCCCGTCGAATCTTCGGTTGCACTTCGGTTAGTACCGGTTATTAGGCATAGCCAGTTTGTTTAACAAGCGTCCACCGATATGAGGGATTGTTTTCAACACTTAAACCGGTTCCTCGCTGATTGCAACAGTTTTCGGGTTTTCTAGTATTTTTAACTTATCCTCCAATTCCCTTCTCTCCTTCTCCAATCTCTCTTTCTCCTCCTCTTTCTTCTTCTCTTTCTCCTCTTTTTTTCTCCTCCTTTTTCTCCTCCTCCTTCTCCTTATTCTTCTCCGCCAGTCTCCTATCGATTTCGGTCTGCTGTTCGACGACATACGGCTGGGTGGACGCTCCGAACCGACTCACAATATGCATGCCAAACGTCTGTGTGAATCCCAGTGGAAAGAGGAAGCGAAGGGGAAGGTCCAATATAGCGGACAAGAACAAGAATCCAAACATTGGGTAGTCATCCATGGCGAGGGTCATCACAAGTAAGTTGACTCCACCTCCTCACCACTTAAACCTAACCCTAAACACTTAACAGTCCTCAGTACTTATTGCTCCTAACCTAAATCAGGGTCCGACAAACTAATTCCCTTCGCACTTCTGTCACTAGAGCTCTCCTGTCAACCAGTGGGCAACCTGCAGCTTAAGCTCAGCCAGCACAGACCTCAGGAATTCTTTAACGACGCAAACAGGATGTCGTGCCCAACGATATGAAGGATTGTTGTCAACACTTAAACTGGTTCCTCACTGATTGCAACAGTTTTCGGGTCAACACTTAAACTGGTTCCTCACTGATTGCAACAGTTTTCGGGTATAACTACCACCAGCAAATGTCCAGCCGGTCAGTACCGGTCCTTGGGGGGATCTCCCTGGCGTTCTCAACTGGTGGGCGTCTCACCCCTACTATGTTTGTGCATTATACAACTGGTGAACCCTACTACCCTCTACAACTCCTCATTGCATCCCGTTGAGTCTTCGGTTGGACTTCGGTTAGTACCGGTTATTAGGCATAGCCAGGTTGTTTTACAAGCGCCCGCCTCTCATTGCCCTTGCTCCCTACTAGGTCTGGGGATACCTCCAGCTGGCGAGTTGCTACCCTAGACCTAGACCATGCATTCACAAACTTGCAGACTCGAAAACAACAAAGAGATCAAGTGTGATCAGATGACGTTAACAAAAACCTAATTGCAGCAGAGGTCACCAGAAAAGTAGGTAGGAAGGTACCATTCCCAACAAAATTCGGATTGCATGAAACGACAGGGTCAGGGCAAAGAAGCCCTTCACTTCTTGAACGTTCCCTTGATGAAGCTCCTTAATCGCAGGTACATCCTCCTCTTGCTCCTTGCTATGTCCCTTTTTCTTCGGCCCTTCACTTTCAGTCAAACCTCGGTCTCTCTATTTTATTATTATTATTATTATTTTAATCTCTCGCCCGCCTTCTTCCTTGCCAGCGCCTCAACTTTCGAGCAGATGATGCGGGAGCCAGCTTCGATACCACTGAAATGAACCATGTACTCGTCAAGTTCAACCTCGCATACATCAATGAACATTCACATGAGAGTTCACACTTACACACAACGGGTTTCAACCAGATAGCGGCTATGGCTTCTCTCTCTTCTCTCTTTCTTAGTCTTGCTTCTATCTTTGACTTGGCTCGCTCTACCTCACTCTCTCTCTCTTCTCTCTAACCTAGATCGTCACCCTGGATACGCCCACTTACGTAAGCTTACACCTTGGCAGCTATGGCCCCCCTTCTCTTGCGCTACCCCTAACCTAGCTAAGGAGTCACTCGCAAGCACCCTCTTCTTCTTTGGGCTTGCAGTGCCCAAGTTGCTTTAACGCACAAGCAGCAGCAGCGCTTCCGCATTTCGCAAGCCGCTGCACTGTCGCAGCTAAATATAGCACTTGGCTTGGCTTGGCTTGGCTTGGCCTGCTTCAGACCAGTACCAGTTGGCCGCGGCCTGTCTGCTGCAAACACTTTGTTGTGTCTAGTAGCTTCCGATCTTTCCTGGGACATGCTGCAAAATTGGACTTGGAACTGTCCGACCGGACAGGACTCTTCAGGTCGTTTCTTGTTGGGTACCGGACGGACTCCTACCGACTCACGACACTTCGGTGCTGACACCTACCAACCTACAACATTTTTGACCCCTACCGTCTTCCCCCGAACATAACACATATGCATTGTATTCAAGTTTTCCAAAAAAATGGGTTTTTGGAAAGTTGGACCCTTTTCTTCGAATACAAGGGCACTGCAAATATAACGCATATGTGTTCTAATCGAATAATACGCATATGCGTTATATTTTAATTTCACAAAGATAAAATTGTTGTATTTGAATATAACCTTTTTTTTTCCCGAAGGTCAACCCCTGCTCCATTCTTGCCCTGGTGAACAAGACAGGCCCGTGCAGGCCCGTAATCACAGATCACTGCCCGTGCTCTCTCTCTCTCTCTCTCTCTCTCTCTCTCTCTCTCTCTCTCTCTCTCTCTCTCTCTCTCTCTCTCTCTCTCTCTNCTCTCTCTCTCTCTCTCTCTCTCTCTCTCTCTCTCTCTCTCTCTCTCTCTCTCTCTCTCTTTTTGTGCCCCCTATGCTCTTCTGCAGGCAAGAAACTGCCCTCCAGGTCACTGACACGCGCTGCATCTCTCTCTCTCTCTCTCTCTCTCTCTCTCTCTCTCTCCGTCTCCGTGCGCGACGGCGCTTCTGACAGCCAAGAATGTGGCGTGGCCAAGAAAGTGGAAAAATAAGAATGCCACTCACCAAGGTCTCGCTGCACTACCGTGGTCACCGAAACAAAAAAGAAAGGGGTTGTATTTGTCCACGTTCTAGTGGAAGATTCATTCGCATTTTGCACATTTGTTGAGGAGTGGAGCAAGGGCCCAAGTAGGGGAAAGGAATGAAACTCAACCCAGAACATGGAAAGGTACGTCGCTACTTTACTTTTACCTTGTTGCCAAGGCTCTGAGGCCCCCAGCCGTGGTCCAGACCTGAGCCTACTCAGCCTGGACCCGACCCCCTTATGCAGGCAAAGTTGGTCTAGTTCACTCGAACATAACGCATATGCGTTGTAAACGAATACAACGCATATGCCTTACGTTCGGGGGAAGACGGTAGACCCTGCGGCCTACCCTACTGGACCGCCCTAGGACTTGGGACTTGACAGGACCCTGGGACGGGGACTGGGTGTCTGCATCCTTTCAGGATATTTTGTCAGATACCCCTACAAGGCATGGTTATGGCAAAATGCCCTCTATGACAGTAGTGACACTTTGCACAATCGCCAATTGGACCTATCATCTTTTGCATATACCCCTACAGGGCCCTGGGCAACCTGTCTATATGCCCCAGTACTTCAGGCCGTTGGACCCTGGAGATTGCAAAAGAAATGCACAAGTCCCTGCAGCCCAGGGGCAGGGCATATGGCAAAGTTGTCGATGCGTGGGACAGGGGCAGATGCGGAAGTTTGGGGCATTTCAAAGTAACGAAATGCCCAAAGTTTTAGGGGTATTTCAACAATTTTCCCAAAGCAAGAACATAGATCAGTTGGTACACCGATGAACTGTTGATATACAAACCCAAGTTCTAATCTTTTTTCTTTTTTCTTGGAAAGTCTTAACTTTTGTTTCAAATAAAGCTCATGGGAATGAGGCCGGGGACCTCACAATTCTACCCGGGCTTATCCTGGCACAGCTACTTTGTACTTATATTGCTCCCTTATTATCAGTTCCAACTCTGTCTATCCTGTTACTATCCTACCAGACTAGCATCTGGTGTTACTATTCTACCAAACCAACAGCTACTCTATTGTGTCAATCTCTTCTAGTTACTATCCCTCTTTACCCCTCCCTAAGCCCTACTCATCTTCTACTTTGCCACAACTAAACCAGACCTACCTACGGCCTGTTAACCAGCCCAAGCTCGGCTGGTTGGAACCTGCGTTCCTCACTGAACATGACACTCTCCACCCTCCTACCCACTGCAGTGCCTCATGCGGCACGGGTCAAAGGTGAGGGGACCGAGTGTCCTGGTTCCCAGTTAACCATCCATTCAATTCACTCTTTTCATTCTTATCTCCTTTCCACCCTTGAGTTGTCTCTGATCCACGGGGACAGCACCAGACCTTGAGTCCTGTGTACTGCTGCTAACTTGAAGTTAATGGTCCATGTGTTCATAAACCATCTCAACTCTCTTTTGCTCCCTTTGCCTGCTTTTGCCCTTTTCTTCCAGTCCACTCTGATGGCATCTCTCAGGCCTTGTTTTATCAGGTTCTTGATTTCCACATCCGAAAGGGGTCTCCTTTGAAAACGCGTTTTGTTCCGGTCTTTCCGGACGATTTCGCAGAGCAGGCCTCTCACTGCATGTGCTACGTACCCCCAGCCCCTCTTACCTTGAATGTTTTCTGGTAGAAACCCCAGCAACACCCATCTTTCCTCCCATTTGATTGCAGGATCGGCGAAACTTTGCCAATGCTGTTCCCACCATCTCCAAATCCTTCTGAAGGCTGGGCATTCCCACCATAATGTCTAGTCGACTCAAATGGCCAACTACATCTTGCACATTTCAGTTCCACAGTCATTCCCCTCATTGCCAACCATACTGTTGAGGGTGTTACCATTAGTGAAAGCATCCACATGATGCTAACTTGTTTACCATTCGGAAGATGAGTCAGGGTCTCCCACAGAGTTGAGAACATTGGTGCAGCAGTAGTGTGGCATACTGCGTAGCCACACGGGCCTACAGGGCCCGTCCCGGACATTCAGCCTAAAAGCCTAAAACTTAGGGCTTACAGGCCCCGTTCATTTCAGCCTGGATGCTGAAAAACGAGGGCCTGCAGGCCCTACCTCGTTTCAGCCTATTTCTGGGTCTTTTCAGACCCAGAGTTTTCAGCCTGAAACGGAGGGCCATTTTCAGGCCCTCATTGTTTCAACCTGCCCCTAAGACTCAGGCACGGAAACAGGGATGCGGAACAGGCCCAAAATAGCCTGTTCCTCACGTGCTCGAGCAGGAGCTGCAGCTGCAGCCCCTGCCTTCCTTCGGCAGGCTCAAGAGGCACACCCGTAGTACATAGGAGGTTCCCATGCACTTCACGGGTAGGAGGTAGTGTCAGTAGGTAGAGGTAGTCTTCAGGATTCGGCCGCAGCACTCAGGAGGAGCGCTGCAGTAGTCTTCAGCGCTAGGCAGTAGTGGTAGCGCTAGCTGTAGTCTTCGGCGCTGGGCGCCATAGCTGTAGCTGTAGTCTTCAGCGCTGGGCGCTGGTAGGTAGTAGATCGTAGAGTGGCGAGAGACTGGCGGAGGCCAGTGTTACTTACCTGTGGCACCATCGCTCCAGCTCCAGCTTCGTGGTACCTGCATCAAGACGCCAACTTCACAGGTTAGTACTGGACACAGAGAGAGAGAGAGTTCTTCTTCTTCCTCTTCTAAGTCCACCTTCTCTTCTCACCCTCTCGCCACCTGACTTCTAGACTACGACAGAGAGAGACAGAGTTGTGACTTGAGACTTGACGACATTGGATCCAGACTTGACATTTGGGATTCAGACAGTTCKACGAGGGACTATTTGGGCTTGTGCCGAAGACTTGGTGTTGACGACATTCCCATCTTCCCCCTCCTCTTCGTCTATCCCCTTCCTCCTCGTCTGTGCATGTTCTGGGCTGGCGTTGTCTTCCTGTGTGAAGCGCCAGACCCATTCACACTATGAAACGATGATGATGATGCATGTTCAGGGCTGCATTACCACATTGATTGTTCGGATCACTAGTATCTAAGTCTTCCGCTGTGCTATCTTATACTTTGTATTGAAAGGTCGGTTCTTGTTCTGGTCTGCACCTATACGGTATGCAACAAGTAGACAGGTCTTCTGTTGAGACTGTTTGCCACCTGCTTACTGCGACTTCTGCTGGAGTTCTCTGTTTGGCCTGATTCTGTCTCAACTTGTAGCCTTGCGCTACAGGATATTCTGCTATACTCACAGCCGGACCGCGTGCCTCCCCGGTTGACCAACTCAAGGCCAAAGGGTCAATACATAGGTTCCTCAACTTCGTTTTGCCCACCCATGTCGGCCTTCGTTTCGTTGCTGATCCTCTTGGTGCTACTGTGATGCGTGCCTGTGGGTGGTTGTTCCACCTCATGATAATTCTTGAGCTCACAAAGGACAGCCTATTGGAGTGTTGGTCACAGCGCCATTCCTCCATCTTCCTGAACCCGCTAGGCATGATTTCGACCAGCTTCCAGATCTTGTCTCCCACCTGATTCGTCGTCCCTCCCTCCTCCTCATTATCCTCTTTCTATGCTACATACCAGGTTCCCAACGGGTCTACCCCGCTTGGGCTTAATACTTGTTTCCACTCTTCCGGGATGCCTTCCAGCAGCTGCCACCAATGGTCTTCAACGTTTATGAGTCCACTTAGCACCCCTTTCACCTCTGCTAGTGGGCGCCAAGTCCCCAGTAGGCCAGACCATAAGTCTCCAATTTTAACTATCCCTCTTCGAATCCATGATTGCCCAAAGGAACCAGTTGAGCCATCGGTTTCAAAGGGTTCCCCTCCTCTTTTCACAATCCGCGAGTTCTCAAACAGGATCAGTGCCATGATTTCCTCCTTTGTTGTAGTTGGAGTATTCACATCAGGGGGTAGTTTGTTCCAAGCTCGTAGTACCTTCCTCCAAAATCTCGATTTCAGCCTTTTCCTTCTGAAAGATGGGATAAATATGCAAGCCCAAACATCTTGAGGTCGGCGTAGGCCCCACTCACTCATCAATATCTGTTCAGCAAGTTCCACCCAATGTTCTTTGGACGAAGTTGTCGCCACTTTGTTAATCCAATTACACAACTACGCTTGGTTCTTCTTCGCTGGGTCTACCAACCCCAGTCCTCCCTGAGTTCTTGGAAATGTCTGCAGGTCCCAAGCCACTTTCACCAAGAAGCCTTCGCTGTTTTGTGCTCTTGGTTTCCACAGGAAGCGTGCTACCAACCTCTTTATAGCTTGCATTGAGCTTTCTGCCATCTCTCTTATTGTGCAGACAAACCACAGTATAGAAAACAATGCTGCATTAGAAACTAACGCCCTGCCAATGATTGACAAGTCCTTAGTCTGACCCCCACCCGTTGTTGAATCAGCAGTCCTTGTGCTGAGTACTCCACCTGTAGGCTGATGAGGACCCCCAAAAACCTTTCTTCCTCCCCTACCTCCACCCTCTGCATCCCCCATTGCACCGCTGGCACATAGTTCCTAGGTAATAGGAACGCTGATTTATTCCAGTTTACCTCCACCCTCTGCATCCCCCATTGCACCGCTGGCACATAGTTCCTAGGTAATAGGAACGCTGATTTATTCCAGTTTATTGTAGCTTCAGACGGAAAAGAGTATTCTGTCATAACTTCTTTCAGCGCCCCCATCGATGACACTGACTACAAACAGGTCATCAGCAAGGGCTTTTACCTTGCACTCTACCCCACTGTGGAGCCTTAAGCCCTTGATGAGGGGGTTACACCGGATTCTGTTGATGAGGACTTTCATCTGAAGTACGAACAGTAAGGGAGCGAGTGGGCACCCCTGTCGCAGCGAACGAGAGAGCTTGAAGGAGGTTGACAAGTGGCCGTTTATCATAACTGCTGAGGTCGAAAGGGTGTACATCATCACCGTCCACTTGCAAAAGTTAACTTCAAAGCCCATTCTTTTCAGCCTTGTGAACACAAACTGCCATCCCACCTTGTCGTAAGCTTTCTCCAGGTCCAATAGTAGAGTCACCGAGTCCATGTTCTCCGACTATACTACCTCCAATACCTCCAGTGTCGTGACAATGTTGTTAAAGATTGACCATCCTTGGACGAAGGCACCTTGGTCTCCAGCCACTAAACCCGGTAAGTGCTTCCCCAACCTTCTTGCCAGTGATTTTGCTAAGATCTTATATGACACATTCAGAATGGAGATAGGGCGCCAGTTTTTCACATCAGCATTATCTCCCTTCTTGAAAAGCACGGCAATCACCCTGTGAGTCATTCCCTTACCCAGTTTTCCGCCTTCCAACACTCTGTTGTAAACCTCCACCAACTCTTCCCTCACTCCTTCCCAGTTGCTGATGTAGAATTCGACATTGAGGCCGTCTATACCTGGTGACTTTCCTTTGGCCATACTCTTGAGTGTTTGTGTAACTTCTTCCACAATCAAAGGTCTGTCCAAATCCAGTCTAGTCGTGGTAGACAGGCTTACTGTTGTGTCTTGCCACATATCAGATTGTTCGGTGAGGTCTGTGGTAGGAGCCTGAGGCCGTCTGGTTGTGAGCACATCTTCATAGTAGAGCTTGGCATAGTGGAGCATCCCAGCTGCTGAGCAGGTGCTGAGTTGTCAAAGGGGTGTCGCAACAGGGGTGTCGCAACTCTACCATTTGCTGTTGAGTCCGACGCGGCTGCAACTTTTGGAAGGTATCCTTGGTCATCTGATCGTGTGCCTCTATACCCTTTTCCCTGAATAGGTCAGTCCACCTCTTGTGCTTGTCCTGTTGGATTTCCTCCCATTCTGCTACCCGTCGTTCCCTTTCTATTGCCCACACCATGGCCGAGATTGGGTGCCCCTCCATCCTCTCTTCCGCCTCCTCTACCTTTCGTGTTACATGCTGCGCCTGCAAACGAGGGCCATTTTCAGGCCCTATGTCGTTTCAGCCTGAAAGCCTGAAAACAAGGGCCTACATGCCCTGTGTCGTTTCAGCCTGAAAGCCTGAAAACAAGGGCCTACAGGCCCTGTGTCGTTTCAGCCTAAAAAAGGGCCCTCCAGGCCCTGAGTCTTTTCAGCCTGAAACAGAGGGCCATTTTCAGGCCCTCATAAGATCGACCTGCCCTGGAACTTAGGCACCAGACCAGGGTTTTAGCACAGGCCATTTTGGGCATGTTTTCTAGACAACCTTTGTTTGAACTTCAACGCCACGGTCTGGCACATTTTGGCATTGGCAAGAGCAACCTCCTAGACGGGCCAGCACTATATAAGACTGGCCCGCCCTGCAGGCTGCAGGTAGCTCATAGGGACTTCCCAGGCAGTTCACGGGCACTTCACGTGCAGGAGGCAGGAGGCAATCTTCAGCATTCGGCAACAGCACTCTGGAAGAGCGTTGCAGTAGTAGTAGCTAGCGCTAGAGTAGTCTTCAGTGTTGGGCGCTGCTAGGAGGTAGAGTAGAGTAGAGAGAGAGAGAGAGGCAGAGACCGAGGAGACTTACATGTGGCGCCATAGTTTCAGCTTCGTCTTCGATGTATCTGCAACAAGGCGCCACCTTCACAGGTTAGTACCAGAGCTGTCTCTTATACACATCTAGATGTGTATAAGAGACAGGAGTAGAGTAGAGAGAGAGAGAGAGGCAGAGACCGAGGAGACTTACATGTGGCGCCATAGTTTCAGCTTCGTCTTCGATGTATCTGCAACAAGGCGCCACCTTCACAGGTTAGTACCGGAGAGAGAGAGAGAGAGAGAGAGCTGTCTCTTATACACATCTAGATGTGTATAAGAGACAGTCCTCTTCCAAGTCCACCATCTCTCTCTCCTCCTTCTCTTTTCTTCTCCTCCTTTATCTTCTTCTTCAGTTACGAGAGTGAGAGTGGTTACTAGTAGGGGATACAGACAGAGGTTAAAGTGGGCGTGTTGCCCATGATCTGATTCGACATTTCTGAGGCAGGCATTGATTGGACATCGGCAAGGGGCTATTTTCGGACTTCGCTATTGCAATCTTGGTCTTCCCCCTCGCCTCCATCTTCGTCCTTCCTCTCCCCCATCTCTCATCTATGGTATCTCCCCATGTGTGTGTACAAGGAGGGACCTTTCTTCTTCGTGTGCGGCCCCTCCTCCTCCTCTCACACGGGTGATGTATGATGGGATGTCGTGTCAGTCCCGGTTAGGTCAGGACTTATCTCAAAGTCTTCCATTGCGCTATTATGTGCCATTTTGTATGTATTAGGATGTACACTGCTTGTTGAGATTACACTAACACTGCATTGTCCATTCAATCCTTTTCATCACCTTGCGGATCCTTGGTTGTACATACATTGCCAACTGGGCATGTATCATTTCACCTACACTCAGCTTCCTTCATGTTCCTAGCTTTGGCCAGGATTCTGGAGCATACATCCATAACTCCCGAAGCAATGGTCAGTCCCCCATCCAGTCAGTCTTCTTCGTTCACGAAGTACTGTCTGGCCTCGTTCCATCGCTTCATATGGTCCTTGCCCACTCCCCTATTCAGGGATCTTCTAACACCTGCTTGTTCAATCTGAAGAAGCCTCTCCCTCTCTCTAATCCTTCCTACAGTCTAATATCCGCCACCACCGGCTTGTGGTCCGATAGTGGATTGCAGAAATGTCGTACTCCAGTCACACCATTAACCACGCCCTCTCCTGATAGGAAGTAGTCTAACCGTCTTCTTGTAACCACTTGTTTGTCGTGGTGTCTGTGTGACAACCATGTGTACCCAGCGTCTGTTGGGTTAAGTAACCGAAAGGGATCTGTCAAGGCCAATTCCTCTGTGAACTCAAGTAGTTCGTGCACATCTTGTTTCATTACTGCAGTCGATCCTGGTCGAAGAGCCTCGTCCAGGGACCGGTTCCAATCCCCAGCCAATACTAGCTTGTCCACCTTTGGAATGCGTTTTGCTAAAGTCTTGAAAAGGTTGCTCTTTCTCTCACATCCGTGGGGGCATACACTGTCATCAAGAGGCAATCTTCATTCCCTGCTTCCACTCTCATCCAAGCCCACCTCCCCCAGATGTCTATTTCTGAGTCAATCACACTCACCTGTAGATTGCGGTGTAGTAGGATACATACCCCTCCCCGAGTACCCCGCAGTTTACTTTCCATTCGTGAACCCATGATTTCAGTCTCCTGCATTTGAAGCGTCCACTAGTATCCCCTAAACCTCTAATATTCCAAGATGCAACTTTAAGTTTCTCCATCTACACCTGTTTCTTCCGCTCTGCTTTGGATGCGGGGATGGCTCTCGATGCATTGCAACACTGAACGCGAGTGGGATGAGCGAGACCTGTCTCGAGTGCTGCCTCTTACCAAGTTGGACTCTGAACCCAAACCCCATTCCTTGGTAAGGGCCTCAGCTAAGAACTGGGAGAGCAGATTCTCCTCCCTATCCAGCTTCTCGTTCATGTTCAAGAGGACTAGTGCAGAGATATCCGGATGGAATTTTATTCGACTTAACTCGTCCACTTCCTGATCCCCCACTTTCCTCATGTGCACCCACCGTACTTTGGCTTTAGTCAGCATGTCTGCTATTTCTGGAGGAATGCGCGCATCCAAAATGGCGAAGTACAGCTTGTAGTAGGTCTGGCGTGATTCCACTATTAGGCTTGTCATAGAAGAACGGGGGATAAGCCTGATGGGGACATGATTACCGTACATAGCTCTAGTGTGAGCCATGATCTCTAGCGGAGTGGGTGAGTGAGATATATCAATAGATGGGATGTAAGGAGAGCTATCTGAGTTGGCCAAGCCCAATAAATACACACCATCATTAGCCATTGTGCACAGCAGAGGGACTAGTCTTCTCTGCACAGAACTGGCCTGGCTCTTACTTATGGTATCTGCTTTCTTGTCCCTGTGTTGCTCCAATCTCCTCTCCCCTTCTCTTCTTTCCTCCTCTGAGTGTTTGGTCGTTGTTGAGCTCCTCATTGAGTTTCGATCTTCCTCATTGCTGAGTTCCGAGCGCCTTTCTTTCCCATACACATTCACTTCCCCACTTCACTTGAGATTGGGAGGAGGCAGAGGTCTTCGACAGCTTCTTCAGCTTCCTCTCTATCCCTTCTTGAATGTCTCCTGTGTGTGACATATTCGGGCCCCGTCTCTCCGACTGTCCTCCTCTCGATCGTTCAAATATCCTCCTCCTGTAACCTCCCGTTCCTTCTTCACCCGTCCATTCTTTTTCACCACACCAACTGTCTCTCCACTTTTCGTTCTCGCCTGCTCCCCTACCAATTCTGGAGGTTCCAGCTCCTTCATATCTCCTAGTTGGCCCCCCGTACATAGGGCTCTGCTCTCTGTATTGGGGCACGAAGCCTCTCCAATTATATGACCCAGACGGGTATCTTGGTTGTGGGTGCATTGGCCCCACAGAACCACAATGAGGTTCGAAGAATCCTTGGTCTACGTAGCAGGGTCTGACATCTTGTGTGCCACCTGGAGTCCACCCGAGGTTGTTCCATCCTACTTGGGAGGAGCCCTAGTGTTTGCCGCACTCGACATGGCCGTTTCCTCCTCGCCACTCTGCTCTGTCGGCCAGGGGGGCATCACCGAAGGAGTAGGGCCGTGCTCGATTGGATATGCAGGATGTGCAGGGCTTGGCCGTCCCTGAGCACGTTCTTCTCCCATGTAGTTCATATACCTTTGTTGGTAATTTAAGTGTGCGCTGGCTCCTTGGTGCGCTGCTGGTGCCATCGGTACTGCCTGTACAGGTACAGGTACTGTCGGTACTACCGGCTGTCCCGTGCCATGTGGGCCTCGGATCTGGTTGCTTGTCCACTGCTGGTTTCCTTCCGCTTGGGCTGTGCCCTCTGTCCATTTGCCTGCTTGTTGTTGCCTATCCGCTAAAATTGCCCCTGTTCTCCCCCCTGCATCCTTAGTCTCTGCTCTTCGTGCTACTTGTTGTTGATGTTGTTGAAATCTCTCTCTGTGTCCACCCGAGCGCTGACCGGATGCGCCTCTACCTTCCTCTTGATGCACTCTAGGGCACGTAGAGTCCATGTGGAAATACCACTCACATCTCTTACACCAATCTGTATACGAAGTAGCGATATCTAATTTCCACCACGTTCCCTTAGGAGATTGGATTGTTAGAGCATCGTCCACTTTAAATCTGGCTTCCAGCGGCAGGTCCATTTTCACATTCATTAATTTCGGTCTAGTGCTGTCGTATTCTGGCGGATGCATTTGGGTGACTTCACCGAACATTCCTCTCACGGCAGAATTCACGTAGTAGTAGGCTTCCAGTGGCACTCTCAGTGCAATAATCCAAAATTTTGATTTTGCTTCCTGTAGCCTAATCTCTTGTAATTCTTGAAGTGGTATCCACGGCTTGAAGGACACTGAGTATTTTTTCGAATATTGAAGTTTAATCTTCAGTTCCTTATGACGAATAAGCCACTCCGCCACTTCTTTTGCCCTGGCCACATAAGAGGCCACATTCGGTCCTTCGAACTTAACCCTTCCTCGTTTCGAGTTTGGGTGGAACAGTCTCCTCGCAAACCATCCATCTTCATACGCCCTGATTAAGTCTTCCTTAACCTGTCTTGATAATTGACGTGCCTCTCCCTGAAACATCACGATAATTGTGTGCCCCTTCAACCACGCCTCCTTTATGTCGTTAACCTGTGCATTGACCACGGACCTCTTTCCCTGTCCGTCCTCCACCACCTCTCCTATTGGTAAGTCATCCTGACATATTCCCTCTTCGTAACATTTTTCAACCGATTCTCGGATCCTGGCTGTGTCCCTAGCTATCGCCGATGGAATTGAGGGTCTATACGGCCCCGCTCTCACTTGTTCTGCCATCACCTTCGTTTTAGGGCTACAACTAGTACGTCGTTCCTGGTTTGACCTCTCCTCCCCAGCACATTTCTTCGATGTTCACCCTACAAGCGGGAGCCTATCCTACTCTAACCCTACAGGACTGCTTAGATGGCGCATGTACTATCACCCTCGTTGAGAGAGCGTGTACATGGCAAACCGTTTTCCGTCATGACGGCGGAGGTCGCGACTAAGCAGCACCATGGCTGACCCACAGCGACGACCAGAACGGAGCACTACACTACCCGCCTGTTCCGACTGCTCCTACGACCCGTGACCCCCCTTCCGAGACCCCCGGCAAAAAAAGTTAAAAGCAAGCAAGGAAAAAAAAAGAAAAGCAGATCACCTCTGATTTTCTGCACCTCTTCCAAACACGTCCAGGAGTCCCAATCCTCTTTGCTACCCGTAGTGGTACCTCGCCCGAGGCCAGGCTGTACTGCTGTTTTCTGTCAGTCTTTTTTTTTTTTTTTTTTTTCAGTGGTGATTTTTGGTCGAGCTGGCCAGGTTGATGCTGACTACGCACAGCTATTGCCGCTGCCAGCTCAGCACAGGAATTGACAGTCAAGCCTGGAAAGTCGGAAAAAAAAAAAAAAAAGGTAATGTAGGAACTTCCCTCACAGAGGGCGTACCGACACTAGTAGGACTTTTGTTCTTATTTACGGACGTAATTGCAGCCACAAACAACCGGGTTCCGGCCGCAAATGCGGACAGATACATTTAGAAAAGTGCTACCAAGTGTGAGTGTGCGCTGAGGGAGTCGCCACACCACTCTCGAAATGTGGCGGATGCATCTGGCCATGCTCTAGGCGGCAGTTCATTCTCATTTTGCACATTTCGACAGTGGTGAGGCGATGCACTGAAACTGGCCGTCATCCGGGTCATATGTCCCACGGAAGTCCTTTGGAAGTGTGAACACGTCCTCGAGGGATCCCTTTGCAAGTTCTTTGCCACCCTTTCTTTTTTTTTTCCTTTTTTTTTCCGCCGAGGTTTTTCTTTTCTTTTTTTTTCCGCCGAGGTTTTCTCACCAAATGCGAAAAAGACAGAAGTTTTTTTTTCTGACCGCAATCACGTCCACAAACATAAGTAAAAAGTCCTGGCGTGAGTATTGCCCTAAGGGCACACTCACACTGGCACTTTCCGAAATGCATCTGAGCCTAATTACGGACAGTCCTGGATGAATCTGACCGCAATCACGTCCACAAAAGAAAGTCCTAGTGTGAGTATTGCCCTAAGCAACGGCAAAAGGTTTTCGAGGGTTGAGCGGCGTGTGAAAGGGGGAAAATGTATAGGGATGCTGAGCTTATTTTATGGCTATTAATATCCATTAAAAACGGAGAAGTGAAAAATGATGAAGGGAATTAGAGGCTAATTACAAAGGAAAAAAGGAAAGAAGTTGAGCCTAATTGCATAGAACGAATAAAATGAGCAGAAGGATGAGGGTCGATTAACCAACCCGTAATCAATTGAAATGAAGGGATTTCTCGAGGCCTTCATTTGAAGTCAATCCAGGGTTAATTTCATATCTCCTCTCCGCTTGCGACAAACTTCGACAATTTGAGCGGCATGACCCTAAAACCGACCCTAAGACCGACCCTAAAATCGACCCTAACTGAACCTAAAACCGACCCCAAACTGTTGGAAAAACCGAGGATGATTCCCGGCCTCCTTTTGCTATTACAAATTTAATAAACTGGCCGTTCGTCAAAAAAAAAAAAAAAAAAAAAAAATCCGAGGATGTATGGGTTTGCGAAAGGTGACCAGGTTCGGCAACGTACCTGTACCTGTCGAGGTGCGGGGAAGCGACGGTGTACAACCTGAACCTGAATTTCTGGAAGGATCGGACTCACGACCTTTCTCGGCCTTTTGGCTAAAAATAGATCAAGTGTAGTATCTGTTCTGATCAGTTTAATATCTGATCTGTGGTCCATCGGGCCACACGATATTAAATTATTTTTTCTGGGTTACGGAGGGGTCACAGGGGCAGGCTTGCCTGCCCGGCCCCTCAAGCGTTGCCTCTGTATTGCACTGCAGCAGAGCGTGGCGCGGCCCCAAAAAACTCACGATCAAGCGTTGCCTCTGTATTGCACTGCAGCAGAGCGTGGCGCGGCCCCAAAAAACTCACGACCACGAGCTATAAACGGTCACGACGGATACCGGGGGGGGGGGGGCAAGGGGCAGAGAGAGGAGGAGGAGGAGGAGAGAGTAGTAGTAGGAGGAGGAGGAGAATAGGAGAGAATAGGGGCCAGGGGTGGGGGGGGGAAGGGAGGGGAGGGGAAAAAAAGTGACGAGAACGCTATTAGGGCATAATCACACTGGCACTTTTCAAGATGAATTTGACTGCAAATACGGGCAGACGTGGATGAATTTGACCGAAATCATGACCAGAGCTCAGTGGAAACAGTCCCTAGTGTGAGTGTCCTCTTTTTTTTCTGATGGACCACGGATCAGAACAGATACTACACTTGATCTTAGCCAGAGAGAGAAAAGGAGAAGGCGTTTGGCTGGCTGGCTGGCTGAAAACAGTTCGTCTGCATCAAGGCAAGCAGTGTACGAGTTGAAACGAGAAGAGCGAAAAGCAGAGAGAGAGAGAGAGAGAGAGAGAGAGAGAGAGAGAGAGAGAGAGAGAGTACTTTACAGGAGGAGACGGTGAAAGGGAGAGGGAGAAAGGAG
>BFEA01000074.1:1492049-1509155 GCA_003427395.1 Chara braunii | reverse complement strand
TCCTTTTAGGGGTCGGCTTCAACCCGAGGACCGGTCCTTGCTTTTTCCAAAAGGCCCGGTCATTCCAGAGCTGCCTGTAGGTAGTCCCCAATTTTTCCAAGGACCGGTCCCCCCCAAACTTTCGCCCCCTTAAAACCCACTTTGCGTCCTGGTCGCCCGCCGCCGAAAATGCGACACCTTGACGCAGATGCCGAAGCCCACTATACCGCAGCCTTAGGGCCGTCATTATTTTTTCCTTTCAAAAGTGGTTCGTCAACTTAGCTTCAGATGGACTGCTGGTTCCTACATAATAAATTTCTCCACCGGGAGCAATCAATCAATCGTGCATTTTTTCCGTCAGGGTGTTTGGTGGCTTGCTTGCCAGGTATGTGAAATCTAACGATTCAGGAGACTGCGTTGAGAACCCGGAAGATAAATCTGTCCACACACTGGCATTATTTTTTTTTCACAGGGCCACTCTGGTAACATAGATTACAATTTTTTTTTTTTCTTTTCTTTAACCACTACTACCTTTCCCGCGTGGGAAAAATTTTCGGAGGTCGGGCCCGATGGCGACTGCCATTGGCCGTCATTTCGTTTCGGCCTCTGCAAAGGTCGGACGCCTACCGGAGGCCCGCTATTTTCCCAAGCGGCAAAGGTACTACCGGTAGTGGTTTGCCCCTTCTGCTCTGGGGGAGGTCAAGGAGGGTTTGCCTGAGGTAGTGGTTTGCCTGAGGTAGTAGGTCAATCTATACAAACGATACCACCCATATTACAAGCGCGTGTGCAACGCTGGCACCCCGGTGGTGGTACAAGAACCACCGGAATCTACCGGTAGTCGTTGTCCATCGCGCTGCCTCCAGCTATTGGTGGGAGCAACGCCTGCTGGAAATCGTGCCCAACGGCCGTTGATACGTACATCATCGCACGTCCTGTGCCTTTCGAACATAAAGCAGATCTTACCCCACCTGCATTGACTGCCCTGGGGAACCGGTACTTGGCCCAACTATTGAAGCCGAGCCTGAATATGCCCTGCGCGCCGATTTTTGGCGAGCCTGCCAGGGGCGGGAACCAACAACATGGGACGTTTGATGCTTGGCACAGGTACTGCCCTCCTTATTCTGGACCTGCTGGCAGCAGCTGGAATGCAAAGCGGCGATAGTTCTCTTGTTTCCACTCGTGTACATGAAAATGGGCTGGGCAGAAGTGCATCCAGATCCATCTGGAAAGATCTCGTTGAAGTTCATCAGCTCGTCTGAATGGTAGAAGACGATAAATTGGTGAGCTACAAATGTTGATTGGTTGATTTAGTGATTGATTGTTTGATTGATTGATTTAGTGATTGATTGTTTGATTGTTTGATTTAGTGATTGATTGTTTGATTGATTAATTTAGTGATTGATTGTTTGATTGATTGATTTAGTGATTGATTGTTTGATTGATTGATTGGCTTGATTAGCTAACCTGTCGGTTGATAGGTTGGTTCTCGTAGTACGTGCCGTATCTTGAACTACTGCGGGAAACAAGGTAGGGCTATTAAAGGCGAGGGGTGGGGAAAGGAGGAGGGCGTCGACTTGTGGATCGAGGCGATTAGGAGAGGGAGGTGATGGGAGGTGATGGGTGTTGATGTTTCTGCTCCTGATTCGTCATGTCTCTGTTTCTCAATTGGCCACAGTCGTGATCGGATGGGAAAAAAGGACTTAAGACGATCGTCAACTGAATCGAGTTGATTGCGTCATTTTTTTTTCAATGTTAGTTCTAGATAGAAAGGCGGAACCCATTACGGTAATTAACTTCGCTGATTTTTTTTTTTTTTTTTTTTTTTTGATTGACTGCGCTGTTTTTTTTTTTTTTAATTAGCGGAGGGTGCATTAATTAATTAACGTGAGCTTGGAAAGGCGGAATTGATGGCATAGCCGTAATGTAGATGAGGTTTGTGAAGACTGGATTTATTGCTGCATTAATTCACGATTATTTTGGGGAGGAAACGGAATTGATTGCATTATTACGGTAGGTGCGGAGGACGGATTCAGAGCTAGGCTAATTAGGAAAGGTAGCAGGTTTGTGCAGGTCCTTCAGTGACTGACGTCTTGACACGTGGTTCTTCCCGCGCGGGGATTGCGTGCACACACGGCAGTAGAAACGGGGGTAGGGTGGGGTGGCCTGGGGAGAGGGTGGGGCGGGATCTGCTCCCGCGCGGGGATTGCGTGCACACACGCCAGTAGAAACGGGGGTAGGGTGGGGTGGCGTGGGGAGAGGGTGGGGCGGGATCTGCGATCGATCAATTCATCAATCAATCAGTGAAGCAAGAAATGAGTCTCGCAATCAAGCAGACGAGAACCAACTAATCAACCCACCAATTAACCGATCAATCAATCAATCAATCGAATAAGGAAATAGATACTGAGCAATCGGTTTAGGAACGGACCAAGCAGCGAATTGTCGGTCGCGATGTCGACAGTTCCGCTGATGGCAGGAGATGCCACGTGGAAGCAGTCTGGACCTCCATCTCCAACTACCTCAACGGCATCTAGAACGGGGGCGATGGGGGGAAGCTCCTGGACGAGGTGGGGGGTTGTCCGCTGGTTCCGGTCGCGTGTCATCGATCCCCTTGTCTCCATCTTGAGTCGGGGAGCAGAGCCAAAGCAGATTTCACTATCCGCAGCGTTGGGATTCACGATGGGCATTTTTCCGATCTACGGTGCCACTGCTGTCCTTTGCGCTGGATTGGCCCTCCTTTTGCAATCCAGTTGTAATCTGCCCACAATGATGTTGGCAAATTTCATCGCTACCCCTGTAGAGTTAAGCCTCGTGATTCCATTCATGCGCTTTGGTGAAAAGTTGGTCGGAGCGGAGCCCTTGGATATTGCGCCGAAAGCCCTCTTTGATGCCATTACTGGTCATGGGTCCTCCAAGCTGCTTCACGGAGTGCTTCATGCGATCCTAGGGTGGGCTGTTGCATCTCCTTTCGTGGTATGCATTTTGTACTTGGTTTTTGTTCCGATCTTCACACGCTTGAGCTGGCGCTTTTCATCGGGGTTCGGGCGGCGATCACCTCCGGCAACTCCTGTGGCGGTAATGGCGGTGTCTTCGTCAGGATCATCACCTGCACGAACGACCTTGACGTCACAAACTCCTGTCTCTTATGGACCACTTCATGTCAGCAGAAGGGCGTAATCACTGGGCTTATGACATTAGCGGAATTTCAGCACTGTTAATATTAAGTTCCGGTATGGTGGTGACAACTGTTTCCCACCGGCTTGTTATTAATGAACCAAATGGAAGAAACCCATCCACATTCATCCATCCCGAGAAAGGTGCACTGGAGCTTCGGTTTCGTATACTCTCATGTCCCTTTTGTGCTCTCATAGTACCTGCCTCCTCCTCTTCTCCCATGGAGTGCGCTGTTTACTATGTTTATCAATTCAATTGCTTGCTTGTTGCCTTGCCCTGCCCTGTGTGTGTGTGTGTGTGTGTGTGTGTGTGTGTGTGTGTGTGTGTGTGGCAATTTCAAGAGAATACAGAGCATGGGGCGAACCGTACACTATGTATGCAGTGCAGCATACTTCCAACAGCGCGAGCCGCACATTCGCGCGGAGTTCTGTAGGGAGTTCCGTGCGGGGGGTGCCTGTGCGGAATCCTGCAGGTGTTTATTTTTATTATTATTATTATTTTTTTGGGGGGGAAGGGGGAAAGGGGGGGCGGATGACAGGAAGATGGGGATATGGCAAGGAGAGGGGGATATGGAGAGGAGGAGGAGGATGGGGACAAGGAGGACGACGAGGATAGCGAGGACGACGAGGAGGAGTCGAGATGGGGGAGGAGAAGAGATGGACGGAGGGAAAACAGGAGGATGAGTGGGAGGAAAAGACATGGACGGCGAGGAAGGGGAGGACATGAGGAAGGGAAGGAGACGAGGAGGCATGGGAGGAGGAGGAGACAAGGAGGATGAGGAAGGGCAGGAGGAGGAGGAGGAGGAGGAGGAGGAGGAGACGAAAAGGAGAAGGGAGGAGGAGACATGGAGGATGAGGAAGGGGAGGAGGAGCAAGGTGAGGCAGTACTGTGATTTTTTTTTTCATCTCGCTTATAATTTTGGCGGGGGGGCTTAAGCGCACCGTTTCGACCCCGGCCTTTTATTTTTTTTCTGAGGGGGGTGACGGGTCGTTCTCCGCACGGGATCGGTTTGGGGCGGCGCACGCACGTAGGGAACCGCCCGCACGACGTGCGCTTGCATGTATGGTATGCAGTATGTACTGCGCTATTTACTACGCTTATCAATTCAATTGCTTGGTTTTGCCTTGCCAAAAAAAAAAAAAAAAAGATCTCGTTGAATGCTCCCCGCCTCTGGGGAGAGCAGAATCACAAACAGCCGAGAATCTTGAAAAGGAAAAAAAAAAAACCAAAAAAGAACAAAGGGGAAAGAAGGTACCAAGCTCTGAAAGCCATTGCCCTCAGATACATCCGCCGCTGCTGCAGCGAAGTGCAGCCAGATACATTCTGGAAAGTGCTACGTCACAGTGAAGCCCTGGAATTGAAACGGTTGGCACGCATTGAATGCTCCCCGTCTCTCAGACGGGATTCCAAAAAGACAAAAAAACAAAAACAGAAACAAACAAAAAAAACAAAAAACAAAAAAAAAAGGGAGAAGTAATTTGGCAGGGACGCCGCCCGCGTTAACGCTGCGTTAGCTCTTGGCGCCGGGCTTGGATTTTTTTTTTTTTTTTTTTTCCGCTTGGAATTTTTGAAGATGTCGCTGTGCCGCCGTCGGGGGCAGTGCTTGCTTGGGCAATGGGGGATAGCACGGGTGCTATCAAGATGACGGTGGTGCCTAGCCAGAGCTCGTTGCTGGGGTGGCGGGAGTGTGGGGGATAGAGTGTGTGGGCACTGTGGGACACGCAGCGAGAGGGTCTAAAGAGCCCTTGCCATGGGCCAGTCCCATCTGACAGGGTTAGCAATCCTGATCGAGCGAGGAAGGATGGATGGCGGTAGATGTGTGGATGTTCGACGGGTGGGATCCGATTATTGCGATTTGCCAGAGTTTCAGCTGGTTTTCTACTGATTCACACCTGATGGAACCGATTGAGGACTGAGGTTTGGTCTTTGATATGGAGGTGTCGTAGGAATATCCTGCCTATGAGCAATCATGGGCGGCCTATGAGCAATCATGGGCGGCCTATGAGCATGGGCGGCCTATGAGCAATCATTGGGAATATCCTGCCTATGAGCAATCATGGGCGGCCTACGGCGAAAATCTGTGAGAGCGGTCGAGTGTGAAGGGTTTCACCTGCGACACAGCTGGATACCCCTGACGACTGTGATTACAGTGATTCAATAGGTTTGGTGATAGAATGGTGATAGAAAAAATAGTGATTCGCTTGCGACACAGCTGGATACCCCTGACGACTGTGATTACAGTGATTCAATAGGTTTGGTGATAGAATGGTGATAGAAAAAATAGTGATTCGCTAATAGATTGATTGTTGTTTAATTGGGGTTTCTTGCGTCCGCTGTCTCCTGTGAATAGGAACTACTATGTTCTTAGGGTTCTCTCGGTTGCCTGAGTCACTGCTGCCTTCTGTAATTTTGTTTTCAATTGATGATAGAAATAACAACTTGTTACTGTTTGTTGGCGAAACTATAGTTTCGTCTACGTTTGTTTGCTGCTGTTTCTATTCTTTGTAGATAATAGGAATTGTGATCTCCTCCTTTTCGCATCCGCCATTGACACTCATTCCCCCTCCTCGTTCTCGTCTTCGTTCCACTAGGCGGCTTGTATCGACATCAGCAGCCATGCCGAAGCACATTCATGAGATTAAGGATTTCCTGCTAACCTCACGGTGCAAGGATGCAAGATCCGTCAAGATCCGTCAAGAGATCCGTCAAGATCCGTCAAGATCCGTCAAGAGATCCGTCAAGATCCGTTAAGATCCGTCATGTCGCAAGTGTAACGGATACCGACAAAGCTCTGTGTGTAACGGAACGGATACCGACAAAGCTCTGTGTGTAACGGATACCGACAAAGCTCTGTGTGTTACGGAACGGATACCGACAAAGCTCTGTGTGTAACGGATACCGACAAAGCTTTGTGTTAACGGAAACCGACAAAGCGGACAAGCTTAAGCAGTCGCTTCCTCCAGGTCTCCATGTCACCGACATCTAGATGTCAAGGAACAGGCATAATAACGAGGATGGCAGAAGCTGAGGGAGAAGACGGCGAGGATGAAACTGAATGTGGTTGCTCGGGAAGGACTTCTCTGGCTATTCGTTTTTGAGGATTCGAACGCCCGTCGTGCAGTTTAATTACCTCCTGGCTGGCTCGCTGGACCTATCTTCGAAGACGGCGATTAGCAAGCAGGAGTGGGGGGAAAAGGAGGCGGAATGCGGATTTGAACTCCCGTCGTGCAGTTTAATTACCTGCTGGCTGGCTGGCTGGCTGGCTGGCTGGGGTGGTCGCTGAATTTATTTTTGAGATGGCGGTTAACCAGCAGGAGATGGTGGGATCCATCTTTGAAGATGTCGAATGACCAGCAGGAGCGGGGGAAAAGGAGGGAGGCAGAATGCGGATTCGAACCCCCGTCGTGGCCTACTATCGGAGTCGAACCGATGACCATTGCATTACAAGTGCAACGCTCTGTCCTCTGAGCTAAGTAGGCTTAAAACAAGATCTCTATGATATGTACTCATCAGATATGAATATATATGCGCTCTGATATTCCTGTGACAATGTATGATATGATATGAAGAATATGAGAATATATATATACAAATATATATACAAGTATAAGTACCTGCTGGCTGGCTGGCTGGCTGGCTGGCTGGCTCGCTGGATCTGACTATGAGATGACGATTAACGAGCACGAGTGGGGGGGAACGGAGGAGGAGGAGGACTGGGGGGAAGGAGAGACAGCGGCATAATGTGAGGGGGTCTCAGCCGGTTATCTCCTGTGTCCTGTGGGCAATCAGCGTGCAGTGTGATGCATTTGTGAGCTCAACAAATGCAGTTTTGTCTGAAGTATATCCCGTGACGTCAACAAATTCGAACCTGCTGAAATGGATTTTATCTATAAGAAGAGGATGGGAGGATCGGAAGATGGTTTTTATGTGAAAAAAAAAAGATAAAAAAAGGGAATTGTGATCTCCTAGTAATTGTTGTTGAACGTGGGGCTCCTTCTACGTGGTTGCCTCCTGTGCTTCTCTTGTGGACAATAGGAACTATGTTCACACTAGGGTTTTCCAGGTTGTTTTTTTTTTTCAATTAATGATAGTTTTGTTGGCCAAATTGTTGTTGTTGTTTCCTCTACGTCTGCAGCTGTTTCTAATTCTTGGAGACAATAGGAATTTTTTTTTTTTTTTTTTTTTTTTTTGGTCCGATGGACCACGGATCAGATATTAAACTGATCAGAACAGATATTACACGTGATCTTACTTAGCCAAAAGGCCGAGAAAGGTATACAATAGGATTTTCGTTTTGAATGATTGTAGAATTTAATAGTGTTGTATCTGATATCTCCTGTAATTTTGTTTGTGTGTAGAAATAGTGTTTGTTTCGAACGATGAAAAATAAGAAATAGTGTCTGTTTTGAATGACGAGCTTGGTAGCCTAAAGAAAATAGGTTATGTAATTAGATTTTGGGATATAGATAATAGGACTTCGTAGGTGTGGGGATGGGGATGGGGGTGATGGTGATTTGCTACTATTCTGTTGTGGACAAAGGCTTGACGGGTCTTAGGGTTTGCTGAAACACTGTGGCCCGGTCAACTGACATCTCCCTTTGAAGGGGCCACTTATCTTTTGTAAGGGATGCCAGGCTCGTTTCGTGGCTTTTTGTTGAAATATAAGGGACGCCGGGCCCGGTTCCCGGCGCTTTTCAAAAAAAAAAAAAAAAAAAAAAATGGCAGGGAAGAAACGATGCACTCTTCAGAGGGGAACTTTGGTCAGCGGAACAGGCTCAGAACATGGTGAAACTGAAGATAAGAGTCATAAGACAGATTAGTAGAGCAGATGAACAGGCTCAGAACATGGCGAAACTGAAGATAAGACAGATTAGTAGAGCAGAGTGGCAGGAAAAAGGGTTAATGTGGTTCTCGAGTACCTGGGCAGTGGACAGTCGTCTGACAAAAGTTACAGCAGAGTCAAAGCTGGAAATTGGCCCGTGGTTGAGGGCCGGACCAGCGGAGACACCGGGGAGCCGACATAGGCAAACCCCAGTGCTTGGCTAGATAGATTTCTTCCTTTTGGTGATTGAACTTGGGAACCAATGCAGAGAGCAGATGGAAGGCCACAGGAGAACTTGGTGAGTCTGTCGTAGATAGACTCCCGTGAAGCGAAGCCGGGTAATGCTCCCGGATATGAATGTCTATAGGAGAATGGGTAGTGAGATAGCTCGTTCCTTTGCGTCTTTCGGTTTAGGTTTTATTTGTCTGATTTTCTCCAGTTTTTCAGAAATAGCAGACTGTTGACAGGAGTATGGGACACTGGACCGGGTTTCCAGTTAGCCTCTCCGAGGCTTGGTTCTCCTTTCCGGGTTGAGATGTGGAGGGGTTCCCGGGGCGTGGTCCCACTAGCAAAGAGGATCGGATCGAATGTCTGATTCTGGACGTATTTGTAAACAGGTGCAGGAAATCGAGATTGAACTGCTTTTCTGCATCTCTGCATAAACACACATTCAGATTCAGGCATTTGATCCGATCCTCTTTGCTAGTGGGACCTCGGCCCCCGCCTCCTTTTGCCCTTCTAATGATACTACTTATACACATCTAGATGTGTATAAGAGACAGGTGGGACCTCGGCCCCCGCCTCCTTTTGCCCTTCTAATGAAACTATGCTATTTAAAAAAAAAAAAAAAAAAAAAAAAAAAAAAAAAAAAAAAAAAAAAAAAAAAGGGCAAAAGAGATACCAAGCCCTCAGATTCATCCACTGTGCCCACAAGTACAGCCGGATACATTCTAAAAAGTGCTAACCTTACAGGGCTGGCGGGCACTCGTGAAAAACCAGTTTTCTTCCCAAAAAAAAAAAAAAGAAAGAAAAGCAACGATATGTTTTTTTCCCCCCTTCTCCTGGGCCGAGGTCCCAGTAGCAAAAAGGATAGGATCGAGCTCCTGAATCTGGATGTGTTTTATGTAGAGGTGCAGAAAAGCAGTTCAATCTCGATTTCCTGCCCCTCTCCACTATTACGTCCAGATTCAGGCATTCGATCTGATCCTTTTTTTTTTTTTTTTTTTTTTAGGGACCACGTCCCTGTTGCAGTTCCTTTTCTTCTCTTTCCCCCCTCATCGCCTTCAGCCTCCGAACGTCTCCACATAGCACAGCACCAGGACACCTTACAGTCCATTTGCCCCTGTTTTTTGTGGGCCCACGCACGTCCTCCTCCATTGCACTGCTGGGCCTTCCCCGAGCCCCCAAAACCGCGCCGCGTTAACGGGGATCTCCCAGAACCGCGCCGCGTTAACGGGGAACGCCCGCGCCCCATGTATGGGCCAAGTACTGCTGGTTTAACTGCGCCCCCCCAGAGTGGGATACTGATGGGAAACATGGGTATATCATGCATGCCTGCTTGCAGGCCACTATTTTGTGGCCAGTAAGGGCAAACCATGTATTACAACCATTATACAGCTGGGGGGGAAACCATGTATTACAACCATTATATGGTTGTAATATGGTTGTAATACATGGCTTCCCCCATTAGCAGCTCTGGGGGAAACCATGTATTACAACCATATATACGACCATATAGAACCATACAGCTGCATACAAGTGGTCTGGGGGGTCTATATTGTTCGGTGGTGGTTATTACATACATGCGGGAGGGAGAGGGAGAGGGAGAGGCTGCGCGCTAGGCGGAAGGACGGATCATGGCCCACCACCTACTGAGTTCGTACTCAGTCTCTTCTGATGCCTAGCGAAGGAACCTAGCCGAAGACCGAGGTCTATTGATAGGTGGGCAACAGTCCATTGCCGATGATAGATAAATGGCGCATTGTGCACCGAGGCATGGGCATCTTTGGGGGGAAAATACGCAGCTGATGACCGGGGTCCGGAGGGCGACACTAATGGTTAATAGGTGGGGTCATTTGCGGCGAAGTTCCCACTGAAACTGCCATATTTCCCTGAACTTTTGCCTCTTTTTTTTTTTTTTTTTTTTTTTTTTTGTGTTAATTTATGTATGTATATGCTTTAGAGTATATCAGATTTTATTTATGTATATGCTTTTAGGGTATATCAGATATCTGTATTCAGTTTCGAGAACTTTCGACATATTTGGAGCAGGAACGAAAAAGATTGGAAAAATAGTAAAACACCAAATTCGGGGAAAAAGATGGAGAACTTCAAAAGCTACTCCAAATAGGGGTTTATATTAACTTTATAACTTTATTGTGCTTTTTTAATCTTTTTTTTTTTTTTTTTTTTTTTTTTTTTTTTTTTTTTTTTTTTTTTTTTTTTTTTTTTTAATATTTGCATTATGAGCCTGCATTGTTTGCTCGGGAAATTTTCGACGACATTGTTTGAGGAAATGCAGCCAGAATACCCCAAACGATCTCTCTAGGGAGAGTGTCTACTCATTGGCGGTAGATTAAGGGCGCATACGTGGGTCGGGGCAGCGTCATAACCTGGCGCTCGGAGCCCCCGGGTATCGGGGCTTCCTTGGCTACGCTTCCACAGGCGGTTAGGTAGGGTAAATAAAGGGGACCTTGCTTAGCACCAGTGTCTACAACTTCAGTCTCATCCTTTCCCCGTGGTCGGGGGGTCGGATGATGGTCCTTCTATTGAGGTGCGGCCAAGGAAGTAGGGGATGTGCCAGGGAGAATAGTCGTGAGGTTGGGAAGGGGGTAGCCTCTCTTAAGGTGGGGTAATCCAGATGGCTGACTGTTGAAGGGTACCTGTCGTGGGTCCAGAAGCCTATCTCTACTGTGTACCGCGCATGGCACGGGAGCGCAGCCCGGAGGGAGCGAGGGCAGAGAACGCGGCATTGCCCGATGTGCTGTAGTCTGGCATGGCATGGTGCAGTTAAGAGCACCCGGGCGGGGCACGTTTGCAGTCGCAGGTAAGGCCCGGCCTGAGTCGTGTTAGTTTTTTGTAGGGTGAAGGCAGGAACGGCCGCCTGCAATTGAGAATGATTTTATTGAGCGTATACCACCGTCGGCTTTTGTCGTTTTGTGTCGACCAAGGCACTGCAAAAGATGCTACTTTTGCAGCCTTGGTACATAGCACAGGGGTCTTGGACAACGCACATGGCGGGAGAGTGGTTCTCGATTTTACAGGAATATGACAAGCACAAGCACAACCACAACCAGAGTGCAATGCAAAACTAGATTGGTGCGATCAACGGATGGGCAAAGAAGAGTACCAAAAGCAACCGAAGTTCGAACCGTCTCAACGCTACAACCATGACAGACAGGCGGAGGCGGGGGACGAGTGCATCGGCAGTGAACAACGAAAAAACAGGGTGAGCTTTGTCTTCAAAATGGGCATGCCTGGGGAGGAGCTTGCACCACAGTGGTGGTGTGAGAGCGAAGCTGTAGCAGCGCCCGGGATGGGCAGGCATTGCCGGCTGGGGAACACCGGCAGTGGTAGTGGGGAGGTCTGCGAGCAGTCGGTGCCCCACATCCCACATAATCAGAACACTTATGTGCAGAAGAGGAAGAATATTATAGGATTACTACTGGAGAACATAGTCGAGAAACTGCAGAAAAAAAAGGTAAACCGACTCCCATTCGCTATAGACAAGAATTCAGTGCTACTGCTTTTCATTGTCTACACTTTAGAGATATCTTACCAATGCAATACTTACTTGTATCGTCTTTTTCTTGGCCTGACTTTTTCGACGAATCTCTGAACATGATTCCAGTGAGATGCATCGAGGCCAAGGTGCAGATACAGGGTTGGAATGTTGTCAAGCGGTACGGGAGCTCGCTTTTTGTCAGGACATAACCTACCTTACACTCAAATGTTGTCGAGCGGCACTTTGCACTTGAAACTTGAGAGCGGGCTTGAAAATGCAGAATGTGAGAGGTGCAAATCATGAACAAAGAGATGGGGGCAAATGAGAATGTCGAAGGTATGATTGGCGGGCAAAAATGCTCTTGTCTAGTAGTTTGGCAGTGTGTATCACTATGCATGGGGAGGAGTTTTCAGCATAGGGTCGCTGCGAGAGCGAAGCTGCACCGGCTGATGGATACTGCTCTCTCACTGTCGTCTCTCAGTTTAGCCGGCCGGGCTGACACGTGCTGTATGAAGTTGCAGAGGCAGGGGTCGAATCTCTTAACTTGGTGCAGCAACTTGTTTTGTGTTTTGTTTTTGTTTCGTTAGTGTCGGGGCATCGGCTTTCTGCCCACCGTTCAGTCTGAAGCGTCATATTGCTGGAGCAACATCGGAGGGGGGGGCATTGCAGCAGGTGTATTTGTAGTCTTCCAAGGTGCAGATACAGGGATCGAATGTTAAACAACCAGTACCTGGCCCAGCTATCGGCCGCGGCGCTTCCCGTATATGCGTCGCGCCATTTGGGCTTCGGCCTGCCGGACCGCATTGGCTGGAGGCCGCAGGCAAAACGAAAAAGAATATTGCGACGGCGGTTCGGCAGGACTTGGCGCGCAGCGTGCTGGGAGGCTTGGATTCAATAGCTGAGTGAGGTACTGGTGGTTTAAGGTGCAGATACAGGGATCGAATGTTGTCAAGTGGTAGGGGAGCTTGTTTTTTGCCTGGACATAACCTACCTTAGCTTGTTTGTTGCCCGGACATAACCTACCTCATACGCAGAGTTTGCACTTTGCACTCAAACTTGAGAGTAGGCTTCAAAATGCAGAGTCTGACTGGTGCAAATCATATCAGGAGCCTGGCGCCAACATCATCTCCCCCCCCCCAATATGTCAGGACAATTCTGGGTGATGAATAAAGATTGGAGTCCTAAAACAGGTAGGAGGTGGAGGAGAGGAGGAATTCCAAGACAGGAACAAGGATCGCTGCCCTACTGGACAGCCCTGTTACGAATCTGGAGGGAAATTATTCCAGGAAAGATAAACAGGTTTAGACGTGCACGGATAAACAACAACGAATCCATCTTCGCACAGAAAAGGGCAAGATGCATCACTTACTATGAAAATACTAACGGATGCATCTTACCACTCTGTGTGGAAGGTGCATTCATTCTCTTTCCCTTTCGACAGTGGTGATAACCAAACTCGACCAAGGAAACAGCAAAAAAAAATAATAAAAAAAATGATTGTCAACTTCCAAGCACAAGCACTGCACGTGCAAAAGATGCAAATCGTAACGGCGGAGATCGGATCTCCGCCAAAACGTCTACCACACACTCACGCGTCAACACCATTCACATTCCTCACTTCCACGCTGTACGAGCACGAGTGCGAGCTTCCAACATCGCCAGGTCTCTCTCCGCACGTGCAATCTCTATGCACATGCACGAGCTCTTCCAGTTCGTTCCACCACCATCTTCTCCACGCCCCCACCCGACCGGTGACCCTCGTCTCCCCGCCCACCCATCCCGTCATGAACCATTACGAACGGCCTTTCCTTTCACAGGCCAGCGGCCCCCAAAAATCACAACCACCGGCTGCTCACCTTCCTTTCCTTTCACTTTCACAGGCCAGCGCCCTCTAAAAATCATTACAACCACCGGCGGCGCACCTTCCCAAAAAAGAAAGAGGGCGCCGACCACAAAAACGGCCACACGACCACATCGGCTTACCGCCGGTCCCCCATTTCTCACACCGCCCCAATGACCGGTCCCCCTCACCACAACGACCGCACCCTTCCCTGCGACCGCTCCAACCCCTATTAACCCTACCCCACGTCGAATCGACACAACGGCATTTCCAGAAAAGTTCATTCCCGCTACGCGCCAAAACGCAACCGGGTATAGCGCAGCCTCCTGGCTGCGAACAACACCCTGAACTTCTAGGAAAAAAAAAAGAAAAAAAAAAAAAGGAAAGGACTCCCCGCTCACAGCACGAGCCGCCATGAACTGGTGAAATGCAGACCCGACTCCGATGTCAAATCCAGATGCAGCAAGATGAACCAAAAAAAAAACAACAAGTCTCAATTACATGGGGGGGCAGGTCAAAACCAGTACCCCAGGGGTTCTTAGGACCCCTCTGGGAAGGCTCTGATTCAAATGCATATGGACCCACCTGGTGGACAGATTCAGCCACCGCGTTAACGGCCTAAAAACGTGGAGGTACTGGTGGTTTAAAAGAGAAACGTTGTAATTTTGAAATTTGTGAGACAAGACCCCCCGTGGAACAGCTGGGTTAAAAGGGTCATAACCAGAATTAAGGATATTTGGGACTCAGAGAGCAAAAGTTGGAAGACAGGGCCCCAGATGAGGCCGCTGTTCAAGCACTGCCATAATATAGAAGGTCATCTGGAGGCGTTGGTTTTTGCAGTTCCCCTGGATTGGGTGCGCATTTTACGGAAAGTCCCAAGGCTGATGGCCGGGGACTGGGTGGCGGTCCCCGACGATTCAGAGAGTGTGGGAAACGTAGTGACAGCGCACACAGAGGAAACGCTAGTTAATCTCTTCCACAAAGACAGTGGCAATAAATTAACCAGGTACACCCCGGACGTAACAAGATGGTATCGGAATACAGATCTATATAGGATCCGGGTTTTACAGGAAAAGGAGGCTTGCATAGCATACCAGCCAGGGACCGGCATTGTGGATCTCCCCCTCGACCCGGAGGAGTGGCTGTGGTTCCCCGCACGCAGAACCTTACAGACACGGAACGTGTGCCTCCATAACCTGACGGTTAAAGCCACCTATCGCTTATTGCGCCCTAAGGTGAACTTGAAGGATATTGTCAAGAATCGATGGAGATCCCACCTGAATGTCGGGATTGATGCCCCATTCAGTGGTTCTCCCTCACAAGGGCTCCCTCACAAGGGCCAGGCCAGCGAAGCTAGCCTCACTACAGTGGCAGATAGAGCACCACTGTCTCCCTACTAACGACTGGCTAATAGACCGTACCTATCTGGAACAAAAAGGTCTGGCTCTCCCGTAGTGCAAATCGTGCCACGCGGCATTCCCGTCCCGGAAGATCCCAGAAACCATCAAACACATTTTCCTGCAATGTCCGTGGTCCGTCCTCACGTGGCGATGGTGGGACAGGATTTGGAGGAACCGGTACAGACTGGCCATGGGACTGGAGGACGATCCTATGTGAGACACGGACCGCCACTGCATCCAGCACCTTTGAAGAGAATATGTTTAAAATAGGAAGGAGAGCGGTGATGTGGGCGATCTGGAGGAGACGTTGCATACATGTTATGGAGGGAGTCCGCATAGCCGGGGAGGAGACGACGGACTTGATTTTAAACAATTCATACACGAAGAACTTATGACACAATGGCAGAAGGTCAAAAGTGGGCTGGATTCATGTCAGACAAAAAAAGAAACAGAGCAAAAAATCCGACAATTTTCAAGGGACTGGCTGGGTGGCGCAGATGGAGGCCGAATTGCTTTCATAAAATGGGATGGGGGCCAAGCTCCCGGAGACGAAGCAGGAGATCACGCCGGCGACCGGGAGCTGTTCACTAAAGATTATCAGATTTGTTTCAGGGACTGGACAGCGGTGGGTCAAGAGATTCCGTTACGGCCACCGTCAGATTTYCCCGAMCCCTTTCCTCCCCAYYAGTTGGCGGTAGTGGACATGCAGTGGTATGGTGCAGAATGATTTCAGCAAGGATGGCAGAACTTTCTTGACAGGGGAAAGGGGAAAGGCAGGCAGTCTGGTTCATGCAAGGGGTGCAAGGGACGCTGGACCCGGTTTCCAAAGGCAGGCAGTCTGGTTTATGCAAGGGACGCTGGACCCGGTTTCCAGCAGGTGTTGTGACTCAGAATATGGACGCAAGGGGAGCCAGGAAGAGAGAGCAGACATCTGGCGCCTGGTGTAGGGTGAAGAGGTCCCCCATGCGTCCCCCTGCTCAGTCAATCCCCTGGTTTCCAGGGTAATCAATGCTGGCAGGAGCATATCACATTTTCTCAGGATGATTGTATTTTGTCTATGTACGGGACGCTGGACCCGGTTTCCAGCAGGTGTTGCTCCCCACCAATAGATGGAGCCCCCGAGGGCTAGCGATGTCTGCTCGTATCAGCACCGCTAGCACCGGCCGGGGTTTTCCAAAAAATAAAAAAATAAAAGAAATAAAAATAATAAAAAAATAATAAAAAAATTGTGAGACAAACCAAACAAGTCTGAATTCCCAGGGAGAAAAAGGAAATTTGTATATATACCAACCCAGACATTCTTTTTCAAATGTTCGTTTTTCAAAAAAATCATACGAACACATGCGGCAGGTCATGTTGATATCTCAGTGCATGTCCCCCTTTCTTTTTTCTTTAAAAAAAAGAAAAAGAAAAGAAAAGCGTTGTAAATTTAACATTTGTAATGATATTATTGTTAGGGAAAAACCAATGGGAAAATTTTCGAAATGCCCCTGAGGTTTGCGTTTATCTGCGGCGTGCCCCTCTGACGGCTGACTTACCTTGTCGCGCCCCTCTGATGACGAATGATGTTTCCAGAAAATCCCTGGCGTCGTTTGGGCCTGAAAAATGTTTCATATGTTCCTACCAGTACCAGTACCAAATTTTCAGTATGCCCCTGCCGGATGGCCGTTGAGAACCAGCACAAAAGTTGCCCGTATGCCCTTATTGGTACCGTCCATCTTTCCAGTGAGCAGCGAGCCCCTGTGGCCGTTGTTGACACTCGCAGTCTTTCCCCTGGCCCCGAGAGAGATGTTACCGGGGCATATCAGAAATTTGGCGATAACACACACACACACACGCACACACACACACACACACACACACACACACACACACACATACGCACACACATACACACACACACACACACACACACACACACACACACACACACACACACAGGTGATGAGAAGGGAGAGAAGCGACAGGAGCTGGTTGTGCGAGCTCACGAAGCTGGAAGGTTATGCGGGCAAACGCACACACACACACACACACACACACACACACACAATCAGTTTTATGTCTGTCATTCTTTTCTTGTGTTGTTTGTCCTATTTCTGATTTTTTTCTAAGTTTTTTTGTGTGCCCGACTGAGCACCCTTAAGTAGTGCCTAACAGTCGGTGGTTC
>BFEA01000074.1:1447153-1458223 GCA_003427395.1 Chara braunii | reverse complement strand
CCCCCCCCCCCCCCCCCCCAATTTGAATTCGGGTCACAGATCGACCAACTGAGATGATCTTTTTCTCCGTGCCGTTCCAAGTCGTTTAACAGGTGCCCCGCAAGTTTGCGAAGACTTGTATGAATGTGCGTTCTTGCACGGCGAGGCTTGTCAAGCCAAACACATTCCCTCAGACATGGAAACGGAGGCACATCACATACACACTTTCACATTTCAATCCATCTCACCGAAAGCAAGACATGGCTGCTTCTTTATTCTAAACACGCAGCAATGTCTTTGTGTGTGAAGAAAGAAAGTGTGCACATCCCTCGGCTGGAACACAAAGAAACATCACAAACACACTCTGAATCCATATCGATTGTGGACACTTTCACACACAACTTTCACACATAAGACATGATATGTGAGATGCCAGAGTGAATGAGGGAGTATGCAAGAGAGAATCGCATGCGTATATACATGTGCACGAACACGTGCTGCAAACAGCGTAAAACGCATGATTACACACGTAGATGTACCACCATGTGGGCAAATGCAAATGCATAATGAGGGCAAAGTGCACGACTCATAACATGTGGGTATACCTTTGCAGCAGCAGGCAAATATTGTTCATGATAATTTATGATGATCGCACGTCTTGGATTACCATCACTAAGCGGCGAGGACCCTGTACATAATGAAGCGGCCTCACATTGTAGCTTCAATGATGATCTGCGAAAAGGACACACTAAACAATGTTAGACGGCGGCACACCTGCACAGATGAGAAGTGACTTTCTCCCCAGGAAACAAGCAAGCAACTTCTCTCTCTCTCTCTCTCTCTCTCTCTCTCTCTCTCTCTCTCTCTCTCACACACACACACACACACACACACACACACACACACACAATCAATCAATTTTATGTACAACTTTGTTCTCTTATTTATTCTTACTTTCTGCGGGTCTAACTGAGCACCCTCCAGCAGTGCCAAATAGTCAGACCAAAGTCCATCTTTCCTTGTTTGGAGAGCCTGCAGCACTATCAGGGGGACTGCCCAGTTCGGGATGTCTGTGTTTCGTACAGGCGATGATGGCAGAAGTTCGTCGGAGTGCCTGCCTGACTCAGAATGTGGTGGGAACCAACAGTCTGTGGTGGTCACTTGTGGTGGTGTGAGTACATGACGTAATGCTTTGGTCCGAATTGGATGTGTAGATTGCCTTGTCTATGCTCCATGGCTGCCCTGCTGCCCCCGTCCCAATTGCTGCCCATGTCGTTCTTTGCAGCTAGTGTGTTGACGTGTGGTTCGGCTGTGTTGTTGCTAGCGCTGCCTTGTGCTTCGCTGCGTTTTTGCTGCGCCGGCCTTTGCGTGCTTCGTCCTCCCGTGAGCTTTACTTGTGTCCCGTGTGGTTCGGCTGTGTTGCTGGTGTGTTCCCTTGTGCTTCATTGCGCTGCCCTCTGCGTGGTTTGTCTTCCTGTGAGCTCTACTCACGTTCCATGTGGTTTGCCTGCTTTCGCAGTGTCGCCTTGTGCTTCACTGTGTTATCGCCCGTCAATCGATGCCCGTCCACAATGCTGGGTTACCTATGACATTGTGCAGTTGGCTCGGGCCGGCAGCATTGCTGAGTAAGCCTGCGTTGTTGCGCACACTGTGCAGCTATGTTCTGATTGGTGTAGCCTGCTGGCAGTCTGCGTGACACGCGGTTAATGGAAGGCCCAAAATTCGGGGTTTTTCGCCGCATCACTACCAACAATGTTGTCAAAAAGTTTGCGAACAAACTATGCGGGCTCATAATACAAACATCAAAAAACGAATCAGGCAACAAAAAAACAGAAAAAAGAAAAAAAAAACTCAAAAGCATTATTCGGAGTAGCTTTCGGAGTTCGCCGCTTTTTTTCCCGAATTCGGTGTTTTAAACTGTTTTTGCCAACTTTTTCATTACTTGTCCAAATACGCGAAAACTGAACACACATATACCCTCAAACACATACATATCACACACAAAAAAAACAACAACAAGAGAAACTCAGAAAAGCAAAAATTTATAATTCAGGGAAATATCATATGACAGTTTCGGTGAAAAATTTGCCAAAAACAACACCACCCATTAACCACGAGTGGTCTGCTTTCAACAAGGGTCACAGGGTTCATGACCCCTGTAGCATTAATATGGGGATCCCACAGATTGTCGAGGGTTCAGCCTCCTGATGAGTCTGTGCAAGTCCGGCGAAACGATCTCCCATCATCGGTTTGTTTCTTTTCTTTTGCCGGTCTTTGATTATACAGTTCCGGTCTCTTTTTTTTTTTTTTCCCTCGAGAAAGAAGTCCAGGGTGTTGTAGAGGCCATTCAGTGGGTGGTCTCAGTTTGGTACCCCTGGACTTCATGCCTTTTCCCTCGTTGTCGCGTGCTGTTTGTTTGCCCACCCGTCTCACCCCTGCCCTCCAGAGTCCAGCCTATGTGCCTTGCAGCCGCTTGTCATTCATCATCTCATCACCATTTGCTCTTCTGACGTTTGCCTCCTCGCCGCCCTATCTTCCGATGCTGCTTGCCTGGTTGGTTCTGTCCGCTGCCTTGCTGCCTTTTGCCCCACTGCCTTCGCCTTGCTGCTTTTCGCTCGCTGCCTTCTGCCGTTTTCCTTGCTGCCTTGTGACATAGCGTCCCCGGGCAATCCTTTTGCCTCACTGCTGGTGTTCTTAGCTTTCCTATGTGGGATGTAGGTCTGTTTTGGTCTATAACCATATGATGCGGACACTGTATTTTTCTTGGTTTCTTCAACTTTCTTGTCCTGTTTCTCCATGCGATTCGCCACAATTACGATTGGCTCACTGCTCGTGTTGTTAGCTTTCGTATATTTGGGATGTATTCGCCACGATTCACATCATGGCGTTCACTCATCTCTCTCTCTCTCTCTCTCTCTCTCTCTTGCTCTTGCAGCGGCATGGCCCACATCGCTCCCCTGACTGTTGTCTCCACTTTCTCCCAAATGCCTCCCTGTCTCCCGTTGGCATGAGGAGGAGATGAAAAATAAAAATGGAAAAGAGAAAAAAAAGAAAACAAACAGGATACTGCTGGCTGCATATCTACAGATGCTGAAGTACAAAATCGAGCTGTGTCCATATTCATACCTGGGGATTCTATGGACTCTGTTCAGCCTCATGAGAGCAACCTTTGGTGCAGCCGCTGCCCTTCGATCAGTTGAATGCACTTTAGAGCCGCGGGAGCCGCCTAACGTTCGCAATTCCATCTTCGCATGTGCTGAGGGGGGGGAGGGGAGGAGGAGAGAAGGGAGGGGGGGGTTGTACAGAAAACGGAACCCAAAGAAGGGAAACACATTGCCGGAGTGTCAGCGATCATATCCAATTTGTATGAACATCAAACACAGTTTGGGTGAAGAGGGGAAGACCCTCCGATTATCAAGGCCAGAATCAGACAAACTGACAAATCGGCAGAGGGTCTGCCCTCACGACCCTCGGGAATCCCAAGGAAAGTACAAGTACTCAGCTGACGTATGGAATCCCAAGAAAGCAAAGGTGGGCCCTCGCTCCACTACTCGCCACATTCACTAAAGACAAAAATATGGCAGTGTATATTTCCGCGTTCTAGCAGAAGATCCATTCTCATTTTGCACATTTAGTGAGTAGCGGAGCGAGGCCCTTTGACAAAAATATGGCGGTGTATATTTCCGCGTTCTAGCAGAAGATCCATTCTCAATTTCCATCAACGTTACCTAGTAGGTACAAGGAAAACTCTATGAAAACTCTATGAAAACTCCACGACGACCACTCACTTTGAAGGCTGGGGAGTCAAAGACAAGAAAGAGAGCAAGCAACCAAGAGAGATAGCAAAATGGAAAGTGCGGGTGGGGGGAAACATCCACACACACACACACACACACACACACACACACACAGAGAGAGAGAGAGAGAGAGAGAGAGAGAGAGAGAGAGAGAGAGAGAGAGAATACACATTGCTTTGTAACTAGAATAAAGCAGCAGCAACCATTCTCAATTATCACAGGCAAAAAGCTGCAAAACACAGACTGAAAGCAATCGTCAATTACCGTGAACATAAGCGCTTCTGAAACATCGGCGGGGTATACTACTACCACCATCGCTCGAAGACCAAGCATGAAGATCATCGTTCATCCATCATTCAACAAGATAGTTCACAAGGATCTGGTCATAAATTCATAATGATTTGAATAATTGAGGATGTGGAATTGTGGACTGACCTAAGAGCTGAGCTGAGGCAGAATCTTCTACAACTCCAGAGTCCCCGATAATGATATCCTGGGTTGTGTCACCGGTTCTGCTACCGTAAGTCTCCATAGCCTTTAAAACCCCGAACCCTTCAACCACTTGCCCAAAGACGACATGCTTCCCATTTAACCTGATATCACCATATCAATCATGATGCAAATCACTCTCCAATTGAGTCTTTTTCATTCAAATCAAGAGAACGCAACCAAAAAAAAATAAAAAAAAATAAAAAATCGAGAGAAACGAGAGTGGTACATACAAGGAACTACATTCACATCAACATTGTCATTATTATTATTATTATTATTATTATTATTAATTTATTATTATTATTATTATTTTTTTTTTTTATTTTTATTTTTTATTTTTTATTTTTTTTCTGGGTACAACATTGTATTTATTATCCAAGGCTACCAGAGTGGGCTGGGCCGGGCCAAAAAAAACAAAAAAGAATATTTTTTAATTTTATTTTTTATCTTGAATTTGGTAAAGAATTCCGTCGTGACCCTGAGGCAAAAGTTGTTCAGTTTATTTTCTGCATAACATAACACTTTTTTTTCCCAAGATTTTTTGGATTCGTTTTTTTAGCTGGGACCTTCTTTGGTCCTTGCACGGCCCGGCCACCCGGGGCAAACAAGGTGACCTGGCCGGGGCCCGGCCGGTACCCTAGGTTTAGTAGTATCGCACCAACACACAAACGCATGGCACGACTGTCCCACCGAAAAACGATCCACACCAGGAAGCCCACATGGCCGTCACGGTTGCCCCCATGGCGGATGCCCGCTTGTGGTGTTGTGCTTTGTGTGTGTGTGTGTGTGTGTTTCACTGTGTTGTCATTTCTGTTCTACACTCAAATAAAAAGCACAACTGTGTGGGTGCGTGTGTGTGTGTGTGTGCGTGTGTGTGCGTGTGCACGTGTTTGTATGTGTGTGTGTGTAAGTGTGTGTGTGTGTGTGTGTGTGTGTGTGTGTGTGGGTGGGTGTGGGTGTGTGTGTGGAGTACGGCAAGGGCACTACAGTCATGCATGGAGGAGAAACGAATGTGTGGAGTTAGTAATGGCTGGATCACATGAGCAGTATGGATCTATTTTTGAACAAGGTTCTTTTTTTTTTTTTTGAACTCCCTTCCACTGCTAGAGGTGCTGGTAAGAGCAGACACCACTGGTGGTGGGGTGTTAAACAAAAAGAAAAAAAAAAAGGAACGGCTCCATCTATTGGTGGGGAGCATCACCTGCTGGAAAGCGGGTCCAGCGTCCCTTATACATACAGACAATGAGAATGTTCGAGAACAATGATAACAGTGACCATGGGCCCTGCCAGCATTGATTGCCCTGCAACCCAGGGGATTGACTGAGCAGGTCTATATAGTATCCATTGCCATCTGTACCTCTTCACCCTCAAAGGAAGGGAGCCAGCTAACACAGTTAAGGGCTGGTACTATTTTCAGTTGATGGCATATGGCTGTAGTGTCGAGAAACTCCACTCTTGAAGCCGAGGAGGCCGGTTCGAATCCGTGCGTGCATGGAGGAGGTCCGACACTGCCAGTTCGAATCTAATCGTACAGAGTGGCTGAATGCGACACAAGCATAAATGCTGATGAGCAGATCATAAGTTTGAATCCTGACCTACCGTCTTCACCCGAATATAACGCCCCGATCATTATAGCTGTATATGGCACAACTTTCAGCCCAGATACGGCGATACTTAACAGGCATTCTATTTGGGTGAAGACGGCAGTCCTACCGATACCATAAGATTATGGGCCACCCCTATGAGAAATGAAACAAGAAGAAAATTTAGAAAAAGGCATCCTCATTTCGGTCGCTTGCTGTTCGATGTGGTCCTTGAGGACCCCACAAGCATGAACTGGAACCGCAGGAATGAGTGCAACCCCCCCTCTATCACTCCCATTTGGGGTCATAGTCCCGGTACAGGGCAAATAAAAAGCGGGGGTGGCATTGTGGCGTTCGTGCTGCATGCCAGATCTATTACCCATTCGACGTGTCACTGTGGACAGTGCTTCGACAAGAGGCGATGGGACTCGAGAGAAGAAAGAGTCTCGCCACGGTGGCATCCAAAGGAAAAAAAGAAAAGACCCGCTTGCAACGAGAAGAAAGAAAACACTTTCACCCAAGAATCAGGAAGAGGAAGGCACTTTCACCCAAGAATTAGGAAGAGGAAGGAGCGTCCTTGGGGGGATCCGTTAAAATTGGAACGATGCAGAGAGGATCAGCATAGCCCCTGCGCACTCTGGAATGACAAACATGCATAAATCGAGGCACGGTCCATCAAAACAGAACAAAAAAAGAAAGGAAGTGCAAGGCTGCAGGAGCTTAAAAAAAAAAAAAAAAAAATCATAATTAGCAAAATAATAAAATATACGTTTTAAATACCATCGCAAGTCCGAAGTGGAAGCCTGGAAGGAGCTTTCGGAAAAGAAAGAAAAAAAAAAGGATATTGCAAAATATTAAAATATTAAATTATTAAAGTTCCATCATAAGTTGAGATATATGCCAACCTACGGAGGATAACACACACACAATTCGGCCCAAAATGGCCTTCAGCTCTGCGCAAATCTTTCAGGGTGATTTTGGCCTATATCTATATCTCAACTTAAGGGGGTATTTGGCAAATTATCCTCTCCCCCCCCCCCCCCCCCCCCCCCCCAAAAAAAAAAAAAAAACATGGAGGGGATTAAAACTTACCATGGGGTAGGAGCAAGGCAAATGAAGAACTGAGACCCATTCGTGTTCGCGCCGGAATTAGCCATTGATAAGATACCTGCACACACCACACCAGAAAAGGACAGAAGCGGTGTGAGTTTCCTTTTTTGTTGTTATTTGTGGTGCGGTAAAGAGCATTACGACAAAAAAGGAAAACCACACCACAAATAACGAAACGACGGAAAGCAGGACAGTCAACGAGGCGGTAAAGAGTCTAGAGTCTAGACTCTAAAGACCATTACGGCAAAAAAGGAAAACAGAAGAGGGCAAAAACAAAATTGTGGCAGTGAAAGTTGGTATTAATTTACTATTGAACCACCAACCAGTACTTGGCCAAACTATCGATCGCCCGCGGGAAAAAATTGAGCAGAGAAGCTTCTAGTCAAGGATGAATTTGGGCGCTCCTGTAGTGGCCCATACATAAGTTTCCTACAATTGTGGCTTTTGTTGACGGGCACAACCTTAAGAAGCACTGGCGGTTTAAGCGGGGCGAGGAAAAAACTCAGGCGCTGTCACAGTTTCAGTTTGTAAATGCGCTTCAGGTGCAATTTTGCCAATCTCGAAACTTCAATCTGATTTGCACAGACTTTTACGGAAATGCCCTCCGAACCTATGTGCAAATTTGCCAACCTATAGTTAGTTGCCCATACTACATCTAATCAAAATTACCAAATACGATTGCGAGTTTAACTATCAACTCTGCCGAGTTTCATTTAAAAAAAAAAAAAAAAAAAAAAAAAAACGATTGCGAGTTTAATTAAGCCGCTCGCCGTAGGGACGGGTTTGTGATTGGTTGCAGCCTTGCAGGTAAGCACGTTCGGTGAGTCGTCTTCATATTTCATGATACTTGTACTATTTCATTAGAGTTCGTCGTACTCTCTATTGATGGTCACACACTCACGCCTCTCCTATACATTTTTTTTACTGTGGCCTCGTTACCCCGTGTACTTTTTTTTTGTTCCCCACAGTGACTGGCCACATGGTTTCCCGAAATTCTTTGGGGAGCCCATCAACCCTCGGGGTTTTTATCCTCTTCCATTTGTAATAGGGCTGTCCATATTTCTTTTTCCAAAACAAACGAATTACCAGATGGATCCCTTGTTCTTGAGAAAGTGTTCGAAGTGTTCGTGTTAGCGGTGTGCGGAAGTCTCCCATCGCAATGTCATCATGATCCTCTTGTTGTCTGTCTGTCCGGGTTTTCTGAAGAGGTAAAAAGTTTGTTGAAAAACAAAACAAAAATATATATATATATATATATCGTCACAATATATATATCGTCAAATAGAACTGGCCGGTAAACCGTAGGCAGAGAGGGAGAAGAGGACAACAAACGAGGGGCTGTGACAAACTGTTTCGTCGGAGTTTCGCCGACTCATCTAAGCAATTTTCTAAAGACTACCTGCAAAGGAGGAAGAGGAGGAATATTCATTCATCCCCATATAGGTCTAGGAATCCGTCAATGGACGTACGTCTTGAGCGCGCTGTCGGGCATAATACCCTCACAAGGGTAAGGGTATTAGCCCCCATGTTTTTGCATTCGATAGAGCGGCGGTGCCGACTACCATGTGGGAGCCCGTTTGGACTGAAAAGCTTGCTTGTTTTGGTGCGACACGTTAAGACAATTTTTTTTTTAAAAAGGAAAAAAAGAGCAAACCTGAACAGGACAGGTAACAGGTGAAAAGGTGCACTTCCCACTAGAGGACACTTCGTGGGATGGGTAAGGAAGGGGAAGCCACTAGAATTGAAATGACGGCGGAAGGTGAGGCGGCGATCAACAGCATAAATTCTAGTGGCTTCTAGAGGACACTAGAATTGAAATGATGGCGATCAACAGCATACATTCTAGTGGCTTCCAGAGGACACTAGAATTGAAATGATGGCGATCAACAGCATACATTCTAGTGGTTTCCAGAGGACGAAATGACGGCGATCAACAGCCTCGCCCGCCGCCTGTCATTTCAATTCTTGTGGCCTGTTTATTTAAGCTGAACAGGACAGGTAACTGGTGAAAGGTGCACTTCCCACTAGAGGACTCTTCGTGGCCTGTTTAGACAGATCGGAGTCTTCGTGGGCCTCTGGAGGACTACGAAGACTCCGATCTGTCTGGAAGACTCCAGAGGCCTGTTTAGACAGATCTGAGTCTTCGTGTCCGCTCGCTCCGGCCAGACGTTTCTGCTCCTCGGTGCATAATTTATTTCCAACAAAAGCGTACCAAGTCGGCAGATGTCGCAGCAGCCAACGACCACTGCTTCACCGACTCTAAAAATACATTCCTCGACAGGACACACGTAAAAGGTGGAAAAAGATGCACCTCCCACCAGAGGACACACACACACACAAAAAAAGGACACTTCACGAACGGGAGAGGAAGAGGAAGAGGAAGAGACCGAGGGCAAGACCCCACCAGCGCTATTTTCATGTTAGGAAAGCAAGAACCTCGCCGTTATTAGATCCAGGTTCATGCTTTGCAAGCATGAATAGAAACACCCGTGGCGCCTTCCCCGAAGGGAACTAATCGGGAACCTTCATGATGTGCCAGTGGGAAAGGAAACATACTGACGCTCCCAAGAGAGTGGGACAGAGCCATAGCCCTAACGCAACCTTTCTTCTTGTTCTTTCTTTACACGAGGAAAAAAGAACGAAAGAGACTGTCCTTCACAACATCCATTCTAGTTTTAACTATATAGTATATATATATATAGAGAGAGAAGATTAGCATGGCCCCTGTGCAAGGATGACATGCATAAATCGAACACCGATTCAATTTTTCAGAAAAACAAAAAGACGAAAGAAAGATGCAAAGCACAGTTCATCAGGCCGAAGATCGGTACCATTTTCAGGCACGGGGGTGGAGGATGGGAGGATGGCAGGATGGGAAAAAGAGAAGGGAGAGAAAAAAAAAAACATTGGCACCATTGCACAGCCAGCTGAGTCTGCACGGCGAGCAGACCCTTTCCCCTTTCACCTCCATCCATCTCATTTTGTCCTTCTTCCCCTCTCACCTGGCCCACAATGTGGGAGACCCAAATTCTCGTCAATAAACCGCCCCCCGTAAATAGATCTTCCTCCTGTTCCATTATCGTGCGTGAAATCGCCACCTGTCTTGCACCAAATGCCATACCCACAACCACCAAAAAAAAAAAAAAAAAAAAAAAAAAAGAACATGCAAACACAGCATCCAACCAAGCAAGCAAACATGCAAACACAGCAACCAACCAAGCAAGCAAGCCATCAATCAAGCCAACCATCAATTAGTTGATTGCCACTGGTTCATGGAATCAGCGCAAATCAGGAGCCAGTATTTGCAGATCTGATTGTAATAAATTATAAATTATTAGTTTAATTTACTTTATAAATTATAATATTATATACAGATGAGCTGATGACGACGCAGCTCGGTTCCGTCTCCAGACTCTCCACCTGTGTTTAGTATTCGCAACCACCAATGAGCGAACCCCCAAAGTTTTTTGTTTTTTGTTTTCTGACTGGAAAAAAAAAAAGAAAACATGCAAAACTAAAAAGGTACTAGAAGTTCTTCGATGTCCAGTAGAACTTATTTGCCAGGGATGCTTCCCCCCACTTAATAAAAAAGAGCACCACACACTGCATTCTTCATTCAGTTCCGGACTAGGGCCTCACTCCACTACACAACAGTCTACATGCATCTGGACGGTATGGGTCAGGTGCATTGTGACAAATTCAACATTTTGAATGTATGCGGTCCGGAAAGAATACAGATGCATGTACAGTGTTGTGTAGTGGAGCGTGGCACTTGCCTTTTCCAGTAATTTATCTTCACCCTAGAGAGAAAAGGGTATATATATATCGTCAAATAGATATATAAATATATATATATATATCGTCACAAACAGAACTGCCCGGTAAACCGTAGGCAGAGAGAGAGAAGAGGACAACAAACGAGGGGCTGTGACAAACTGTTTCGTCGGAGTTTCACCGATTCATCAGGAGGCTGAACCCTTAACAGTCTGCAGAATCCCCTCACTGATTACACTGTAAATGATAATCTACCTTAACCAAAATCAAAGTAGACTATCACTCACCCACACCAGATGGGAAACTTTACAGACTGTCGGTTCACACCCCATCAC
>BFEA01000074.1:1408125-1425043 GCA_003427395.1 Chara braunii | reverse complement strand
AAAAGGTTGGAGGAAGGGGGGAGGAAAGGGGGAAGGGGGGGGGGGAGGAAGGGGAGAAGGGAGACAGGATGGAAGACAATTTGGTGGAAGTACCTTGACACATGAAGCCAGGGATTATCCGATGAAAGCGAGAGCCTCTGTAACCTTGTCCCTGAGGCCTCAAACAAAGTTGCTTGAAATTCTCTGTCGTGATTGGCACTAAATCTTCCTTCAACTGCACCACCACATAACACACACACACACACACACAAAGAGCAACACTCTCAGCCAAACTCTCCTCAGATTGCGTATCTTGCCTCTCTCTCTCTCTCTCTCTCTCTCTCTCTCTCTCTCTCACACACACACACACACACACACACACACACAGGTGCTGCGAAAGACAAACAATATCGGATGCATGGTGAGTGAATAAATGGCAAGAGACCATTATTGGTAAAGTCCATCGTGCTAGAATAGCAAAAAAAATAAACAAATAAGTCTTAGCAAGTGTAATACTTTTTTGCTCAATGGAGCATTCCTACTGCGACAGTTCACAATGCAGGGTGATGGCATGCAGCCAATGCCATTCTTTAATGGCCCAACACCCTGGGCCTCGTCTGTACCTTGTGACAGAAAACCAATCCACAGACTCCTTGTGTCCAGCTACTCATTTTCCTTGGAAAGGGCTGGCGGGGGGCGGGGGGCGGAATCTAAGGAGAGGGGGGCCGGAGGTCGTGGCGACTTCAGAGGAGTGGGAGGATGAACTCTGGGAAAGGAAACAGACGAGCAAGCAGGCACTCAATATCCTAACGGAGATCCTAGTCATACCTCTTTTCGGGCAACTTGCTCCTGAGCCAAAAAATTATGGGCCTAGTTGCACTACTCACCATCCGCGAACATCATTTTGAATGCATCTGGACTCAAATCTATCCAGATGTATTGAAAATGTTGGTGGATGGCGATGAGTGCAACCATTCCCTATGGGTAAGTGGTACAGCAGTTCACTGAGCTTTGGAAATTTCCACAGCAGACGTGGGACAAGTGTGTGCTTTTTTTTTTTTTCCCTTCTTGTTCTTTTGAACCTGTTTTTTGGCTACACCACCAGTACCTCCACGTTCTTAGGCCGTTAACGTGGTGGCTGAATCGGTGCGCCGCGTGGGTCCATATGCATTTGCACCAGAGACTCCCCAGAGGGGGCAGGAGCAAAATTAGCTCTGCCAAAGGGATGCAATTGCTACCTAGTACTTATTGAAAGGCAGAATTTCAAGACTGCCCCCACCAGAGCATAACAGTACATGTAACGTCCAGGTTCATGATTTCTATCCACCAGGGCATGCCGAGGTCCACGTGAATTCTGACACGTCAATCTTGGAACTGGCCACAATAAACGAGTTAAAAAAAAAAAAAAAAAAAAGGAACCTGTGCCACACTTCTTCAAACCTGCGGATTTCAATGCCAGAACGTGGGTCCACTTCGGTTTTCTTTTTTCTTTTTTTCTTTTTCACACGGTTTTTTTTTCTGGCAATCTGGAAATTTGGAGATTTGGAAATTTGAGAAATTAGGAAATTTGGCCCCTGCGCAAAGATGGACACGCATAAATCAAAAAATGGGACAATGTTTTTAGGGGTCCTGAAAAAATGGGACAATGTTTTTTTTTTTTTTTTTTTTCCCACTGTTTTCCAGTATGGATACAGGTGTGCTCCTTTTATTTTGTTCCTTTTTCTGTATTTCCCCCCCCTTAAAACAACAAGGGGATAGCTCCCATGGCCATCGTATCTGGCGGCAGCATTTTAATTCATTAACTTTTTCTCAATAATTACAATTACATGTGTATAGCACTGTCTGGGTACAGTGCATCCAGCTGGCAGGTAGGAGGGACACGCAAGTGATAGGAGGCCTCGCTCCACTACTCGCCAAATGCACAAAAGAAAAAACTGCGGAGATGTATCTTCCCACGTTCTAGAGGAAGATTCATTCTCGTTTTGAAAGTTTGGTGAGAACTGGAGCACGGCCCATACACTACCGTCTTCACCCGAATAGAACGCCCGGTCATTATAGCCGTATCTGGACTGAAAACTGCACCAAATACGGCTATAATGACCGGGCGTTCTATTCGGGTGAAGACGGTAGCATTAACGTTCAGAATGCAATGCAAAGCTACATTGCTCTTAGGGCCTGGCTCCATTACTCTCCACATGCACAAAAGTCTAAAAAGATGGCGGTGTATCTTTCCATGTTCTAGGCGAAGATTCATTCTCAATTTCCACATTTGGCGAGTAGTGGAGCGTGGCTCTTTCCCTGGACAGTTTCTGAGCACTGCAGCAATGAATGTTCCCTGATGCATCAGAGCGCGCAGTGTTTTTGACTGTTTAAGTTTTTATGACCTGTTTAAGTAATAAATATACCCTCCCTTTTTCTTTTTCTTTCAAGTAATATCCGTCTACGCTTCATTTCTTTTCTTTTTTTTTTTTTCTTTTTTTCATCTCAGTGTTTCAGGCTTTCGGCAGATGCCGGCGGATATCAGCGGCATGTCAGCAATGGCTCGTATCTCCTTCTGAGGAATGACGCCCACGTCAGCATTAGGGGAAGGGAAAAAAAAAACTCTGGCTCCAGATAATCAGAGGAGTCAGCCCATAAGGACATGTTTAAAGGGGGTGGAGTGGGGGGAGGGGAGGGGAGGGGAGGGGAGGAGGAGCCAAAGGAATGAGCTGAAAAGAAAAACAGAGAAATGTACATGGACGGTGGCTGATGGGTGCAAACACCTGCGTGTTGATGAACAGATTCAAATCCCGTTGGATGCAAAATCTGCTGGGGGCTACGCCGCTTTCTTAAAAGGTCAAAAGACTCGAAACTAAAAGAGCAAGTCTAAAAAAAAAAAAAAAAAAAAAAAAAAAGAAGAGCAAGTCTGAAAAGGCAATAGGTGAAAAAGAAGAAAGAGTTTCTTTCTTTGAAAAAAAAAAAAAAAAAAAAAAAAAAAACCGACAATTTTGTCTGTGTGTGGGTCCCAATATCATCCAATGTACAACCATTAGCCATCCTTCAGGACATATGTTAATTCGGACAGTGATTTTATTTATTTATTTATTTATTTAAAGCGATCCAGAGTAGATTTGCATGGCGTCTGCCAAAGGATGACCCACACACAAATCTAGAATTGGTCAAAACTATAATTAACAAAAGTCCGAAATAGATTACGGATACGATCTTATCTTCTGCGGCGAGGTCCCACTTGCGAAGAGGACCGGATAAAGCTCCTGAATCTGGGCTTGTTTTCAGCAGAGATGCAGAAAGGCAGTTCAATCTCAATTTTCTGCACCCTTGCACAAACCCGTCCAGATTCATGCGTTCAATCCAATCCTCTTTGCTAGTGGGACCGCGCCCCTGCTGCACTCCGTAACACATATCAAAATTGGAATTTGTTGTTAAAAAAAAAAAAAAAAAATGAAATTTGGCACGATAGCGAGGAGATCAATTATTAAGCACGGCCGCTACATTTGGAAGGAGGACACGCGCACATTTGTTTCTATTTTGCAATATTAATCACACCTGTTCTACAGGGGAAAAAAAAAAAAAAAAGAGGAGGACACACACGCAAATCTAGGGCCAGACCAACTGGTGAATGTGCAATTGGGCAGGCTGGAGAGCGGTGGCAGGACTTGAGCTGGCTGCTCCCTAGTTCGTTTGTTTTTGTTTGGGAAGCATTCTCTTTTATTACGCTGAAATGTGAACGATTGAGGTCAGGGAGTGCTTCATGCGAGGATATCACCCCTCAGCATGCCCACATAGCGCCCCCCCCCCCCCGGCTGCAAGCTATACGCCCGCCTTAAGGGAAGGCGGCCCCGGTATCTCAAAGAGGCCTGAATATTGCAAAATTCCACAGCCATTGTATGCACCAGACAGTTCTACCGCGCACCAGTTGGTTGCTTATCCCCTGCTCACGAGCATCGGAATCTTCTGTACGCCTTCTAGGCTCTTCCATTCTTGACTCAGAGGCTGGCCTCTCGGCCTATCTGGAAGCAGGGAACACATCAGGGCGGCGTGCGTGGGTCGGTTAGGCGCACCTAACCAATTCCCAATTCGTCGGTCCCAGGCCACTGTCTGAATGGGCCCGGGCGCAGATACCAATTCCCAATTCGTTGGTCCAAGGCCACTGTCTGAATGGGCCCGGGCGCAGATACCAATTCCCAATTCGTCAGTCCCAGGCCACTGTCTGAATGGGCCCGGACGCAGATACCAATTCCCAATTCGTCGGTCCCAGGCCACTTTCTGAATGGGCCCGGGCGCAGATCCTTCGGCCCAAGCTGAAGCTAGAGACAACAGAGATCGGAGGGTATGTCGGGCTGGCGCGCCCAAATGAGGGCCAGCAATTTGCGGATCACCCAGATGGTGTTGCAAGCCCGAAATGTCCTGGGCTGTTTCCTGGGGCTAGGTCCCACTTGCACGAATTAAGAGATACTGACCGTAGATGGCAAAGATCAACGGCCGAAATCTCCTAATTTGCGCAAGTGGGACCTTGCCCCTGGTCCGGTCATTTACAGTGCACCCATGTGGTGTACGCTTTGCGGGGTAACAATTTGGGGTTCAGCCAAATGATGCTACCGTCTTCCCTAGGAACATAATGCACCCCTGATAATGACTCTCCACTTCAAAAATTGTGGCACAAGGTTCTTTGGAAATCACAACGTTTTTGTCGGAGAAATCCTTGAAGAGCCTTGAGGAGCGTTTTCACTCTTTTTTGAAGGATTCCATTCCAAGGACTAATCCGTAAGCGCGTTTCCGCATGATTTCAACGGTGCAACGTCATGTTTTCACACGTTTTCAATGGCGCACGAGTCGCCTCGAGTCACTGCGTACTGCATTCGGACGATGCGCTCTCTCCACTCCGAATTTTCAAAAGACCGTGCGAAGAACCTGGCCAGGTTCTTTGAAAAAAAACGGAACTTTTGTTGAAGGATTCCGTTTCCAGGACTGGTAGTCCTTTAAAAAAACAGACTTTCCTGGATGAATCTGACCGAAATCACAGCGCAACTTGGATGTATCTGACCACAATTGCATCCAGGAAGTACAGCGCAACATGGGATGTGTCTGACCACAATTACATCAACAGCTGAATCGGAAACGGCCTCGTGTAAGAGTGAGTATGCTTTGAGCCCATGGGACCTGCCCAAGGAGAAAACAGGTCATGCAGTTGGGCATCAGTGACGTCGGCCAAGGGAGAAAGAGGCCATGCAGTTGGGCATCAGATATGATGTGCACATCCAGGTGCGCATGCATTCAGATGGGGCCAGGTTTGGTTGGCATTTCTAAATGCGAGGGGGGAGCGCTTACGTACCGTCTAGGAAACTCTCTCTAAAACTGAGAAGAGTGTTCATGTATTTATTTATTGATTTTAATCATTTTATGTAATTTACTGTTTTCTGCATTAAACCACCAGTACCTTTCCCATCGATTTCGCAGAAATGTGCCCTGCATGCTGCTGGCCCATCGGCCGGGATGCACAGCGGTGCTGTTTCGCCTGAAATCCGTACAGCGCGATGCACTGGTGTGCATCGGTGCCGTTTCGTCGGATGGAATCCATCCAGCCACGCAAACACGCATGGGCCCCCTACCCCGCAAAAAAAAAAAATTCATACCCCACTGGAAGCTCTCAAATCCATCCAGCCATGCAAACGCATGGGCCCTACCCCACAAGGACATTTCCTACCCAACTGGGGCGAGGTCCGACGAGCGAAGAGGATCGGATAAACCTCCTGAATCTGGGCTTGTTTTCAGCGAAGAGATGCAGAAAAGCAGTTCAATCTCATTTTTCTGCACCTTTGCACAAAACCGTCCAGATTCAGGTGTTCAATCCAATCCTCTTTGCTAGTGGGACCGCGCCCCTGGACGCTCACAAAACTATCCAGCCTCGCAAAGCTCGCAGCATTTTCTTTTTCCCCTTCTTTTTCCTTTCTCTTTTCCCTCTTTTTTTATTTATTTATTAAAAAGTCGCAGCTTATATCGACAACTGGAAACAGAGTTCTCAGAAGAAGAAGAAGTGAAAAAAAAAAAAAAAAAAAAAAAAAAAGAGTTCTCAGCCTCTTCGCTCCGCTACTACCAAATGTCCAACACAGGGCGTCACCACACCACTGTCAAAACCAAGAAAAAGAGAGAATGCATATTCGGCCAGAGACGGGCAAGATACATCCGTTACTAGGAATAGAAACGGATGCATCTTACCGCTTCGTGCTGAAAGATGCATTCCTTCTCTTTTCGATTCGACAGTGGTGTGGCGAGGCGCATACATGAGAATGAATCTTCCTCGAGAACATGGAAATATACACACTGCCACATCTCTCTTCTTTTGAGCATGTGGCTCCACTAGTCACTAATTGTCCAAAATGAAAACGAATCTTCCTCTAGAGCATGGCCGCCTACAGTCTTCCCCCGAATACAACGTACGGTCATCATAGCTGAATTTAGACTGAAAAATTGCCCAAATTCAGTTATAATGAACGTACGTTGTATTCCGGGGAAGACTGTATTATAGCTGAATTTAGACTGAAAAATGGCCCAAGTTCAGCTATAATGAACGTACGTTGTATTCGGGGGAAGACTGTATTATAGCTGAATTTAGACTGAAAAATGGCCCAAATTCAGCTATAATGAACGTACGTTGTATTCGGGGGAAGACTGTAGCTCAGTTCATAAGGCGCGCAAGTGGCATTCAATTCAGGAGGTCTTCGGTTCAATCCCCATTGGCCTCATGTACCTTCCTTCCTGGGGCATGCTTGGTGCCCGCCACCTAGAAATAGCCCGTTGGTGGTCCCCCCAATTGGCATTAAGAAGCAGTAGCAAAAAGCAGTCCCTGCTGATGTTCATAAAAGAGGGGGGGGGGGGGGGGGGGGGGAATCAGGGAGGCACAGCGACTGAGGCCCATAGGGCATATCTTTCGTCTTTTGTGCATGTGGTGGGTAGTTGAGCGAGGCCCATAATCTTTACGTGTTTTTAGAGTACTTTCCCTCAATTTGTTGTTGCTGCCACGTGATTTTAAGGGCATAGGGCCTGGCCGCACCACGTGCCAAATGTGCAAAATGAGAATTAATCTGCGGCATGAACATGGTAAGATACACAGCCATAATTTTGTCTTCTCTGCATGGGTGAGTAGTGCGGCCAGGCCCATACTCACAGGAGGACCTTTTCCCTCAAAATTTGGGCCTCCCCTCCCCTTTTTTGTGCCTAAAACGGTTTTTTTTATAATTATTGCGCCCATTTTGCTTTTCCCGATTGTGTGTTAATGTGCCTTACGCACTTCCAAAAAAAAAAAAAAAGAGCAAATTGCAGATTTGCCCCTTGCCCGAGTCACGCTGGCATTGGATTTTGGACAAAACACCCTGGCTGTCTTCTGCCAACTACGCATTTTGGTTGCAGTGTGCCTTTTTCTTCTGGAGGGGCAAATCCAATTGCAGATTTGCCCATCTACCGAGTCACACTGGCATTGGATTTTGGATCAAACACCCTCCCTTTCTTCTGCCCATTGCTCATTCTGGTTGCAGTTTTGCTTTCCTCCCCGAGTTCAATTGCAGATTTGCCCCTCCAGTTCAAGACATTGTGCCACCATGACATTCGACTTGGTATGGTAATTCCAACTTATACCGTGTTTCTTAAACCCCCAGTACACCGGGGCCAGCAGGCCCCTTACTGAGGACCAAGCTTTTCCCAACCGCCAGCAGCTCACTTCTTTTCTTCTTTGGCTGTCACCCCCAGCCATCATGGTCTGGTAGCCCGAGCCTCCAAGAGTTTCGTCGGCTAGGGGTCTGGCCGCTCGGCACAGGAAACGAAAACGAAACGACTGCATCTGCCCACGAAAGCTGGCAAAATACGCTCGTTACTATTTATAGCAAACCGATGAATCTGGCCATTTTCTGCAGGAAGATGCACTCGTTTTGTTTTTCGTTTCGTTTCCCGTGCGGAGACCCCCTAGGCTACAAGTTTCTTTCTTCAGCAAGCCAGGCGTCTTTTACTGCCCGTGTACTGCCCATGTACTGTTTTTTTTTTTAAGGGTCTGATCCCACCACTACACTACGACTGTAGTCCTGAAAAAGCACTACAAAGATGTCAGCCGCCGTGGCGGGACGAAGAAGAGAAACTGGATCCCATTCCCACGAGGGTGACTTCTTCGGTGGTTGTCCTGGACCTGCGGCGGTTATTTGTGGGCTGTTGCAGAGGGCGGACGTTTTCCCCAACCGAAATGCCACACAACAGTGTGGTCCACGGACATTCCTGATGCTGCAAACGGACGAAAGAGAAAAAAAAAAAAAAAAAAAAANTCTCTCTCTCTCTCTCTCTCTCTCTCTCTCTCTCTCTCTCTCTCTCTGTGTGTGTGTGTGTGTGTGTGTGTGTGTGTGTGTGTGTGTGTGTGCAGTTGTTGATGTACGGAGACGGAAAGAGATGGACAGGAGGTTGAAAACGCGATCAAATGGAGGATAGAGATTGCAAGATCAATGTACATATATAAATATATGTCAATCTCTACGGTCCACCGGAGAGTCTATGTATGATATATGGTATATATATGGCATAAGTATGGTACATATATATATATATATGGCTACTGGAAAGTAGAAGGGTATATATAAATATAAATGGCTACTGGAAAGTAGAAGGGGATATCGTTGCAACTTTTGCTAGACGAAAGGGAGAAGAGAAGAGATCAGCAGTTCGAGACACGATAGACGGTACTAATTTGATCGGAATATCTGATGTATATAGACATAGATAGTGCAATAGTACAAGCCGATATCGTTGCAACTTTTTTTACTTGCTTAATTAGTTGTAGCAATTGATTGATTGGATTATCTTCCTTAATTAGTACTAGTAATTGATTGATTGATTGGATTACCTGGCGAACTGATGTCGATCCATTCCCGATTAATTAGTAGTAGTAATTGATTGATTGGATTACACGACGGATGTCAAAACAATATACGGTTCAGTGTTCAGTAAATAGTTGACCAATTTAACCTTCAGTAAATAGTCTGGCGACCAATTTAACCTTCAGTAATAGTCTGGCGACCAATTTAACCTTCAGTAAATAGTCTGGCGACCAATTTAACCTTCAGTAAATAGTCTGGCGACCAATTTAACCGCAGTTCGACTACGGTCACAACGCAATCCTTGGCGACCAATTTAACCTTCAGTAAATACGTCTCTTGCTCTGAAAAATAATTGCAATTGGCGGAGACACTCAATATTTGCAACTTGCAAATATTATATATATTTCCAACTACTGAAAATAAAATAATTCAGTGAATCAAGAAATTAATCAACCAAAGAACCAACGGATCAATGACATCGACGGCGGTGCGTGACACATCCATCCATCCCTCCATCGACTCGCGGAAGCACACGTGGCAGTCAGCTCTTGGGAAAAAGTTGGGGGGGGGGGGGGAGAAAAAAAAAAAAACGTTTTCGTGCAAGAACGACCCGGCTTAAAGTTGTGGGGAAAAAAAAAAAAATACGTTTTCGTCGCAGTCGTGAGCTCTCGCAAGGATGAAGAAAGAATAGTGAAACCAGAAGAATAGTGAAAACAGGCAGGGGCCACGTGTCTTGCGTACACGCTTCAGAGAATGTCCAGTACAAATCCTCCGCGCATACAGAAGAAGAAGAAGGGGAAAAAAAAAAGAACGCCGCCGTGCCACAAGGCAACCTGTAGAGGGGAAGGGAAAAAAAAAAAAGTAGTGAATGGAGGATTCGAAACGCAAGTAGAGACAGCAGACCAACAACCGAACGACAACGAATGCCCAAAAATGCGGAGATGCACCAAACTTCCTCTACCTACAGTTCGCCCCCCTGCCTCTCACTCCTCTCTTCGCTCCTCTCCTCTCTTCGCTCCTCTCCTCTCTTCGCTCAACTCCTCTCTTCGCGCATCTCCTCTCCGCCAAGATCAGCTTCTACTATACATGTTACACGTGGCTGCTGTAGAATTCGTCATCCCCACGCCGAAGACACATTAACCACCATAGCTCGCCCTCTCTCTCTCTCTCTCTCTCTCTCTCTCTCTCTCTCTCTCTCTCTCTCTCTGTGTGTGTGTGTGTGTAATCCCTCAACTCAAGAACTTGCCTCACTGAACATACCGCGACCCCGATCAATGGACGAGTTTCTCTCTCTCTCTCTCTCGCGAGCGAGCGACGCGTTACAGAGTGCGAAAAAGAATTCGCACTCACTCAAAGTACTGACTGACGCACACTCTCGCGGACTGAACTGCGATCAGTCATTTGCCGTCTGCAGTTCGACGAGCAGTTGGCGTCAACACGATGTCGATGAAAAAAGAAGGCGGGAAAGCAGTCTGCTTCTCGCGCACTTTCGCGCCTTCAAGTCTCAAAACGAAACGCGGGAAACAAGTCCTCCCACAATCTCGCCAAACTTTCGCGCGCTGTTCAACCACAAACACGGAGATATATATATATATATATATAATTAGAGAGAGAGAGAGAGAGAGAAGAAAGCAAGATGCGAAGAGAGAGAACACGAGGGTGGAGATCCCGCCGCCGCCTCCGTTGTCTCACAACGCTCTTTCTTTGGGACACTTCGGTAGTTTTTTGTGCTGTTCGTTTCAGCACAGCTCAGGTGATTACGTTGTTCATTACTTCTCCCGTTATTACCTCCCCCCTCCCTCCCCTCCCTTCCAGCGACGGTCACAGCCAAGATCAAGATACCACCACAAAAGAGGGAACAAAAAACTTGTCGGTGTCAAGGAAGGCAATTAAGAACGCAACGCAGCGATCGATCATTCCCATTCCCATTCGCAGAGACACCAATCACGAACAGTGTATTCCGATTCGACACCGCATTCGCCGACAGAACGTGTGCGGCGGTGCTGTTCACAACACTCAGCAGCGCAACAATTGAAGATGAACCACGAGGGAGGACTGCAATAATGATGATGTTCCAGCGGCGAAGCGCGACGCAAAGCGGACTCCCGCGGTATAAATAATAGTAGGAGAACGGTGGAGCGAGCCTCAAGGGGTGAGAGGAGGAGGAGAGGCGGGGAGGGGGGGGGCAAGGTGCGAATTTCGGCAATTTCTCTGGCTCGCTATTCGTCTCTCTTTTTTTTGGGGGGGGGGGGGGGTGACGAACGCAGAGAACTCCAAGAAAAGAAATGGATCTCCTAGGAATCAAAAACCGAAAGGCACAAAAAAAAAAAAAAAAAAAAAAAAAAATGCTCCCTCTTTTTCGCTGCAGAGATGCCCTCACGGTCTACAGAAAAATTGTAGTAACTACACTTGCACCCTTCGCGGACGTGCTGCCACGACACACCGAAACGGAAGTATGGAAAAATATTTTGGCGGCCAAAATATTTTGGCGGCCGCGACGACATCGGAAAGTGGCGACGACGTCGGAAAGTGGTGGGATCCGAAAACTACACTGTAACTGGGCTGTAGTGTAGTGGTGGGATCAAACCCTAACCACCAGTACTCTGTGGCCCAGCTATTGGCCGTAGTAAAAAATAGTAAAAAATAGAGTAGAAACGTTTCTAGTCGGATGAATTTGGGCGCTCCTGTAGTGGCCCTTACGTTTCCAAACATCGTGGCTTGTTAATTAACCGGCACCACTCTAGGAAGTACTGGCGGTTTAAACCCCCAGCCAGGGGCGAGGTCCCACTAGCAAAGAGGATAGGATTGAAGACCTGGTTCTGGACGTGTTTGTGGAAAGGTGCAGAATGTCGAGATTGAACTACTTTCTGCATGTCCGCTTAAAACACGTCCAGATTCAGGATATTTATCCAATCCCCTTTGCTAGTGGGACCTCGCTCCAGTACTCGTAGTCGTTGTCGAAGTTAGCAGTCGGATAGGAGTGTGGCCGATCCAGTGGGACACAGAGTGGCAGCGGCCAGACAGTCCGTAGGTAAATGTTCTCAAAGGCTCAGGAAGGAGTCCACTATAATATAATGCCAGAAATCTAAGATCAATTTCTGACAAGTTGCTTATAGAGTTTAGATGGTTGCACTTCGTGCCTAAAGAGAACCCAAAGGCAAACATGAAAAGAACTGCGGGAAAATCAATCTTCCCTTCGGGATTGGTTTCGGAGCTCCCATAGTAGTCTCCTGTGGACCCTCGGTCAACCACAATGAAGGGGAGCATTACGAATTTATGGGCTGAGAAAACAGGAGAAAGGCCAAAAAAAAGAAAGAAACAGAGACCTCCCACCGGAAATCACGGCAGAGTGCTTCCCAGCCATCAGATCACAAATCATCTGATGGTGGTGGTGGTTGCAAAAACAGTGAACAAAGTAACCGCCACATTTTCTGGAATAAACTGGACTTCTGTCAGCAGTGATCCTCCTGACACCCTCCATATACTCGGTGATTGAAGGAGGGCTCCACCAAATGAGATAATTGCACAACAGCAAGTAAAATGCTGAAAATCTTCTATCCAGTGGGCTAAGGCCTACCCCAACCTCGTTTGGGGTTGGCCACACCCCCAACCGATTGAAAAGATTATGGCGGGAAGCTTTCTTTGCACGGGCATGCCCAGTGTTAAGGAGAGGAGGAGGGGAACACAGATCTCCTTCATTTTCGGGTTATACATGTGAAGTACTGACCGTGGGATCATAGGATGTGGGTCACTCAACTGCCCCACAAACTCGTTTCTATCCTATCCCGTTGCTAGTGGGACCTCGCCCCCGGGGCCCAAGTCCCACATGCACCGTTGAACTAGCTCAACGCAACGGTGTGACACGGTGTTTGCAACTTAAACCACAAGTACTTGGCCAACTCGCCCCCGGGGCCCAAGTCCCACATGCACCGTTGAACTAGCTCAACGCAATGTGACACGGTGTTTGCTACTTAAACCACAAGTACTTGGCCCAGCTATCGGCCGCAGAAAAAAAATAGAGTAGAAACGTTTCTAGTTGGATGAATTTGGGCGCTCCTGTAGTGGCCCGTACGTTTCCTAAAATTGCATGGCGTTAACGCTACGCGACTTTAGGAAGTACTGCAGAAAGCTTTTTTCCCCCTATTTCCCAAAAAACAATGAATAACAAAATGCTACTGAAATGTTTGTCCGTATTTTCTGAAAAGTAAGATCGAAAATACAACAATCCTCAGTGAAAGGCTCCGCATACTATGCAACATCGGAGACAGGGACTCACTACAACACGCGACTTTAGGAAGTACTGCAGAAAGCTTTTTTCCCCCTATTTCCCAAAAAAAAATGAATAACAAAATGCTACTGAAATGTTTGTCCGTATTTTCTGAAAAGTAAAATCGAAAATACAACAATCCTCAGTGAAAGGCTCCGCATACTATGCAACATCGGAGACAGGGACTCACTACAACATGAAATGAACGTAGACAGCAATCCTGGGTTGGTGCCTTCGCAGAAACGAGTTTGGGGCTGCACAGCCAAACAGAGCATGAACACTCTCTGTTAGAGTGTCCTCCCTCGGTTGTCAGAGTGTCCTCCCACAGAAGGTCATGATGGCACAAGCACCGTACCGTTGAGCCCATACCCCACTCCAAGTGGGGGTATGTAGTTCAACGGAAAATGGGCAGGGTAGGGGGCATTGTATTCGGGCGGAGGGATTTTTTACCACCTTTCTTGAACCAAAAAACAAAAACGAAAGTCTTTTGTATTTTATACACCTAGGAACAACCGCTGGATGTGCAGCTCCGGATGCATCTCAGACATCGCGTGGGGTCACACACGTTGAGCTAGTTCAACGTAACTTCAACGTTGAACTGGCCCAACGGTGCATGTGGGACTTAGCCCCGCCGGAGGTGATGTAATCCTCCTTTTTTTTTCTTTTTTTTTTTGTTTATCAGATATCAAACTGATCAGAACAGATACTACACTTGATCTTAGCCAAAAGGCCAAGAAAGGTCCTTTTTTTTTTTTTTCCGAGAAAGGTCCTTTTTTTTTTTCTTTTTTTTTTTTTCCAGGAGCCGGGACCCACTAGCATAGATTTACGCTTCAGCTCCATGGTTTTCAACCACGGCGAGAGGTGACATCCGGCAACCGTTGATCCTTTTGTGTATTGTCGGCGCAGGGCGATAAGGACTGAATTCGGTAGGGTATCTGTCCGCCGGCCAATAGAAGAGTTTCGTTTTCATTTTTTTGCCCATTTAGCTAGCCACTTTGCGTTGGCGCGAAGCTGCAATATTAGGGAGGTCGGTGGGGGGGGTTGCATCTATGTTGTTTTCTTTTTTTTATGTGGTAAAATAGAGAATATTGAGATTTCCGTGGAAGACTGGGAACAGGCCGGCGGGGAAGGTCGCATGCAGATGTACCGGGTTGGTGGAAGTGTGGATGCACTGAAGTTCTGTCATGATGTAGATGTCAGGCCAAGTGTGGATGCACTGAAGTTCTGTCATGATGTCGATGTCAGGCCCCGTAATTTTTCGTTTTTCGGGTCCTTTTCTTTGCATTCGTGTAAATGATAAAAAGCATTGTTTATGCGTTTTTAAATGAGAAAAGAACGCCACACACCGATTTACTCGATGCTACCAAAAATAGTTGGTCCCGGCTCCAGAGAAATGGATCCAGAACGAAAGAGTCCTCATAATTCAACCCGGGGCTAGGTCCCACTTACACGAATTACGCCGCATTGACCGTAGATTGCAAAGATCAACGGCCAGGATCTCTTAATCCGTGCAAGTGGGACCTTGCCCCCGGTAATCCAATTTTCAAAGGTCGCCTGAGAAAGCTGCGGACTCTCCGGAGAAAATTAAAACAATATAATCATTTGATATATAAGAGAAACCTTCGAATTATCAAATTATACATGGCATTTTAATTTCCTGAGAAAATTAAAACAATGCCCATTTAGTCCTTCGGACCCGTTCCGGAGGGAGGCCCCACTAGCAATGCCCATTTAGTCCTTAGGGGCCTGAATCTGGACGTGTTTGGCGAGAGGTGCAAAAATGGTGATTGACTTGCGTTTCTGCTTGTCAGCGTAAAACACACCCAGATTCAGGCGGTTTATACAAGCCTTTTTTTACCTAGTAGTTGTTTCGAGTATACACGGGGGTGTGGTCCCACTAGCAAAGAGGATCGGATTGAATGCCTGAATCTGGACGTGTTTGTAGAGAGGTGCAGGAAATAGAGATTGAACTGCTTTTATGCATCTCTGCGTAAAACAGGTCCACATTCAGGCATTCTATCCGATCCTCTTTGCTAATGGGACCTCGGCCCGGGTGCCTGCCATCCGATCTGAGAATCTCGGAGAGGGTTGAATTTTAATGCCTGAATCTGGACGTGTTTGGGTAGAGGCGCGAAAATTTGCGACTGACCTGTTTTTTTTTCTGCATGTCTGCGTAAAACACATCCAGATTCAGGCGCTTAATCCATACCTTTTTTTTTTTCCTAGTGCGTCCCCGGCATCGGATCTGAGAATCTCACGGCCCGAGTGTGACCACGCTGCAAAAGGTTCATTTCAACTAAATCTCAGAAATTCAAATTTCAAAATTTTCAATCTTTTTTTGGCGACTACGATCAGAGAGAGAAATGAAGGGAAAAAAAGAAGAGAAAAAAAAAAGTGAAAAAAAAAAAAAGAAATGAAGGAAAGACTGTGAGAGAGGGAGACACATAAGAGAGGAGACGGCAGTCTCTCCATCCGACATCTAGGGCGTGGTCCCACTAGCAAAGAGGATGGGAGCGAATGCCTGAATCTGGACGAGATTATGGACATGTGCAGGAAATCGAGATTGAACTGCTTTTCTGCATCTCTGCATAAAACACATCCAGATTCAAAATCTCGATCCTATCCTTTCTGCTAGTGGGACCTCGGCCCTAGATATAAACCACAAACAATAAAAAAATCGAAAGAAAAAAAAGACAAGGAGAAAACTCAAGGTTTGGTGAGGGCGGGGTTACGGTATTAGCAGGTCTGGAAGGCAAAATGAGAAGGCAAAAAAAAAAGTGGATGGGAAAACAAAAAAAAAAAAAAGTAGTGCACAAACACAAAACTAAAATGGATAACGAACAAATAAAGCGGGGAATTAAAAAAAATAAAAATAAAGGGGAAAAGGTGGAAGCGGCAAAAAAAAAAAAAAAGGCAGTAGTCGATAATAAACAAATAAGGTGTATCGGGATGCATTGGATGGAAGAATCCACCTTTTGCCAAAAAAAAAAAAAAAAAAAAAAGAAGGAAAATAGGAAGTGGGTCTCCCCCAAAGTCACTCTTACCTCAAATACAATTCTGCCGATCGGGATCCCATCCCCGAATCTTCCCATTCGAATATCGAAATATACCAAGCAATTCCCTTTTCTTGGCGGGCCCAGAGGGGGTCTGTAATTTCTCCCAAGCGATTGAGCCAGGGCTGCGATTTCTTCAGGCCTGCTTGAAGTCACACCCATCTTCACAAATCGCTCTCCGATCTGGATGGAACTTGAGATCCCGAACCTGATGCCAAGCCTGGTCCCGAACCCCCTGGTGCCAAACCTGGTCCCGAACCTCCTGGTCCCGAATCCCCAGGTGCCAAACCTGGTCCCGAACTCCCTGGTGCCAAACCTGGTCCTGAACCTCCTGGTCCCGAACCCCCTGGTGCCAAACCTGGTCCCGAACCTGGTACCAAAAGTCGGAAGATCGGTGAAAACTGAGACTTCGACCTCCAACTTGGATCCCGAACCTGGTCCCGAACCTGGTCCCGAGCTTGGTCCCGAGCTAGGTCCCGAACCTGGGACCTCGAACCAAGTCCCGAACCTGCGTTGCCAAACCAGCTAGATCGGTGAAATCTGGGAAATCTGGGAAATCTGGGAAATCTGGGAAATCTGGGAAATTTGGGAAATCTGGAACCTGGTCCTCCTACGGGAATTGTTTCGGAAAAGTGTCTAAGCGCAAAAAAAAAAGAAGAAAAAAGAGCAAAAAAAAAAATAATAAAGGTGCAACTGGGGACCAAAAAAAAAAAGGAAAAGAACGTGTCCACCCCTCACACGTCCCCGCCTTCTATCGCACTTAGACC
>BFEA01000074.1:1375761-1388932 GCA_003427395.1 Chara braunii | reverse complement strand
CAGGGCGTGCGGGGCCAGTACTCGGCGATGGAATTCCACGGGACAACTCTGAGTTGGTGATACGGGAGAAGGAGGCGGAAGGGAGGGAAGTTGGTGGCAATAACGACGAAGTCGGGGGATATGAAGTAGTGCAAGTTATCCGAAGTGGGAAAATCGGGACACCTCGGATCGCTGGTCGTAGCACAGTGAAACTCCCTAGGGCACAATTGATTCTCGGTTAGGCAGGGGAATTCTAGGCGTCTCCGTCTGAGACACTCGCTCACCCAAGGGTTGAAATACTTCGGATCCCACGACGAGTCTGAGCCCCTCGAGTACGTCATCTTGTCATTGTGAGTCCGCGGAAGTCCTCAATGTGTGTTTATCCGGCTGGGGTAAGTCCGGGCCCGTCGTTCAAAAATTCCGCGTCTGTCCTAATGTTTGATGATTGCGATCACCACTTGTGAGTACGTGTAGGCCGCACAAATGGGATCGCGCTTACGCGTGCTCAGGCGGGATAGTTGCTACGTTGCGGATGCAAAACGGTCGTCGAATACATCCAATCATTCATCCATCATTCCAACATTTCCGCGCAGTGCAACATCCATTCATACAATCAGAAGAGAATCCCATGGCAGTTAAGTTCGTTAGTGGTTACGAATCGGCGCGTGTGGATACGCGTAAGCTGCACAGATCAGACCGTGCTTACGCGCATTCCCGCGAGGCGTTCGCTAATCTTCAATCCAACAACTACCCAATCATCTAATCATTCCGGGAGTCCGTACGCAATCGTTTCCGAGCATGTAAAAGGGCAATAACAACAGTAGTTCAAAAAGGAATAAACAGCAATGGAAGCAGTATTGATAACTACGCAAAAATTCCTACTATGCTTATGAGTGTATCAAAACGACAAGCACAGGCAAGGATCAGGCGAGAAGACACGCAATAGACATGACATTCATTCATCCATTCATTCGACAAAACACGTAACAAACGAAATCGAGATCAACCAAAAAAAATGAGTGTGGGCTGAAACCAAGACAAGGATTCCGAAGACAAAAAGAAAGACGGGCGAGTCGCCCTGAGACGGGATCAAAATTTATATACAAAAGCAAAGAGGGAGAAAAGACAAAGAAAACGGCAAATCCACGTCCATCAACCTCAGCTTCCTCTTCCTCTCTCTCTCACTCTCCGATGCGGACAGTCCGTCGTCGCGCACCAACCCACGAAGTCGTCACCCCGCTTAGTTCTCCCGCACCCGTCAAGTTCGCCCGCTCCCACAATCCGTTGTGGCCCGCGTCAACTCCACATGTTTGGCACCAGCTCGTCGGGTCGCCCGACTCCCACGTCAACTCACCTCTTACTTCGCTTGTGAGCCGACCCTCACTGATCGCGCTACCCCGAGCTTCCAATAGCTGGTTAAGAGAGCTATCTAATCGCGCAGCCGGAATTTATATCGTGCATGCATGCGCGAAAAACACGGAATCGCAAAGACTTAGAAAAGAGATCAGGAGAGGGAGCGCCTACGTTCTGCATGGCCAGATCGCGGCATGGGGGACATAGCCTCTCTCCACGCATCGACCCGAGCATACAGTCTGTGGGCTGGCCAGACGCAGCAAGAGAAAGCGAGAGCGGGAAAGACGAAGTTCAAGAAGAAAGATACAGTTACAATGACGCCCGCCCAAAATTATAGTTACACACACGATTAAGGGCGTCGACTAATCAGAGTTCCGTTGCAGCTGCACAAAGAAGCGTGTAAGCAAAAAGCGTCGTGCGGTGCGCGGTAAAAGAAAATCCTAATTGCAAAATTCCTAAATTTCTATCTAATGCAGAAAGAGCGAAAAACATGAATTCTGAAAAGAAAGTCCGAGTCCGAGATTCCGAGAGCCATTGGGCCTCGACAAGTTCCAAAAAGAAATATGAAGCAAATTTCCGCACGGTCTCTGCGCCTAAAATCCAACAACAAAGAACGAAAAGGAACGACATCAACTAGTATTATTCGCTCGCTTGATGGCGGCGCATCACCCATCAATCACCCCCGGGACTTGCCCGAGCCTGAACCCAGCCACCTGAAAAGAGACGATGCAAAAAGACGAAGAAGCGAGGACACTGATGCAATTTCCCTTCAATCCCGATCTCCCGTAATTGGCCCATCCTTCCCAACTTAGGACCCCTCATTGTTATCGCGCGAAAAATCACGCGGAATAGAAATCGGTTCGTCACATATGTGTCGCCTAGGGGGTTCCAATCTTAAGCAAGCTCCTGCTTGCTTGGATCTTGACACGTGTCGATCTCTCTAATCGATCGACACGCGGAGCTTTCTACGTTGCTACTTACCGTGTGAAGGAGTGTGGACGTCATCCAACGTGGCATACGGGCTCTGTCCTACATATTCCTCAGGAGGGCTCTCGTCAATCCTAGGAGGGGATTATTCATGCCATCGCCGTGGCACGCACACCAATCAATCTATAATCAATGTCCACCGGGGAGGGGGAAAGGGGGATGATACATAGGGGCATGGCGAGGGGGAGGGTTAATCAGGAGCGGGGGTAAAAAACTTTCCACCCTCGCCACCGTTTCCAGAAGCTCCTGATATCGGACGATCCGGTGGAAACGGGGGAAGCGATTACCACTGTGGGGGAGGGAGGCGAGGTAGTCGGGATACAGAGTGGCGAAGGTTCGGAAGAGTGCCGCACGAAAATGATCGTAGTTCTCTCATGCGGGGATAGTCTCCATAATCATGCAATAAACTTCGATGATATTGTGGCCTCGCCACGCGGCACTAAGGAGAAGGGTGTGAAGGCAGAAGTCGGGGAGGGCACACCTTGTCGAGGGATGGGGGTGAACAGTAACAACAAGGCGAGTAGCGTAGAAGAATCGGAAGGTATCGATGGGGAAGGGGTTACGGGGGAAGGTGACGCGGGTGGTAATTTGGCGGAGGGTGAGATGGTCAATGGGACGGCGGGATAACGACCGGGGACGAAGCCCGATGACCCGCATCGGTACGGGCTCGAACTGGTGGACGGTCGGAGGGGGAGGGGGAGGGGGATCGACTTCGTCGCCGCCTTGTCGGTGCGCTCGAAGTCTCGGCAGCTGGGTCCCCATCTTCGGGCTTGGGCGACTCCGGATCTCGGGTCGGATCATCGGCGATTTGCAGATTTGCTCCGCTGGCGAATTCCAATTGTCGCTTTCCGGCCGCAATCTCTTCTCTTTTGCGCGCCGCCTCGAGATCCTCTGCCTGAGCGTCCGTTTGTTCTGCCTCCTCCGCCGAGGTCTCCCACTCGGATTCTTCTAGCTCCAGCTCTTCCTCCTCTTCGTCTTTCAATGGATGATGTCGAAGTCGTATTCTTGTAGGCGCACCGCCCAACGTCCAATCATGCCCGTGTAGTTAGTGAGTCACTTCAGCGCTAGCAAGGGCTCGTGATCGGTGACAAGGAGGAACTTATGTCCGTACAGATACGGATGGAAGTGTTGGATTCCCCACACCACTGCGTAACATTCGCCCTGTGGGGCTGAGTCATTCCTCCCCTCGTCCGGCACCGTTCGTGACGCATATTCGATGACGTGTTCGCGACCGTCGTTCCCCTTCTGCGTTAGAATAGCGGAAATAGCCTCCGGCTGCCAGTCCGTGAATGAACTGTTTAGCGGGGTCCGGCCGGATCAAAATAGATGTCATTGCCAAAGCGTCCTTGAGGGTCTCGAAGGCCCGTTCGCACTCTGCGTCCCAACTAAGGGGCTGGTCCTTCCGTAACAAGTTCGTTAAAGGTCGTGCAATCGCGGCGAAGCCCTTGATGAAACGACGATAGTACGAAGCTAACCCCAAGAAGGCTCGAACCTGCGTCAGTGACGTGGGGATAGGAGCTTCCTTCACCGCGGCGACCTTTCTCGAGTTAGGCCACAGTCCTCCACGTGTCACGACGTAGCCCAAGAACGAAATTTTCGAAAGGAAAAACTCGCTCTTTTCGAGCGCAATCTTGAATCCGGCGTCTCTCAGAGCACCCAACGTCCACCTCGATATGTTGTGCATACCCGTGATAGGTCTCCGAATAAACCAGGATGTCGTCCATGTATATGATGATGCAGAAGTTGATCATTCCTTGCGTTAGCCGCGTCTTGTTGACGAAGTTTTGGAACGTGACATTCATAACTCTTTGAAACGTGGCCGGCACGTTGCAAATCCCCATCGGATATCGAACCCACTGCCACGTGCCTTCAAACAGTACGAAGGTTGTCTTTGGCCGATCTTCCTCCTTAACTAGAATGTGATGGAAGGCGTGCCGAATATTAAACTTACTGAAGTAATTAGCACATCCAATCGCATCTAACAAATCATCAATCCGGGGGAGGGGATACACATCTTAGATCGTGATATCATTCAGTTTGCGATAATCAATGCATATGCGAATCAATCCGTTCTTTTTCGGTACTAATACTACCGGAAACAACCATGGTCTGGTGGCAGGTTCGATCCAACCGCTTGCTTCAAATTCTTGAATTCGCTCGAGAGCCTTTCTCCGTTCTACCAGGGAATATCTGTAAGGTTTATAGTGAATTGGGGAATGATTTCCTGTCTGGATCTCGTGCTGTATGACTAATGACAGTCCAATGTCTATGTCTGTCACACTAATCGCTCCTTTGTATTCCTTTAGAATGTCTGCGATTAGGCGGTGAATCTCATCAGGTACATATCGAGGTACGTGCAACTCATACGACTCATCCCATATCCTCACATCGATGTGTTTTGTATTCACCCGCTTGACATTTTCTGGCGGGGGCGCGGAGATGAATGAGTTATCTGATTGTCAGGAGAACACCGTGACCATCATCTGCGCATCTTGTTCTCGGATGGCCACGTGTTATTCAGGTGTTACCCCGTCTCGAATGTCTTGCCACGGCACAGGTTTCATTGCAATCTTGATCCCGAGCCCGTTCTCGAGGCGCTCAGGGGGTTCCAAAGAGTTGATCTTTGCCCCTAAGCATAGCAATCGAATCTCTTTTGCAGGTGTCAACAGAGACTTCGGGAGATCCGTGATATCGCAGTAGTGCCTTTTGTCATTGTATCGGGCGAGAAGAGGGGAGATCCCTTCGCACAGGGTTCGAGGGGGTTCCAAGGAATCGACCATCCTTGAAATTTGTATGAGAGGTTCTCCCATAATCATAGCCTGTGTTTTTTGCAAGTCTTGATTAGTCCTACTCAATGCTTTAGCACTTGTCCGTTGCACGGGGTAATGGATACGTTCTTGTGCCATCTCCAGGATTACGGGATCATCCTCATCATCGCTGCTGTCTGCGTCCTTGGATGTCTGCCCGTTGTCCCAGGTAATCACGCGAAGAGTCCCCGTCATCGCGGGAGAAACTCGTGGGGCTAGATTAGCGGTAGTACGAAGGGTCAGTCTCATTGGTACAACGTAGGGCTTCCCCCCCGTATTTTGGAGGACAATCGATTGTCTTTCGAAGTCCAGATCGGCCCGTAGTGCTACCAGGGCGGGAAGGCAAAAAAAAACGTCGTAAGTGTTGACATCTCATACTACGACGTCACCCAAAGCATGCACCTTCCCTAATCGAAAAGCAACGTTAGTCATTCGTCCCACTGTTTTTATCTTTTCTTCATCTGGCGGGACGAGCTGATCTTTTTCTGTGAGCATGATCAGATCGCCCTTTCTTCTTGCTCTCTCCACTACCCGTAATGAAATAGCCAACACAACAGCTCCTGAATCGATGATAGCATTATCTGAAATTCCCCATACCTCAATATCGCATTCCGCGGATTTCCATGGAATGGGTTTAATCCGCATGAAGTGATCATCTTTTTGGATTAGTCCTATGCGTATGGGATCAGAAGTACTTGCGACATTTTCGTCCGGTGTCGGTCCTTTTGTTTTTGTGTTTGCTGCTCGGGTAAGAGCAAACCGTTTCCGATTTGCTTTACAATGTTGTAGCATGCGTTCGTTAGCCTGCTCTGATATTGAAAGCAGATGACCGATCGGAAGGGGATTCGATGATCTGAAGCTCGTACGATGTTTAAAACATCTATTTCCCCCGTGACGAAGGTGGGTCCTCCTAACTCCATCTCTCCTGGAGAAGGTCGCCACTCCGCCACTTCTCGTTGTTCAGGCGCCGGTCTAATCGTACCAATCATTCCAAGGTCCAAATATCCCAGTGTCACATACCGATCTAATGGAATAAGCTCTGCAACTTCCTCCATTGTTGCTAACGTGGTTCCGCTTCCCTCTACTTCTTCCATCAAGGCTCCTACCCGTCCCGACCCGTTAGCGATTGGTGCTGCAGCTACTGGTGCGGTTCCGACTCGTTGTTGCGGGGGCCGGTGAGGGCAATCCCGGGCTATGTGCCCTGGTTGGTGACACGTGTAGCAGACATTCAAATTGCCCGGGATCCCGGTAAGAGGCGGTGTCGGAGCCAATCCGTGTTGGATCGGCGCGACACGTACTACGATGGGTCGCATCGATCTCATCATAGCCTCGATTCGAGCATTGTATTCCCGCTGCTCCTTGCTCTCCTAAATCAAATTAACCAATGTTTTGGTTAGTTCGAGTAAGGCGGAAGACTCATTCGGTCGTGAGGGGGTTTCGATCGGGGGTGGGCGTACTGTTATCATGGGAGCGGGTACGTTTGCAATCACACTTGGAACCGATCGTTTAGGGGTTATCTGCTCTAGTAGGTGACCGGGCCAGATACAAATCCCATGTTCTCGAATTTGTTTTGCAACACGGCCAGCTCAGCCTTAGCCCTGGCAAATTCAGACGAGTCTCCTTCCCTGGGGTAATCCTCTCCTTCTAAGAAACTCGCAACAAATTTTCTTTCCATTTCTTCTGCGCCTGCCATGATCTGTTGCAGCGTGTGATTGATGGGGGAGAACTGTTTTCGCAGTTTCGCCCTTATCGTTCGGCTGCGAAGTCCGTCAATGAACAAATCTCTTCCTACTTGCTCACCTCGCTCTGTTTTCACAAACATTCGGTAAAACCGGTTTCGGTATTCCGTGACAGACTCAAGGGTTTTCTGGACCCGATCTTTAATCATAAAGAGCGCTTGTTCTGGATGGATATAATCAAACCGATTCAGAAAATCTCGCTCGAAAGTTGGAAGATCCACCCATACATAGGTACTAAACCAATGATGGGCGTCCCCTCCTAATCGAGCGGGGATGTTCACCTGAGCTTCGTTGTCACCATACTGCTGCGCCCGGAGCGTGGCTAACCATGCACCAGCAAGATGATGCGCAGGATCAAATAGATAGAGATTTGGTGGCGTCATAGGAACCCGTGCTCGCGGTGCGGGTTGATTAGGATTTTGTTGCTGATTGGGGTTCTGCTGCGGATTCGGATTCTGTGGATTAGCATTCATGTTGGTCGCTCGTCGATTAGCCGATCTGCTTCTAGTGGCGACGGGGTCGCTTCTATGCACGTTCCAGGGTCGAGGTCGCCCTCGGTTAGCCAGATCGCTCAATTATCGTGTTATTGGTCCTACAACCCGGCCACGTGTCGGGCTTCGATACCAACCTCACGCCCGGTGCGACTTCCTGATCGGAGTAGGATGTGGGCCTGGAAGTGCGACAAGGGGTGTGCCAAGGATTTTTGGGAAAGTGGGGGTGGATTCCCAGGTCAGAACTACAGGGTTTCAGGGCACAGGTTCAATATGGTTGAGGGCGAGTTACTTCCGGTCTGCGGGTGTTCTATGTCGTGCAACATAAGGCAGATGGCATGCGCTGTGCATTCAAGGCCGTCCGATTCGTCTATTTCGGGGGCGGTGGTTCGGGGAGGGGTCTTCCCGGAATGGCTGTGATTCTGATGAGTTGGGCCTCTGGGGGCAGCCACGTAGCGTCTTTCGTCGCGCGTTTGGGTTAGGCCTCCTCTTGTCGGGGGCTCGTCGGTTGCCGCGTCGCCGACAATTTCCGCAGGGCGTGCGGGGCCAGTACTCGGCGATGGAATTCCACGGGACAACTCTGAGTTGGTGATACGGGAGAAGGAGGCGGAAGGGAGGGAAGTTGGTAGTGATAACGACGAAGCCGAGGGATATGAAGTAGTGCGAGTTATCCGAAGTGGGAAAATCGGGACACCTCGGATCGCTGGTCGTAGCACAGTGAAACTCCCTAGGGCACAATCGATTCTCGGTTAGGCAGGGGAATTCCAGGCATCTCCGTCTGAGACACTGGCTCACCCAAGGGTTGAAATACTCCGGATCCCACAACGAGTCTGAGTCCCAGACCATCCAGGCCTGGGCATTTGCCCCTGGCCATGCTTTTGACTGCTCGGTGGAGTTCTCTTTCTGTCAGAGGAGCATCCAAATGATTTATAATTGAAACATTAATCCGGGCTCTGGATCGATCCCAAAAGTTAGAAACTTCTGAAAGATCTGTCTCGAAATGGTCAAACGAGCGTCTTGTTGACACTATGTCCCTGAAGTACTCCAGGGCATAGTGACACAGGTCCACCGTATCTGTGGCTACCGGGGAGTTCAGGGCAAAGGGATGAGTTAATTCTCTGATAAGAGGTTTTGTCTGACGTAAAATCAGCGAACGGAATGTTAACTTTGTCATCCTATCGCACCCCATAATCCCCCTGAGCTTTAACCATTCCAATCTCTCTGACTGTTTGAGAACTTCCACTTCCTCTAACCGAGCTAGAACAAGTTTTCTCTTTTCCGTCCAGTAGTAGTCAGCAAAAGGGTCCTCGCCCATCCGAGATTCTGCTTCTTTTATCAGTCTATGCAACTTAGTTTCTTTCCAGTTCCTGTGGGCCGCCTTCATTCTGGAAAATTCCATCATTGCGACTCTTATTGTCTGTATTCCCACGTCAGCCCATGTTTTTTCATCTTCGAACAAGTCTTTGGCCTGAAGCCACCCCTGCATTTGAGAGGGGATCCACTTAGGAATCCCTTTGTCTTTCAGATTATTAACATTTAATCTAAAAGGCGGTCTTTCCCTTGTGGTGATATCTTTTGATAAGACCTCCATAAATTCTGGGTAGTGGTCGGAAAGATCCGACACTCTGTACTCGGAAGTAGAGCATCTGTCCCACAGGGAACCCCTTGCCAGAATAAAGTTCAATCGTCTACGCGGAGCCGGGGCTCGCGGGGACGGCTTTGGCCCATACCAGGTTTACCCTGAATCTTCAGGGTTAAGGCAACGAAATGTATCTGTTAGTCCCTGCTCATCAATGAAGGCCAATAGCAGAGAGGTGTCCGACCTCAGTGTGGTACTCACTGGGGAATCCAAACCAGGATTCCGTATTGTATTCCAGTCCCCTGAGATAACTAAGTTTTCGGTATCAGGCAAAAACGATGGGAGGGTAGCGAAGAAGTCCGTTCTGTCAATATAGTCTGTGGGGGCGTATACTGAGACTATTGCTCAGTCTTTGTCCTCCGTAGCTAATTTAACCCAAACTAATCTCCCCCCGGGATCGATAAAGGAGTCAAGGACCTGACAGTCAAGGTCTTCATGTAGAAGGATGGCAGTTCCTCCCTTCGTCCCATCTGTTGGGGCCCAAAATTGAGGGCGCCTCCACCAATTAACTGCCCTATGCGTTTTGCAGAAATCCAGCTTGGTCTCCTGGAGGCACATTATCTGCACTGCTTCCTTATGGACCCAGGAGCACAGGCGCTGTCTTTTGTAACGATTGTTAGTATCTCCCAGCCCTTTCACATTCCAGGTTGCAATCCGGATTCTATTCGGTAAGACCATTAGTATGGTCCAACCCGCTAGCTTGTTGGATGCGGTCTTCCTCGGCTGCTTTCGGAGTGATTTCAGGCTGGGAATCAACCAACATCCTGATTTCAGGGGGGAAACCCGTCGCATTTACAAGTGCTGCAAATTTCCTCCCAGTTAAAGTAGTCAGTGCATCCCTTTTCGATAGCCAATCATAGATGACCCTTGCTGATAAACCAGGCAGTAAGGTGATGTTCGACAGAGCCTCTAGATTTGGGGAAGTGAAATCTTGAAACGGGTACCAATACCCATTTTTCAGACCCCAGCTCCGAAAATCCGGAGTAACTGCAGAGATACCCATGAAGGCAATGTGAAGTAGGGCTTTCTTATTATCGGGCAGAGGGACCACATGTCTCCCCCTTTTAGGGGATGGGATGGACACGCACATACCTGTTTCGTTGAAGACTTGCCTGCTTGTCATCGCCAAAGCCTCCTCCTCTGAGGGGGCGGACGGGACTGACATCATAGGGAGGCTTAATCCGGCCTCGCCAGACCTGTGTGTGTAAATTCTTAGTCTCTGGCCTGAATCTGAGAAAATTAGTGGAATCAAGTATTCATTAACCTGACCTGCCAGCCTGTCGGTCCTGCCCAGTGTTACCATTGGGGCAGCTAGAAGTAAGGATTTCTGTGCCGACCGCCCAGGCTGTGTCCTCTTTTTTGTGCTATGGTCAGCGGGTTGGCAACTCAGATCTCCATTCTCCCGGTCCTTCAGGGTGGGTAGGGCGGTATTGTCGTTTATTTTCGCTTTCTTACACGTGGGTACTGTGTCGTCTCCCACGCCAAAGCTAATCCCCCCTTCCTCACCAAACAACCCTGGAATCCCGAAATCCAAAATCGCCTCCGATCGTCCTCCTTCCGTGTCTGTCGTTTCCCCATTTGGCAGATCCCCATTGTCAGAGGGTTTCTCCTTCCTTTTATTCAAGGTAGGAGTCACCTCCTCCACGGGGACTTCCTTTTCTGAGGAAGTGTCTTTAGACTTGGGAAGGAGACCGGTCTCATCGGACTTACGGTTACTTTTCTTCAGCATATCTCTTGCTCCTTTACTGATTTTTTGGTTGCCTTTCTTTATAGGGCTAGGGCCATTGAAAACGAAAGGGGCAGACGAAAGTGAAACGGAAGATTTGCGTAGGAAGCTTTTTCTTTCTTCCTCCTTACCTTTCGTTCCTTTATCTTTCGCTGGACTTCTTTCTTCCCTGTGTTTTCTTGTGACCCTCGGATCCTTCAATTCTGTGTTTTCATCTTCCTCCCGGAATTCTGGGTCAGGGGACTTTTCTCTCATTGCAACGTCCTTTGGGATAGAGCCCTCCCCTCCCATCCCTTTTTGATCCTCCTGCTCGCTCTTCTCCCCCAATAACTTACTCCCCTCGTTGTTGTTCTCCCCATCCTCAGTAGTCTTACCCTTCCTCTCCAGCTCCTTCTCCTCCTCCTTCTCTCCCTTGTCTCCTGCCACAATCTTTTCTGTTCCAGTTCCTGTTCTGTCATGATCAACTGCTGCGTCTCCTTTTAGCACCTCTTTGTAGGAGGGTTGCCTTCGTCGCTTTCCTTTCTTTCCCTTCCCTTTTGGGTCTCTTTTCTCCCCTTCAGTCCCTCCCCTTACTTTCTTAACGGAGACCTTCACCCATTTCTCTCCTCCCTGATCTCCCTTGTTGTCACTTTTTCCTTCTGCCTTCTTTTCCGTACCCCCCCTTCCATCCCCATCCTCATCACCATCACTCCTCTTCTTCCCATCTGAGGTTTTACTCTTGGATCCAGTTTTGTCCTTCGATCTTGCCGGGCAGTCGACATCCGTTTCCTTGTGGAAGTGGCGGCTACAAGTTTGGCACCAGGACTATTCTGCACATATTACTTCAATTTTGACTTTCCCGAAGCTTCCAAGGTCTATTTCCAGATATTTCTTAAATTTCATTTTCGCTGACGGGACAAGATCAAAACGAACATTACGAAGGTCAGGTTCGAGTGCTTTCTTGTACGCCGGGTAGTCTCTAACGACAGTCCCGAAGGCGTCTTCCACCACTCCCTTCAAAGGCCCAGTATCGCTACCGGCACCTCCAAACAGCGAATCCAAAAGTACTTCTGCCGCATGGCATCCTTCCATGATGCTTGCAATTGGTGGATATTCATCCACGGCTTGAAAGTTAACTCATAAGTTAATCCGTCTAGCTCAACCGTATCGCATCCTTTCCTCAGCATCCAATCCGTTGTCTGTTTGACGGAAGCCACGTAAGTGGCCAGATTATGGCCCTCATTACAAAACGTGCCCCTTATAGGAGCAGCATGCGGAGCACCTGCGGCCGCCCAAGCGTGTTCATACATCCTCACTAACCTGTTTTTGACTTGTACTGGCAGGTTGGAGGCTTCATCATTGAAGAAAATGGAAACCGCGTGATCCATCAGCCAGTCGGTTTGGACTCTGAATACATTTTCATCGACCGTGACACAAACGAAGTCATCTCCCGTTTCTACCAGACCCGGGGTAATCCCGTTTGGCAGAGTGCCATCCTGAAAACATTTAGAGAGAAGATCTCTAATTCGGTCCTTGCCTTCGTCAGTCAATGGGTTGATGTGTTCCGTGGAAGCCGTAAGGGGGTTCAAAGGTTGCGCCATACCGGAGGGCTTTAACGCATGAGCGGAGACAAATAAGATAGTCAAAAATAGTACGAATACTACGGGATATCTGAAAGACGACGCAAAACCTATCCTACCGCTGGTTGTCAGAGGCATCACTTCAAAACAGTAAAAAGGCATGAGGTTATACCTTTTGGAGGACGACAGGAACAAACTCGTGTGCGGGGAGGAGCACTTCTTGTGACGAAGGCCTTCAATTTCTCGAGGGAAGAAATCTTCCTCTTAACCCGACCCCTTGGTCCAAGATACTGCTGTTACGCTCACCACCATTTTAACCAACCACCCTTCGGGCCATGCCCGCCAACCTCACTTTTCGACACATGCACTTCTCATCCTCGGAGTTGACGAGAGAGACGACCTTTCATCACCTGGGTCAACTGGGAAGCGTCTCGGGCCCGGACCCGGGCCAACTGGCACGGGTCCCGAACGCCTCCTCTTCTGCGCCAAAATTAGCGCATCATTAGCGCTAAGCTCCTCCCGCTGCCGCTAACAGTGAGAAATATTGGTGCTGTCTTCCTTCGGTGAAAATTAACAGTGAAGGACAAAGCAAGCCGAAAGCTACTTCCGGGCCAATTCCGGCCTCCGGTACATGGACAAAGCAAGCCGAAAGCTACTTCCAGAAACTGCGAGACAAAGTTAGAAGTTAAAAGGAAAAGGGAAAAAGGGAAAGAAAAAAGGAAGGAAAAAAAAAAAAGAAACAACGGCGGACGCGTCATGTTTTGAGTTCCTAAAGGCATGAAAAACAGGCCTTCGGTGACTGTATCAAGGCCTGAGTTCGAAAAGGTGTTCGTAACTCGAGGCCGGCAGTGGTGTCAGGGCGGAGTTCGAAAAGGCGGTTGTGTTTTTTTT
>BFEA01000074.1:1357477-1374761 GCA_003427395.1 Chara braunii | reverse complement strand
GAGATATAGTACTGGCAAGGGGCATTGATTGCTTCCCAGTAAGGAAGGATTAACCCCACTCCACACAAAATCAAAAACTCTACCCTGCTTAGCTTCGACTGCGACTATTCAGACCGCTTGGCACAGTAAGAAGTAGTAGGGGGGGAGAATAGCAGGACAAAGAGGGTCTGCGTTGACCAAATTCCAAGTCTAACCCTAGGTAGTTTAATCCGAAGTCAGAACCCGCAGTTGGGCATTGATTTGCTTCCCTACCAGGGAAGGATTGCCCGGGCTGCATGCCAGAATCGAACTCTGCCCTAAAAGTCTTGATAGAATGGGACGCGGGACCCCGTTTCCAGCTGGCTTATGATGTAGATTCAGTTGGTTTGCTCAGAGCTGAGCTCATAAGCTAAACTGGCTGATGTTGCCAGGATAATTCCGGGTAGAATTGTGAGGTCCCCGGCCTCGTCCCAAGACTTTTCTTTGTAATGAATGGTGAAGCTTTCCGGAAAAAAAAAAAAAAAAAAAAAAAAAAGGCACCCAAGTGGCATTCAGGAGGTCTTGGGTTCGATCCCCATTGGCCTCATGTACCTTCCTGGGCAAGCTTGGTGCCGGCCACCTAGAGATATGTCGTTGGTCCCGCCGAGTGGCGTTGAGCAGAGACTGCGGATGTTCATAGGGGGAGGGGACTGGAGGGGAGGCACAGTGATTGGCCCATCGAAGAAGCTCAGTCCTGATGCTACCGGCTGACCCCTGGCTGGTATCGCCCACCTGCTGTCGCAGGTGTTGCACCTGCTGGTGGGTGCAGCTCCTGCATGTTCCCTCGTTGGAGGCTTGAGCACGGATGTGGCTGCTAAGGGGTTCCCCATAATACTATAATAACAATAAGAAAGGCCTGAAAGGCCGTCCTGTCCAGATTCGACAGGTAATTGAATTGGTTAGCCTTTTATTATAAAAAATAAATAAATCTCAAGGCCGTCACCCTTCAAAAACAAAACAAAACAAAACAAAAAAAAACTCATCAGATGTCAAGACCACCGAGACAAAACTCTTGCTCTGGCACCACAGCTGTGCTGCCAACCTACCCCATGGGCTGGGGAGAGATCCGGGTTGGTTGGTGTTCCCCCGCACGATACATACATAGGGGCTCGCTGCACTACTCTAGACTCGCAAAAAAATTCTAGAGTCATTCTAGAGCTGTCAGAGTCACGAAAAGTCCTAAATCTACGCATCGCTGCACTAGCTCTAGACTCTAGAAAGCTAGAGTTGCTCTGTCACTTTCTGAGTTCGGCCATTTCACTACAGGACACCGCCAGCCTGGGTTGTCCATCCAGACTCAAGGCCCACTCAAGGAAGTCCATCCAGACTCAAGGCCCACTCAAGGAAAACCAAGGCGTTTCAAGGGTCCTCCGGACCTCCCTAAAAAAAATGGCCTCTGCAGGCTGGTGCTCTAAATCAATCTAGAGTGAGAAGGACTGACCCACTCTGACAGCTCAAGAAATGAAAAATCTAGAGCCAACGACTCTATTACTTTTCTAGAGTTGTTATGACAGCTCTAGAACAGGTTTTCGAACGCCCATTTCTTGAGTAAGTGCAGCCATGCGGCACCCAAGAAAAAGCTCGAATCGAGAGTAGTGCAGCGAGCCCCATAGACTAGTGAGAGGATGAGATAGATGAGTACTGGCAAGAACATGAGATAGATGAGAGAAGAGTATAGCTTACTGTATGAATCTTTCCGTGTGTTATGTGTGGATACAGCGTACATGTAACGCCCTTGGACACACTGTGGCGAGGCCAGCTGTCTCACGGATGTCAAGTAGAAGGGCCTCGTCCTCTGGACCTGCACATGCACAAATGACAAAACTCATGGCAGTGTATCTCTCTATGTTCTACCGAAAGATTCACTCTCACTTTAAAAAAAAAAGAAAAAAGAAAAGAAAAGGTCGATTATATTCCAAAAGAAAGAATTGAGGCCAGGGACCTCACAGTTCAACCCGGAGTTATCCCGGCAGCGTCAGCCGGTTTAGCTTACAGTCGTACGACTGAGCAGGAACCTGCAAGAGCCTCCTCCAAGTGGTAATGTCTGATGATGTCAAGCTGTGTAGGACACTAGCTTGAAACTGTAGTTGATTCTTCCTAGAATTGTACGTTATCTAAACCTGTTGTAACTAATATTTCACTGCCACTAAAGTAATGCTCCTCTACTTAGCCTATCCTAGCCTAACCACTAATCCTACTTAAGTAACTGAAAGTTCTACCTTGACTTACACAGGCCTAAAACGGCCTGAACTCGACTTAATACAGCCGTGACGAGTCATTGCAGGCTCCACCTCTATGTCCTGGACACTCTCCTACCCTCCCTACCCTAGGTAGCCCACTGCGGCTAGCTACTTGAACCGAGTGCCCTGGTTCACCCGAAAGGTTAGAAATGGGTTTGGGAAGGGGAACTGATAGACGTTGAGAGGGGTGGGGGGGTTAGACGGAGGTTGAGTTTGAGGAGAGGGGGAGGGGGGGGGGTGAAGGCGCTGTTGGGCGTTGGCTTCAGTTCTGTGGAGTTGAGGTGGGTAGAGTGAGTAGAAGGGAGGGGAGGGAGGGAGAGAGAGGGACGGGGAGGGCGGACTGAGATGGTGTAAAGTCACTTGAGAAGCCAGGGGCAGATAGCAAGATTGCCGTCGTGAGTAACCGCCGCCAGTTGGTTGTCTCTAGCCCAGGTTACCAAGAACCAGTGTCTGCCTCTGATGGATTTCCCCTTCGCGGCTTTCCTGTGCCAGTCGACCCGGATCATGGCTCGGATCCATGCTTTAATCTTGGCAATTAGGGTAGCATCTGCTGTCCACTGCAGGTTCAAAAGAAACTTCAGTCTGTGTTCAGGTATAAGGGGGGCTGCAGGATATGGCTGTTCAAATTCTTTAGGGGTGCTCGGATCTGGGTTGGGAATACTAGCAGCTCCAAGGGACAACGGGGACCGGGAGGGACAAGGGAACAAGTACAGCCTAGAGAACATTGATTGCAAATTTCTGTGTTGTGAATTGTATCTATGGGACGCTGGACCCGGTTTCCAGCAGGTGCCGCTCCCCACCAATAGATGGAGCAGCCCGGCAGATAAGCCCTCGATTCTGGTGGTTCTCTTACCACCATCGGAATGGAGAGCTTACGTAAGGGCTTTCATTAAAAAAAAAAAAAAAAAAAAAAAAAAAAAAGAGAGAGAGAATGCTATTTCGGTCTTCCCAAATTGTCCAGATTATGATGGCTCGGATAGCCTGAGCTACATAACCTCGCCCCGTGTGCTTGAACCATGAGTCAGGGATGCGGCCCCAGAGTGCCCATGTTTCATCCCAGGGCAGCAGGGGACCCACAAATCTGAACCAGTGCTGCTCCCACCACCTCCATATGCGCTTTGAAGCTGGGCAGGCCCAGAAGAGGTGTGTAAGAGTCTCTTCCTCCCTGCTACCACAGCGCTTGCACTTTGTTTCGATCTCCATGCCCCTTTCGAAGAGTCGCACAGAGCAGGGAACTGCATTGTGCGAAAGGAGCCAGAGGAGACCTGCAAGCTTCAATGAGGGCAGCGCTGGTAGTTGTGCCCAGAGCGCTCGGAGTTGTTCCTCTGTGACTGGGCGGTTCTATGGAGATTGCCTGTTCAGAAGGGCGGCTGTTACGGCAGGGAGTTCTTCGTCTTTAGCGAGTAGCGTTCTACCCAGAGAGGTATGATATTGGTGCACGAAGACACGACGCCCTGGCACTGGCTCCCAGTAGTACCCCTGCGGATCAATGCGGAGCTGTTGCAGGGGAGTGCCATCTGCCAACAGCTCGTGGGTGGTAGTTCCCATGGCAGTATTAGTGTGTACTCGAACCAACTGCAGGTCCTGGGCTGTGGAGACACTGATGTCGCCTCGGCATCGAAGTCATGCTGGGTGCTTCTGGTCAGCTTGCAGCTCCCATTCCTGGGCTAGCCACGTATCCTCGTCGAGTTGCTCATGAACTCGTATCATGAGTTTGTCATCTGCCTCAGCAGTGTCCCGGTACCACTCTCCCACAGTTGGTGCAGAGGTGCGCAGGAGCTCGACCCAGTGGGCCGGGATGGCTGAGGTTAATTGGTTGGTTTGCTCTGAGACCAGCTGCAGCCTGCCCAGCTTCCGCTTGATGACTTTGGTGGGGTGCCAGTCTTGGGCTTCCTCGCTCCAGAGGTCTTGTATCTTCAGCAACCCTCTCTCTGTCCATCGTCTGCCAAAGGCGCCTGGAGTTGAAGTGGCAGCGAAGGGTTCTCCATGCTCGTTCCGGATATCAGCGTTGTTGAAGAGGAGCTGCTTTAGGACCTCGACCTTGGTGGTTGGCTGCTTCGTATGGGGGGGTGCGAGTGCACGCCAGGCAGTCCAGCAGGCGCCTGCCACCTGAGAGTGCAGTTGTCTGCGTTGGTAGGAGGCCATGAAGACAACTGCCCACACATCCTGTTTCCTAGCGAGCGAGAATTCCTGCTGCAGCAGGTACTCCAGAATCGGTTGCCAGCTTCTACGTTCTGACATGTGTGGCAGCTCTGAGGAGCCACTTGGTAAGAAGTGCCTGGTTCTGTTTGTAGGGGTCAATGACTCCCAGGCCCCCATGTCGCTTACTGGAGGTGACTTTCGACCAGGCACATTTTGATATGCAGCGTTGTCCCTCCTGGGCTGATGGTTTCCAGAGGTATCTAGCAGCGTCCAAGGTGATCTGCTTGGCTGTTGGCTTGGTGAGGTTACAAACAGTTGCAACGTGCCAGATCTGCGCAAAGACCACTGAGGTAAGGAGGAGAGCTCTCCCGAACAGGGAGATTCCCACTGCTACCCGGCATCTTTGTATGCCGTCCTTCGTTTTAGAGCGGAGGATGGCTTGTTGTTTTGGCTTTGCGGTAACCAGGGATACTTGCATACCTAGGTATCGTTCCGAGACCTCCGGCGGGATACGCTTCATACCCCAGTCAAAACCTGGCATGTCGTAGTCGACTGGGAGAAAGTAGATGGATTTGTCCCAGTTGACTTGGGCTTCAGAGAGCTGCGCTTACTTGTCCAGCAGTGTCTTGGCCTCTTGCGTAGTTTCTGGAGTAGCCTCGATGGAGAGCAGCAAGTCGTCAGCAATGGCACCCGTTAGCATAGTCTCCCCGTCTCCGAGGTCAAGACCCCAGATTCATGGAGATGCTCGCAGTGCGTTGAGCAGCGTTTCCATCTGCAAAGCAAAAAGTAGTGATGCGAGAGGACAGCCCTGGCGCAGCGAGCGTGTGAGTGTGAAGGTCTGAGAGAGAAACCCATTGACATTGACGGTTGTTGTTGAGTCTGCATAAAGCTGACGGACCTAATGTCTGAACTTCGGGCCAAACCCCATGTGCTCAAGTGTGGCTAAGACATATGATCAGTTGACTCAGTCATAGGCCTTCTCCAAATCGAGCATCGCGATCATCACTTGTCGGTTTTCCCGCTGAATGATCTCCAACGCTCCTGCGGCCATGAGCATGTTTTCTGCTATGGATCTACCTTGCACAAAGACGCCCTGATCTGTGTGTACGAGAGCTGGAAGAAACGGAGCAAGCCTTCTGGCAAGAAGGTTTGCCAGGATCTTGTAAGATACGTTCAGGTGGGAGATCGACCGTCAATTCTGAACGTTGCGTTTATCCCCCTTCTTATAGATTAACGTGATGATTCCAGCTTCATATCTGCAGTCAAAGTGCCGCCTTGCCAAAGCCTGTCGTAGTTATCGAGGAGAATTGGGCCCGTGCTATCCCAGGTCGCTTCATAGAACTCCGCTGAGAGACCATCCGAGTCCGGGCTCTTACCTTTGGCCATGCTCTTGACTGTCTGATGGAGCTCGTCTAATGTAAACGGCTGCTCGAGCTGCAGGCTGGCTGTGTTTGATAGCCTGGCTTGTGTGTGCTGCCAGATATCATGCTCCGCCTCCAATTGGTCCAGTGAGAGATCCGGTTGTCTTCTGGAGGTAAGTATGTCTGGAAAATAGGTGAGAGCATATTCACCTATTTTAGTCGAGTCTTTCGCTGTGTGAGGGTGATGCATCTCTCTCATGAGACAATGTGCTCTTGGTGGACAGACGCGTTGGAAAGTCTCTCTAGTCATTCGGTCCCCGGTCGCCATACATCTCTCCAGTGCTCTGCTGGCCCAAGGAATCTGTTGTGCCACTTGAATATCCTCCAGTTTCTGCAGTGCTTTGTCCCTCTGATGCTGCTAGTACAGTTCTGCTAACGGTTTCTTATCCATCTCCTCTTCGGCCTCGGCTATCCTGACTCTACATGACTCTTCTTCTTGCCTTCTCTCTCTGGCTTGCACCCTTGAGAAGACGTCCAGCGCACGTGTGACAATCTTAAATCCCATTTGGAGCCAGTCCTCTTCAGTGTTGAAGTCGCCTTTCGTCTGCTGCCAGCTGGTCCAGTGCGCTGCCAACCATTTCAGGACTTCCGGGTCTTTCAACAACTCAGTATTTAGCCAGAAGGAACCTGGTCCTCTAACCATCTGGTCTGCCAGATCGAAGTTGGCTATCATTGGCCTCAGGTCGACTCAATGGTTTGATCGACGTCCGTGAGCGCCTCCCACGCAATGCCAGAGGCTAAGACGATGTCCAACCTTCGCTTCGGGGGCGGGAGCTCACCTGTCCTTTGAGAGGAAAACCGGGTGTTGCCTGGTTCTATGGGATGTGTAGTTTTGTAGGTGTCCACCAGGTTCCGCTCCCCCATAAAGCTTGCTAGCATGACTGCGTCTGTTATCCTTGGTGCAACCTCTTGGGAGTCTAGGCCTGGTGTGAGGACCACGTTGAAGTCCCCGGCGAGGACCAGGTTGTTTGAGGATGGGACAATTGCAGGCAGCTCCTCCAAAAAAGAACGGCGCTCGGCTGGCTCTGAGGGGGCATATATGGACATTAGGGTCCAGTCTTCCGTACCCAGTCGAATTCTGCACCAGGCCCAGTGGCCCCAGATGTCTGCATCTTGCTCCAGCAGATCGAAATCGAGGCATCTGTGGAAGAGGATCGCGCAACCTCCTTTGGTACCATCTGCAGGGGCCCAGATTTGCGGCCCTCTCCACCATCCGTTGAGCTGCTCTATTTTGCCTTCGTCAAGCTTGGTTTCCTGCAGCATGAGGACTTGGACTTTTTGATCGTGCATCCAGGTTTTAAGCCTGGCTTTCTTAAAGCGCCTTGTCGATTCTCCGAGTCCACGTACGTTCCACGTCCCTAACTTAAGATAAGTCATTTTGGGAGGTTGCCGCGGTGGGAAGTTGGATCCGCTGAGAGTCTTCATTTTGCTGCCTTCCAGGTCTCGGTCTGCCAGCTGCAGTTGTGTCCGCTGTGTTGGCCAATGGCGCCAGGAGAAGGTTTCTGAAGCCTGGCGAGTGGGGCTGCTTGTCCGTTGCCAAAGTCAAACAGAATTCAGCGACGAGCTTTGCATTGACGTCGTCTGTTAGAAAGGTCTCCTGCTGCTCCTCGGTGGTGGTGGCTGCTAGCCACGTCGAAGGGAGCCAGACGATATTCTGTGTAGCAAGGAGCGCTGTTGTATCCAGGTTTACCTTCACGCCCAATGGAAAAGTGCCAACTTCCACCGGCCGCTGCTGCTACCGTCTTTCTACCGATGCGGATCCCTGGGATGAGCCTGAATGGGAAGCGGTCTGCGATGAACGTGGCTGTCACTGCTCTGACTGCTTCTTTTGTAGTTGGTGATGTGCTTACCGCCACAGTTGGAATCGCCAGCAGGCCTCTTTCTGTGCGCCTGACCATAAATTTAGTTCCTTGGGGCGACAGCATAAAGCACAGGATAACAAGCTGGTGCCTGACTGCACCAGCGTTGAGGCTGCTACCAGATGGTTGGCTGGGCAGCCCGGAATGTTGAGCTGCTGCAGGGAGAGGCCCTGTTGGAATTGACAGTGGAGCGGCCATCTCTCTGGCGGCAGGAATGGAGAAGAAATCAAGCTCTCCTTCCTCCTCTTCTTGCATGATTTGGCCTTCACCGTCCTCGTTAATCCTGCGCTGCTTCACTGGCGTGCGGAGCACCAGTCTTGGGTCTCGCATAGTGGTGTCGATGGGCGGTCCTCCGGTGCCATCCGTATCATCGGCTCTGGATTTGCCGGTTGTACCTGCGTATCTTGACCTCTGCAGGCTAGCCTGTTCCTCGTAGGCGGCTAAGGTGGAGGGGGGGTGGGTGGGGTGAGGGTTGAAAGCAGGGTTAAAATGTGTGGTAACATACTGTGTCGGGATTTGGGGGTGTGGGTGATGGGATTGGACCCCGTGGGTGGCATGATTTACCGGTTGGGTGGTGATGGTTGCAGGACCAGATAGGAGTGGGGGGCGCGAGGCTGAGGGGTGTTGCTGCTGTGGGAGGGGGCCCTGCAGCTGGGTGCTGTAAAGTGGGGCACCCAGCTGTAGTGTCGGGGGTAGTGGTGGCCTTGCGACTGACATTAGAGGTGGTGAGTGGGTGAAAGCGGTGGACGGCTGGTTCGGTGGGGCGGGATTGTATGCGTGGGATAGAGGGGGACGTGGCGGTCCCGCAGCGAAAGGAAGACCTGGTACAGGTGCGTGGATCGGCGGCCCAGGGGGATTTGGGTGGTGGAGAGGCAGGTGGGGGCTCTGGTGGGACGAGGGGTTGGGCTGGAAGGGAATCATTGCTTGTTGTTGGGTTGTGGTTTGGGCTGTGGTGGGGGGCTGTGCATGGTGATGGTGGCTCGGCCTAGTCGTCGTCGACGGGGGGGGGGGCTGCCAGGGCCAAGGCTGCTGGCCCCCTGAGAGGTGGTGTTGCAGGGGAGTGGAGATTTGCGGGTGGCGGGGGTGGGAGTTGCAGATGGGGATGGGGATTTGGTGGTTGTGGTTGTGCCATGCCTTGTGCTGGCTGCTGTGCTGGTTGCTGGGGAGGGGGGTCCGTGGGTCATTTGTACGGCGTACGTTGTTGTATGGCTGTGCCTGGGCCGGGGGGGGACGGCCTCAGCCTTGTCCCTGTCCCCTGCCTCTTCCACGCCCTCTGGTTCGTCTACCAGGTGGCATAGGCTCCTGGAAGCGAGGACAGTTTGGGTCGAACTCATCATGGAACCACCACAGACACTTTTGACAGAACGGGGTATCCTGATTCGCGAATTGGACCTGCATGGCCTGTCCAGTCGGTCATCGGAGGACTACCCATTCCTTAAAGGAGTCTTTGACGATTGGGTCACAGTCAATTTCGACATTGCCCAAGCGGGGTTCCTCCTCCTTTTTGTCTGGGGGATGCATGTGTATTATGGAACCCATCAATCTTTCGACAGCGTATCTGAGTGAGAAGCGCTCCCAATGGAACCCTGAGTGCTATAATGCGGTACTTGGCAGTGGAGTCAGCTTCACGCAGTTGATCAAGTTCCTGTTGTGTCATCCATGGACGGAAGGTGACCTTGATTGGTCCCTTCCTAGATGGGATGAAGTCATGGCATTTGCCAAGCATCCATTGCGCTATCTGTCGTGTGCGTGCGACGTAGGACATGACGTTTGGTCCTTCACCGTGGGTGCGTCCTCTTTTCTGGGAGGGATTGAAGTTGGGGTCTTGGTATCATGCATCCTCAAAGATACGGATAAACTGTTCCATTTGTGCGACGGAAAGGTTAGCTGCAAGTGTGTCGAAAACCACAATGATTGTTCGTTCTTTAAGCCAAGCGACTATGGCCGCGCCAACTTCGGCGTTGAGGTGTAAGTAACCTACTTTGTCGACAATTTTCGTATCTCCGTGGGAGAACGAGGTATCGGGGAAAAGTCCATCGTCGTAGCATGAATCAAGGAGGGTGTGGATTCGTGCACTGTCTGGTGCCTGTGCTTCTGCCTGTGGAGGGGCACTCGCGTGAGCTTGGAATGGGTTCAAGGGGTCCCCCCTGTGGGGAGGATTAAAAGGATGCATGGCCGAATGATATCTCCACACAGGATGGGAGTGGGTGGATTGGGATTTGGGCTATATGGAGGAGGTGGTACGTCGATGTGGGGTCCACTGTGTGCTGCTTTGACGGTGGGCCAGGGGTATTTGTGAGAGAGGTCAGAGTTTATTGGTGAGTGTATAGGTGGTCAGATGGGGAGTAGGGGTGGGCCGGGCAGAGAGGGTGCGTACTGCGGAAAACTGTCGGAGGGAGGGGAGGGGTAATAGTCTCCAAGGAGGGAGGCCACTAAAAGCAGGGTAGGGGGATGATGGGGGGGAGAGTGTGACGAACCAATTTCTGTTCCGCGCGATCTTCTGCGCGATGACAATGAGGGGTCCTAAGATGGGAAGGTTGGGCCAATTACGGGAGATCGGGATCGAAGGGAAATTGCATCAGTGTCCTCGTTTTTTCGTCTTTTCTCTTTCGTCGCTTCTTTTCGGATGGCTAGGTTCAGGGCCGGGCAAGTCCCGAGATAGCCGATTGAGTGGCTGTCGCGCCGACAAAGGCGCGAATAATAATGTTTGACGACGCTTCTTTCTTGTTCTGTTGTCGGGTTTTCGGTGCGGAGGTCGTGCGGAAATTTTGCTTCATTCTTTTTTAATTTCTTTTTTGAATCTTGTCGAGCCCTTCACGGCTATCGGAACTCCGGATTTTCTTTTCGGAATTTGTGCTTTTTTTTGCATTAGCTAGGAATTTAGGAATTCAGGATTTCTTTTGCCGCGCGTTGTCTTTCTTGCGCGTTTCTTTTTGCGGCTGCAACGGAGCTCTGATTAGTCGGCGCCCTTAATCTTGCAAGCAACTGTAATTCTTGGGCGGACGCCATTGTAACTGTATCTTTCTTCTTGAGCTTCATCTTTCCCGCTCTCTCTTTCCCTTTTGCTGTGCCTAGTTAGCCCCGCGGCCTGCATGCTCGGATCGATGCGTGGAGAGTGGCTACGTCCCCCACGCTGCGGTCTGGCCATGCAGAACGTAGGCGCTCCCTCTCCTAATTTCCTTTCTAAGTCCTTGCAATTCCGTGTTCTTCGCGCATGCATGCACGCTATAAATTCCGGTTTTGCGATTAGATAGCTCTCTTAACCAGCTGTTGGAAGCTCGGGGTAGCGCGATCAGTGAGGGTCGGCTCACGAGCGAAGTAAGAGGTGAGTTGAAGTAGGGGTCGGGCGACCCGACGAGCTGGTGCCAAATGCGCGGGGTTGACGCGTGGGGCTACGACGGACTGTAGCGCGCGGGCGAACCTGACGGGTGCAAGAGGACTAAGCGAGGTGACGACTTCGTGGGTTGGTGCTTGACGACGGACTGTCCGCAGCGGAGAGAGAGAGAGGAAGAAAGAGTTGAGGTTCATGGACGTGGATTTGCGATTTTCTTTGTCTTGTCTCCCTCTTTGCTTCTGTATATAAATTTTGATCTCGGCTCAGGGCGACTTGCCCGTTTCCTCTTGTTTTCAGAATCTTTGCCTTGGTTTCAGCCCACCCTTGTTTTGCGATTGATCTTGATCTCAACTATTGTATGTTCTGTCGAATAACTGGATGAATGAATGTTATGTCTGTTGTTTTTGTTTTGTCTGGTCATTGCCTTTGCCTGCAATTATGATACACCCATAACCATGGTAGAAATTTTTGCATAATCGTCATTATCGCTTCCATTATTGCTTATCACTTTGATCCGCTGTTGTTCTGATGTTGCCGTGATGTCGAATGTGTGATAACGCCTTGCATGCTCGGGAATGATTGTCTGCGGGATCACGGAGTGCTTAGATGATTGGGTAGTTGTTTACGGCACATGGCGATTTTGCACAAGGAATTAGGCTCTCATTCTCCTCGAAACAAGCGAACACCCCGCGGGGATACGTGTAAGCGCGATTCGATTTGCGCAGCCTACGCGTATCCACGCGCGCCGATTCGCGACCATTGACGAACTTGACATCTCCGGTATCGGGTAGGCGGGAATTTTCCTTCCCCCACACACCTAAACGGATAGGAATTTTCGATATCACATCGGGAAAATCCCCTTGCCGGTTAGACGCGTGCGGAAGGCTTCCATTACGCCGCAATGATAAGATGCCGAGCTCCGGGGACTCGGAGTACTTCGACCCTGGGGTGAGAGAATGTATTAGGCAAAGATACCCGGAATTCCCCTGCCTAACCGAGAACCGATTGTGCCCCAGGGAGTTTCACTGTGCCGTAACCAGCAATCCGAGGTGCCCCGATTTTCCCAATACGGATAGCATGCAATACTTCATATCCGTCGGCTTCGTCGTTATCACTAACAGTTTCCCTCCCTTCCGTCTCCTTCTCTCGTATCACCAACTCACGGTGGTTCCGTGGAATTCCATCGCCCCGTATTGGCTTCACACGCCTTGCGGAAATTGTTGCCGACGCGGCAACCGACGAGCCTCTGAAACTACGGGGCCTAACCAAAACGCGCGACGACAGACGCCACGTGTCTGCACCCGAAGGTCCGACTCATCGGAATCACAACCATCCCGGGCAGGCCTCTTCCCGAACCGCCGCCACCAAAACAGACGGATCGGACGACCTTGAATGCACCGCGCATGCCATCTGCCTTATGCTGCACGACCTCGACCCCCATTAGACCAGAAGTAACTCGCCCCCTTAGCTCTATTGCATCTATGCCCCTGAAACTTTGCCACAGGAGATCTCAGTTCCGACCTGGGACTCCATCCCCACTTTTCCCAAAAATCCTTGGCACACCCCTTCTCGCACTTCCAGGCCCATATCCCACTCCGATCAGGAAGTCGCGCCGGGTGTGAGGTTTGGACGTCACAAGAGGGCGAGTTCGTTGGGTGGTGGTTGGGTCAGGGTTAGGCGGGGTGGTGTTTTTGGTGGGGATGTTAGCGTGGGGGGGATTGGGTGTGGTGGGTCGGGTGGAGGGGTGGTCGCTGAAGGGGAGAGGTGGTGGTGAATGGGGGGGGAGGCTGGGAAGGAGGGGTGTGGGCATAGGGCGATGGGGTTGTGGGAAATTGCTGAGAAAGAGGGGGGTGGGGCTTACCTGAGTAGGGTAGGGTTTTGAGTATGATGTGGGTGGGGGGGTGTGAATCTGGGCGCATTGTTGGTCTAGGGGAGCCTTTTAGGGACCGTGATGTGGGTTTTGTTGGGTAGGCAAGAGGCTGTGGGAGAGACGTAGGTGTCGGGCGAGGACGAGGCAAGCTTCACGATTGAATAGGATGGTGACGGGGGGTGACATTGGGTGGTGAGAAGGTTCGCTGAATGGTAGAGCGTGCGGGGATCTGTGCTGTCTGTACGTGTGTTAGATTAAGGTCGAGGGGGTTTGCCAAGTGTGGGTCGGGTTGTGCGAAGCTAGGGAGGGATGGGAGACCTCGGTGTACAGCTAGTGTGGGGAGGGAAGGGAGTTGTGAGGGGCTATACCTGCTTGCCTCCATTTGGAGGGCAGTCGCCCGCAGAGGTCAACGGCAGGATTGGTTTGACTTCTTCGGCAGAATTCGGGCGATGCTATCGCCGGTGCTTCCTTTCCTCATCGGGAACAGGGCGCCTGCGCCTGTCCGGTTCCATATCGGTACACATGAAGGTTGATGAATGATAAGCTGACTCGCCGACTCGCCCCCATATCCCCCCGTCTGCCTTGGCAGAGAGTTGGCCTGGCTATGGTGCCAGGCGGCCCAGGCGGGATGATGGGCGATGGTCGCTTGCTCTAGCTGCCTGCTAGGGTGACGACTGGCGAGGCCGGTCCACCTGAACCAGCGGCGCTACGACGGACCGCTCAGCGCCGGTCGTGTCGCCTCTCCTCCTGGTTTCCACTCTCACTTTGCACATTTGGAGATTAGGGGAGTGATGCCCATTATCAAGGATTTTTTTTTTTTTTTTTTCCCCAGCGAAAGCGCCCAAGTTCTCCTCACGAAATTGCTCAGCAATGAGACAGTAAACATAGTGCGCATCTCAATAGAAAACCTGAAACCCAATACAAGCACCACGACGACATGCTTAACCCCTCAATACCCACCGACCACCCACCGCCCAAAATCGCAGTCATGTCGGTTGTTTCATGTCCCCTTACAACCCACCTCCCACCCCCACCACCACCACCACGCAACCCACCTCTCTTCTCCTCCGCATCTCCAACGTGAAAAAAATACAAAGGATACCCCTATTCTCTCTCTCTCTCAAAAAAAAAAAAAAAAAAAAAAAAAAAAAAAAAAAAGAAAGCATGGGATGTGTAAACTCCTTGAAAGGGCTATATGATGCTATAATGGTGACGGAGGTCCCCTCCTACTTTTACAAACACAGGCTCCTCCAAGCCGCTTGGCAGTTCCCTGCTTCCAACCAATTCCCCGGGCTGAGGTCCCACTAGCAAAAAGGATAGGATCGAGCTCCTGAATCTGGACATGTTTAAGCACAGATTCAGAAAAGCCGTTCAATCTCGATTTCATGCACATATCCATAAAGTCATCCAGATTCAGGCATTCCATCCGATCCTCTTTGACTGTGGGACCACGCCCCCGGTCACTCATTGTACAGAACAAGACGCCAAGAGAAATCAAACCTACGGGATCACCATAGGTGGAGAAGTAGGGCCTCGCCACACCACTCTTGAAACGGGGAAATTTTTCAAGAGCTGTCAGACGTTCTCAAGAGTTGGGTTTTCAAGAGTTCCGGGCCCCTCGCCACACAGCACTCTCGAAAGCGTGATGGTGTTGGACAAACGATGGAAAACGACAGCCGTGTAGCTTTGTTTTTTCCGAATGGAGTCAGGATAACGGCCCAACAGCTCTCGAAAATCGAGAGTCCTTCGAGTGCCCTCGGGAGGACGCTTGAAAAGCGCGGTGCTGCAGGCTGGGCGTTTAGGAGTTTCGAGAGCTACTCTCGAAACGAGGTTCTGACAACTCTCGAAAGAGTTTTCGGGCCACAACTCTCAAGTGGCTGTGTGGCGACGACTCCAACTCTTGAAAACCAGGTTTCAAGAGTGGTGTGGCGAGGCCCGTACTCGTATGGAGAACGGCTCTCACCCAGTCATGTCATCTGACACAACTTAGCGACTGGCAAGTACTAGGAAGCCTGTCTCATAGGGGACGCGCTGACGCTTAGCGCTAACCTGCACTACGGACCGGCTGGCGAGGTCCAGCCATACTCCGTGGACTAGGACAGTTGTGGTTCCATAGCTGTTCTTGGTCATCGTGGTGTCTGCTTGGTCGCTCTGTCCAGGCGATGGTGGTATTCCCACCAGATACACCAGGGGCGGTACGTCGGTGTGAGGCGTCTGATTTGAAGGATCCGACGACGCGTTTTTTGGACGACATGGTTCCTAATGAAGAAATACGAAATGGTGCGGCAGAATGGTTGGAGACTATAGAAGATGGCTGCCGCCGTTTGCAGGAGGTTGTGGATATTTTGTGTTCGAGCCATGGTGATTGGTTGGGGGCTGTAGGGGGGACAGTCACACTTGCGCCATGGCTGGAGGACATGATGCARAGCATGCTTGATATCATTTGGGAGTTGGAGGAGGGGCCGGCTCCTTCGCTGGAGGAGTTTGTTGATTGGCATCAAGCTGACTCGCTCATGCACAGATGCTACGACATCTTTAGGAACGGCCAGGATCGCTGTGCAGCTTTGGAGGCGGGATTGTCGCCTGCGACAACAATTGAAGACAGCAGAGGCGGCAACAGCTTCAACACCAACATCGACTGCAACGACAGTAACGACAATGACAATAACAATGATAATAACATCAACAACAACAACAACAACAACAACAACAACAATGAGCTCACGATTATCAACTACAGCTCTCTTGGTGTCTTGAACGACAACTGTGGAGGTGACATCGCTAGCAGAGGGATCGTCGTTGGAGGTGGCGAGAACATCAATGTAAACGGCGGCAATGACGATAACATTTTCAACAACAACAACGACTACAACAACAACAACATCATCAACAACAACAACAACAACAACGACAACAACAACAACAAACAGCTCAAGAATATTGACCACAGTTTCCTTGCTGACGACAACTGCGGAGACGAAATTGACGACAAAAGGCTCGTCGACGATAACTGTGGAAATGGAATTGTTGGTCAAAGGATCGATGATAATACCGGTGTTATTGGGATCGACGGCGCAATTGCTGGTTGGCAGCGGATGGGCGTGGGTTAGTTGGCGAGGATTGGAGTTGTCCGGTCCGCAACTCCAATCACGCAGGGGTGGTGGCCTCCCTGGCGGTAGGGGGACTGGTTAGGGTTTTCTTCGATATCCCTGTCTTGTGTTTGATAATTACTATACAGTGTTTGATGACTGTTTCCCTAGGATGGTTGATGCGGAGGCTTGTCATTACGGTTAGGGTTGGGGTGTTGGGAAACGATTGTGGTTTCTGGCTCTGCCGTGTTTCCCCCCCCCCTCGTTTGCTGATGACCACTTTACCTACTGGCGGATGGGTGGAGCACGGTAGGGTAAGGAAGGCACGATTTCTGAGCAGTTAATCCCCTTTCTCGAGGGCAATCAATGCTGCTCATCATCATACACTTGTTTACGCACATACTTTACAAGTCGTCACAATTTTTTGCTCGAATAATCAAATGATTGCCATGTCTAGGGACGCTGGACCCGATTTCCAGCAGGTGCCGCTCCCCACCAATAGATGGAGCCTTCCTGACGGCGCTAGCGGTGTCTGCTCTTATCAGCACCCCTAGCGTTAGCTCGGGATGTTTCTTTCAAAAAAAAAAAAAAAAAAAAAGAAGGAAGCCGAAAGAAATATACATGAGACAGAGCGGATACAGTACGAGGGCTTGGGCTTCAAGTTTTCGAGCAGGCAAAACAGCCGTGCTCATGAAGGGATAGGTCGAGTAGAGTCACGAGAACCACCAGACTCCTCGCCCACTTGTTCGAGAACAGGAGACACACAAGGGCGATGAGGCTGGTGGTTCTTGTGACTCGGCGATGTCCACAGGAAATAGACAATAGCTGAGTACACTCCGAGTTTGAAAGAAGATGATCTTGCCTCCCAATAGCAGAACGTTGAGCGTCCCAAAAAAAAAAAAAAAAAAAAGAACGTTGAGCCTCAGAATAAGCGCACCCGCTGACAAAACCGCAAAGACTACTGCAAAGACTTGAGCCTTTGTTTTTGTTTTTTTGTTTTTTTGTTTTTTTTGTTTTTTTCAAGTAAGCCATATTCTTCGCTCATCTATCTCATCTCATCTTATTGGTAGTACGCATCTATGGGTCTCGCTCCACTACTATCTGCTGTACGATTTCAGATAGTAAGTCACCGCTCCACTTACTATCCGAAATCCACCTTCGGAAATCACCGTATGGATGTCAGATGGCGCCCTCCGGATTCACCATACGATCCCGTATAGTTCACAGCCTGCAGAAGTCGTTACTCGGAGGGTGGTCGAAGGAGGTCGGCGTAGCATCGCAAAATCGTATGGAGAGCCTGGAGTCTGGGCC
>BFEA01000074.1:1333787-1357312 GCA_003427395.1 Chara braunii | reverse complement strand
CAGCTATACGGCCGCTATACGAAATTGTGTACAGCAGATAGTACCTCTCACTAGTCTACATATAGTACTGGGACGAGGTCCCACTAGCAAAGAGGATTGGATTGAAATCCTTAATTTGGGGGCGTTTGTGTAGAAGTGCAGAAACTGCAATTGGGGGGACCAACGTGCTATCTCTAGGTGGCTGGCGCCAAGCATGCCCAGGAAGGTACCTGAGGCCAATGGGGATTGAACCCAAGACCTCAATGCCACTTGTGTGCCTTACGACTGAGGTAATCCGGGAGGCACAGCGACTGGCCACTCAGATGATTCTCGGTCCCTCTGCCGCCGGCTGTCCCCTGGCCGGTGTCCCCTGTTGGGGGTTCCCTGAAGGCAATCAAGGCCACCCGATGTCAGATTAGACACAATATTGAATTTACCTGGGGCCAAGTCCCACTAGCATCGATTAAAACGGTGGAACAGGGTTGTGTGACGCGCTTTTGGCATTTGAAAAATGGTTTCTGTATTTTTTTCGGATTTAAAAATCTTGCTTTCTACGAGCTAAAGAAAGTGAAATTCAGGTGAGGGTACTCGCACCAGCCAGTAGGCTGTGAGCCATCGCATTCGTCGCCCCTTTGAGAGTTCGACTCAGCCAATGGGCTGGGTCCTCTGAAGGTAGTTGCTCTCAGGCCATTATGATATTGTGTATTTCTGCACATTAAAAAAAACAAAAGAATGAGGGCGGGAAGCTTCAAAAACACCCCATGGGTAAAAAAACCATAGGATTGAAGCTTCCCGCCCAACGAAAGTGGCCAACAAAAACAACACCAAAATAATTTAAAATCATCCTATTAGCCGAACGAAACCACCCTACACCAAACTGATGCCAAACAACACTGGGCGTGGATCTGTAGCAGATCGGCGACTGAGACCTGTCACAGAACGTCCCACGTGGTCGAAAACCTGGCCGCGAAGCGTAACTCTTCGCTAGTCGGACTTGGCCCCTGGGCTGGTTAATCCGATGATAATACCTCAAGGCCATCGCAAAAAAAAAAAAAGAAAAAAAAAAAGAAAAGAAAAGTGCAGAAAATCGAGATTGAACTCCTTTTCTGCATCTTTGCCTACAACACGCCCAGATACAGGATCTTCATCCAATCCCTTTTGCTGGTGGGACCTCTCCACGGGGCAAAACCAACCAACAGCCCACGAGGTAGGTTGACACCACAGCTGTGGTGCGAGAGCTAGGGTTGGGCAGGCATTGCCTATGGGGGAAATCGGCGGTGCTAGCGCCGAGCAATGGCCAGAGGAAGGAAACGGGGATGGCCATGGAACAATATTGAGACGGTTTTTTTTTGTTTTTTTTTTTTAACGCTGAGATGCTTTTTCTCTTTCTTTTTTTTTTCCTTTTTTTTTTTTTTTTTTAATGCTGAAACAACTTTATAAAACCCGGGAAACGGGCCCGGTGTCCCTCACATGAACGCTGTGGCCACTCAGGGCTGAGAAAAAGGCACTCTTGGCCAGTCCCATCCCTAACCAGCATCATCCACCCTCTGGGACCCAGGCTTCAATAGTATCATAATCCCTGTATTGCTCATCTAAAAGAGAGGTAAAGTCTACAAAAGGTCCAGAAAAAGTCCAGAAAAAGTCCAAAAGCCAAGAACAGATCTACAAGGCGTTTGTAACAAAGAAAGGTAAAGGCTAAAAAGAAGAAAAACAAAGTCACCTGTTTCCAATCTCTTCGTACTATCGTCTTCAGCCGAATAGAACGCCGGGTCATTATAGCCGTGCAATTTTCAGTCCAGGTGCGGCGATAACGACCGGGCGTTCTATTCCGTTGAAGCCGCTCAGGCGGGCGTGCCCTCGGCAGAAGCCTTGGGCGCCACGTGCGTTCAAGGTATCGATGGCTCACGGATTTCTGCAATTCACATTCAGTATCGCCTTTCGCTGCGCTCTTCATCGTTGCGAGGGCCAAGATATTCGTTTGGCGAGAGTTCCTTGCAACTTTTTAAGTAAGTTCAGTGTACAGTATGTAATGCCCCACGCAGATTTAAAATCAAAAAAAAAAAAGAACGAACTTTTTAAGTAAGTTCAGTGTAAGGTATGTATTTGTTTTATTTTTTTTGGGAAGCACGGTATGTAATGCCCCACGAGACCCGAGAGGAAAAAAAACGAACTTTTTTAGCAAGTTCAGTGTCCGGTATGTATTTTTTTTTTTTGGGGGGGGGGGAAGTACGGTATGTAATGCCCCACGAGAGCCGTACAATACTCTCCCGCCCGAAAAAAAAAACAGACCCGCCGTCCAATACCACAGAGAGTGGCATCACGTTTATGGTGAGTGGTGGGGTGAGGCTGCAGAACGCATCTACGGGAAAAAACGTGGAAAAAAACGTGGAAACATACACCCGCGATACTTCTTTTTTTTCTGTTTTTCTTTCTTTTTTATTTTTTAACCCACGATATTTTTTCCTTTGGAGAAATTGAAGCACAAAACAAGACGCCATTGCAACGCTACACCGTACACCACCCGTCGGCCCCGAGTAGAACGCAGGGTCATGTGGTCCAAATACAGCCATAATGACCGTACGTTCTATTCAGGCGAAGACTTGTAGCCACGAGGCCTCGGCACGCGGGCCCCTCTCCCCGAGCAGAGCGTTCTAGGGCCGAGGTCCCATTAGCAAAGAGGATCAGATCGAACGCCTGAATCAGGACGTGCTCGTGCGAAGGGTGCAGAAAGTCGAGATTGAACTGCTTTTCTGCATCTCTGCTTGAAACACGTCCAGATTCAGGAGCTTAGGGCCTTGCTGCACTACTCTCGACATGCACGAAAGACAAAAATCATGGCGGTGTATCTTTTCGAATTCTAGCGGAAGATTCACTCTCGTTTTGCACATTTCGAGAGTAGTGCAGCGAGGCCCTTAATCCAATCCTCTTTGCTAGTGGGACCTTGCTCCAGGTGGATCGCCGTCGCTCTATCTTTTTTATTTTTTATTTTTTCTCCCAACAGTGGCCGTCTATTACGTATCTTTCCTATCACGTGTACAAGGACAATGTCATCTGCGAGACCGAAGAGGAGTCAGAGTGACAAAAATGGCCCACTTGCGGCCTAATCAATGGAAAAACGAGAAACGGCACAAGAGGCGCCTGCGGCGTAACCGATGGAAAACGGGGAAACAGATGCACGGGTCCCCTCTATATAGTCTTAGGAGTAGTGGTAGGAAGGTATTGAAAGGCAAAAAGAATTTGAGAGAAGAACATAGAAAGAACAAAAAGAAAAAAAAACTGTAACGCGAATAGATTGGAGCGGGACTAACCTGCTGGGCTTGTACCACCCAGGTTAGTGGGGGTATCGTTTGATTAAAAAAAAAAAAAAAAAAATGTAACGCGAAAAGAAACACAAAGGAAAACGGTCCAAACACGGCCGCCCCTAATTTTCTGCGCTAATTTTGCCTGTGCTAAGCGCCTCTTCGGCGGCGCTTGGTGCTAAACAAGATTAGGGCAGGGTTTAGCGTTTAGAGGTGAGTGATGAAGAGTCCTGGCGAAGCAACGTTGACGTTTCATTGTCTTCCTCAGTACTTCCAAGAGAGAAATGACCTAAAAGCCATCCAAGCATGGGTCACGAGGTGCTGGACCAGGTGATGGTCTCGGGGAGAAGTCTTCCGCAGTACGACCTTCGTTATAGGAGGGCGTATGGCACCGTATGCCACAATGTACCTCGCTGCCATAGGAGGAGAGTGTCTCGAAAATTTCGAGTCACGAGGAGTCAGAGCCTCGCCTCTTCACGACAAATCTGAGGGAATTAGGCGGAGGGACAGAGCCTCACATGGCTTTTGGGGAGGCCCTCTGATCACAACTTTACTCCGCTCGATCCCATCGAGGATCGAGCGAATTACCGAATTCCCGCTTCTGCCATAGCTTCCTTCCCGCCTTCTCCGCGCAGTCTTCTTCTACTAACCTCTCCTTCCACTCACTCTCGTCCTATTCCGATCACAAATTTGGGCTCGTCGCCGCTCAGAACCTCTACTTGGTATCTCAGTTTGCTCGATTTCATTACGAATCGAGTAAACTACGCGATTCCCAATCCACCATCACCACTTCTCTTCTCCATCTTCACGCACCATCTTCCCTTTCAACCTCTAATCCTACTAACCCAATGCAAAAACTAATGCTTCCATCTGATCCGCCCGGGGCCAAAACCCCGGGATCGCACCTTCTCTCTCTCGATTCCGCTAAGGATCGAGAGAGTTATGCTTTCTCGACCGCGCTCTGCTCGACTTCCACCATAGCTTCACGCAACCCGTTCTTCACTAACCTCCTAACTCACTAACCTATCACTAAATCTGACCTCACCATGCAAGTCGCCAGGGGCCAAAACCCCGGGATCGCCCCTTTCCTCTCTCGTTTCCTTTAAGGATCGAGAGAGCTATAGTCTTCTTGACTACGGCCGGCTCCTCCCTCATAGCTTCTCTCCGAGCGAATCCGCCGCGGAAGCGCGCCTGGATTCATCCCCTTTACTAATCCCTCCTCCAATCTGCTCCGTTGTCACCCGTCACCCTGCTAGCGCCCGCCGTTCCGCCCGCTGCCTGCCTACTTCTGCCCGCGACTGCCTGTCTACTTCTGCCCGCGGCTGCCCTGGTGCGCTAGCTATTCTCCCCGCGGCTGCCCGGTGCTGCCCGACCGGACCCACGCCCATCACCCACTGGTGCCCATAGGGGGAGGGGACCGGAGGGGAGGCGCAGTGATTGGCCCATCGGGGAAGCCCGACCCTGATGCTACCGGCTAACCCCTGGCCGGTACTGCCGTAGCAGGCATCGCACCTGCTGGCTGGTGCGGCTCCCGCATGTTGCCTTTTTGGGGGCTTGGGCACGAACGTGGCTGCTACGGGGTTTCTTGTGGGCGCGCCCTGTTTTCAGCCACGGCGTGGTAGAGGACCTCCGACAGTATCCCGAACACGAGGACCCTGCCGAACGCGGCACGCACTCAAGGTCCTTGACTGCCGTGACGGCCATTAAGCCCGGCGTCACGTCCGGGTCAACGGCGCGCTGGGGTATAACAAGAAAATAATAGAAGTACGGCGCTAAACAGAATTACTTAGGAAGTGCCACCACCGAACGGACGCTGCCGACGACAAAACCAAGGGGGCGATAGCCCTGTCGGTCCCTCGACCCCCCGGTCCCTTCGCGCTACTCTGATATTCCTGCGTTGTTGTCGCTCGATCTCGATCCTTGAATCTCCTTGATGAAAGTCGGAGGCCGTGACCGCTATTGCTAAGCCCAAGTCTTGGTCTAGCTCTGACGGACACCTAAAATAAACCAATATTGTGTGACGCACAGACCTACCAAGATGTTTTCAAAACTCATTTGTTGTCGATGTCGTCCGCCGTCAATATCGCTCTTCGCACACACGTATAGGTCACAGACAAGCACATCAATGAACGAGACATAATCTTTTTAATCCTAACTTAATCAGAAAGATAAAAATTTGGCCGGCGATCACGTCGGTTCTTCAATCATCAACAAATAAAAAGATCACGCGCGCCTCAGATCTGCGCGCCCAGCGGAACGCGCCACAACGAGATCCTATAGTACTTAGAAACCGATCGGCCGGACGGCCGACCGCCAACATGAACGCCAATCAGGCGCAAAACGTCAATGTACAGCTAGGCGGGGGCCCTGTTCCCTCGCAACCCATCCGAGCTCGCGCACCCACGACTCCACCTGATTTCTATCTCTTCAACCCGGCACACCATCTGGCTGGAGCTTGGTTAGCTACCTTACGCGCACAACAATATGATAACGACGAAGCTCGGATCAACATCCCCGCCCGACTGGGAAGGGATGCGCATCACTGGTTTAGCACTTGCGCATGGATAGATCTCCCGACCTTTGAACGGGTCTTCCTGAACAGGTTCGATTATTTTCACCCGGAACAAGCTTTCTTTATAATCAAGGACCGAGTTCAGAAGCCTCTTGAATCTATTACAAAATACCGTAGTAGGCTCTATAGACTGTTTGTCAAATCTGAGAGGGACGAGAAGGTTGGGAGAGACTTATTCATCGATGGGCTTCGCAGTCGTGCGATGAGGGCAAAGTTACGGAAGCAATGTTCCCCCATCAACCACACGATGCAACAAATTATGGATGGGGCGGAACAAATGGAACGGAAATTCACCGCTAGCTTCCTAGAAAGCGAGGATCGCGCAAAAGATGGAGACTCTTCGGAATTGGCGCGAAAGTCGAGCTGGCCGCACTCCAGAACAAATTTGAAAATATGGGTTTCGTCTCTGGTCCAGTCACTTACCTAGAACAGGTCGCAGCCTAGAGATCGGTACCTGAGACAACCTCAAGATTACCGGTTATGGCCCTGCGTCCGCCTCCCCCAAAAACCCCTGCATGGCCTAGCGAATCAAATGTGATACTAGAACTAACTCGAACACTGGTTAGCCTAATGCAAGAAAGTTAGAAGGAACAACGCGAGCACAATGCTCGGATCGAATCATTGATGAGATCGATGCGCTCCATTGCCATCAGAGCCGCACCAATGATGCAAGGAGCAACCCCCGCTCCTGCAGTGGGTGCGGCGGCAACTAACGTCAATGCTTGTTACACGTGTCATCAACCCGGGCACATTGCTTGGGACTGTCCCCACCGACTCACGCAAACAAGAACCGCGCCAGCAGCTGCAGCACCCATTGCTAACGGACCTGGGCGGGTGGCCACAATGGTAGAAGAAAACGACAGCGGGGCAAGCCCGTCGGGGGTCACGGAGGAAGCGGCGAAGCTTATCCCGCTTGACCAATACATATCGTAGGGATACCTGGGCCTCGACATGATAGGGGCATCCAACCTGACCCCGACGACAACGAATTTTCCGAATGGAGGCCCTCCCTAAGGGAAATGGAATCCAGAGGACCCACGTTCGTTATAGGAGAGATCGATGTGTTAGATATAGTTCGTGCCTTGGATCACTGCATCCCCTTGCTCATCGGACACCTGCTAACCATCTCCGAACAGGCTATCGACCAGATGCTACAGCACTGCAAAGCGAACCGGAAGCGATTTACCCTCGCCAAATTGGCAACTGCAAAAGGAAAGACTCTCGCTAAAGACTCGAAGCCGGAGGAGCCAAGCACCTCCAAACCCATCCGGATGGGCCTAATTCGGAAAGACGATCACTTCCTATGGATCAAAGCCCTATCGTGGAGATCCACGGAGTGTGACGTGGAAGTCTTGGGAAACCCCTACAGTGCGGTCCTTGATTCTGGGGCCGCGGTCCTGGCCATCTCACTACGGGTGGTCGAGCGGGCCGGCCGACGGAAAGACGTGATTCCTCTCGCGGAGGGCGATCACTTCGTTTTCGCCGACGAAGGTAAGATCCGAGTTGCAGGAAGGATGTCCAACGTCGCCTTTCGAATAGGTAAAGTCCACGCCTTAGGCGACATAGTGGTCCTAAATGTCACCACATACGATGTCCTCGTCGGATTACCAACCCTCATAGCCTTACGAGCCACGCTGGATTTCGAACGGCAAGCACTCATCCTCAACAACACCGGAGGAAAGCCATACACCGTTCCAATGTGCCTCACCCTCCGGACAACTTCGACGTCTGAGCGATAACTATCGGGACTCTGCAAAATCCTGCGAATGATAAGATGGGAAAAATCCACAGACGAATCTGACGTCGAACCCACACTACCGTTGTCCACCTCCAAGAGTGAGGACGATGCAGATCCTCAATTCTCGAGCTAACACGACAAAGAATATGCTACCCACTTCGATAGAAAGCTGCGGAAACTTTCGTTTTTACAAGGGATGCGCAGCGAACCAGAGCACTGATCATGGGATAACCGCTCATTCAGATATCCCGGTTGATGAATTCTTGGGAACCCCCTCGAACCATATACGAGGCGACCACTCCATTGTTGCCCAGATATCAAGATAAGTGGTCCTTCTATGATATCTCAGAAATCCCTCCCGGTTCGTTGCTCACCAAAGGAAAAGAAATCCGATTGCTACAGAGGGGCGCCGAAAACTGGACTTCGGAACCTCCTGGGCTGTACGACCTTGCCCCATTTGATATTGGACTAAAAATTGAGAAGAAGGTCGTGGACCTCCGGGAGATCAAAGACGGTATCACCCCGGAGGAACATGCGACAATCAGGGAAGAGGAAGCTCAGATGGTTGCCACGATCTTCTCCTGGCGTTCCGACCATTCCTTTATATCATCTCCACCCACGAAAAAGACTCACGTGGCCAGGACAAAATAGCTACCGGTGGCGATACGAGACTGCCACTACGAACTGCATGTGCCAGACTATGTGCCGGACGAGATACACAGACTCATCGCAGACATTCTAACCGAATATCAAAGGCGATTAGTACAGGGGACACAGACATAGGACTATCCCTGGTCATACAGCATGAGATCCAGACTAGCACCCACCCGCCGATTCATTGTAAGCCATACCAGTACTTGTTAGTCGAAAGACGAAACGCCCTAGAACGAATCAGAGAATTTGAGGTCAATGGTTGGATCGAGCCCGCTACCGGACCGTGTTCCTTCCCCGTGGTTTTAGTCCCTAAAAAGACCAGATTCATTCGCATCTGCATCGATTATTAAAAGCTGAATGATATCGCGATCAAAGATGTATATCCCCTCCTACGGATTGATGATTTGTTGGATGCGATTGGGTGTGCGAACTACTTTCGTAAGTTCGATATCCGCCATGGGTTCCACTACATATTGGTGAAGGAAGAGGATTGCCTAAGACATTGAACTGGGGCTGGAAATGAGGTCCTCTAGAATGATCCGGTCGCCTTATTCGTTTGCCTAAGACATTGAATTGGGGTTGGAAATGAGGTCCTCCAGACTGATCCGGTCGCCTTGCACGTTTGCCTAAAACATTGAACTGGGGATAAAAATGAGGTCCTCCAGACTGATCCGGTCGCCTTGCACATTTTGCCTAAGACATTGAACTGGGGCTGAAAATGAGGTCCTCCAGACTGATCCGGTCGCCTTGCTCGTTTTGCCTAACACATTGAACAGGGGCTGGAAATGAGGTCCTCCAGACTGATCCGATCGCCTTGCTCGTTTGCCTAAGACATTGAACTGGGGCTGGAGATGAGGTCTCCTGACTGATCCGGTCGCCTTGCTCGACATTGAACTGGGGTTGAAAATGAGATCATCCTGACTGATCCGGTCGCCTGCTTGTTTGTCTAAGACATTGAACTGGGACTAGACGTAAAGTCGTTTCGACTGATCCGGTCGCCTTGCTAAGTCAGTCAGTCTTGCTTGTTGACAAAGGTCTGATTCTTCTCCTTGCGAGAATAGTCCAGACCAGTGTGTTAGTGATTGCGTGGGGTTGACCGAAAACGACTTGGAAAGTCAATCAACTAAGTAAGATACACGACAAATGTTTCCATGATCATGACAAACGAAAGATAAAAGCTTCGGATGAACGAACCCTTGTTTTGGCTGAATACGTTGTAAACATGACATGCTTGCTGACAATGACTTGTCTGTTGTTCAGGCTTTGTCTGTTTTCTGTATAGTAGAGTAGTCTGTTAGTGCTCGCCTTATGCTTGAGCGATAGGCAAGTAGATGTTCACTTTTGTCTTCGCATTGTCTTATTTTTATGCATGATTGTTTTGATAGGATATTGACTAGCCTCTAAGTTGGTAGAAGTTCTGGGAGCCTCTTTTTCTTAAGGAAGATGCTGCCAAAATTTCTGCTAAATACTCAAAGTTAGTCAAGTTTCAAAGATGTCAGCTAGGATAGGATATAACTCAATCTTTGGGGACAGTAGGAATTCTGAAAGTCTTCCTTTCCAAAGAAAGTGCTGCCGAAATTTCTACTAAAACTAAAGAGTTAGTCTATTTTCAAATATTTTCAGGAGTTTTTCTTTTTAGATTTGGTATAGTAAATATTCTTCAAGCACACTTCGCTAAAGGAAGTGCTGCCAAAATTTTCAGGATTTTCACATCGTTACTGGACATTACTGCTAAGTAACTTAGAATGCAATACAGAGTTGAACTCCGTTAACGCGACAGGCGGTGTCTGCCTTGATTGTGTGACGCAGGTCATTGCTACCCGCGAGTGTTCTTCGAAGTCTTGAGTTTCATCAACTTCTGCTATCAGATTGATAGCAGGTCAGTTTGCGACTCAACTCCTACCCATCATGATACCCTCGTCCAGATGTCCGTAACCCTGTAGGTGAAAGGCATTTCCCGTATGAAAGAAATCTCATCCCCGGACCCTCTTTTGAATGATCATGTGAAAGCGGTGTGAATTAGGATGAGCGGGTATGCCTTTGTTGAATGGGGGTCGAAAAGGGGCGAGTGGGACATAAATCTGGGAGAAAAATGGGTTAAACACGTTTTGTGGCATTTGTGTGTGGATTTTCATTGGATTTCATGTGTGTGTAGGTAAGTATGAGAGCGAGGACTCGCTTCTGGATTGAGAGTGATATGGATGAATGAGTGCAGGGTGTGAGTGACACGATTCAACTATGGCTGTGAGAATAACTCTCCTTGATTTCCTCCAAGACTCTCCCTTTTCATTTTCTTATTTTTCTCATGTCGCACGCATGTAGCGGACTGACAGGAGTAGCCGAGCGCAAGGTTTAGCGCTCGACCTTCGATCAGATTGAGACTTAATTTGGGTATGGCAAATTGCTTGTCAAACCATGACTACTCGTATTTTATTTCCGCAAGAGAAGAACGAGCGAACCCCATCTCTAAAGGGTTTTTTCTTTTTAGATTATTGGTCAGACGTTGGTCCTGAGCTTGAAATTCGAGGTCCTTGTCCAGGACATCCCAGACTTTAGTCCGGCACAAAAGGGTTTCCCCCTTGAACCGGACCTACGCCTCTTGCGTATCCTCACCCACTGCCTAAAAGACAGGGGTATCGCAAGGGTCGAACGACTTATCCTTCAGCCGTGCAATACCGTGAAGGATGAACCCTTCACGATATTTCGTTTTCGAAACTTGAGTGTCGTATGCAACCCAGAAACCCATGAGAGGCTGCGCGGATGTGGGTAACTCATGAAGCATCGCCATGACAGCAGATTAAGTGAGCACATATGACTGAGTGTTATGTTTCCCCTAGCGCCTGCATTCTTTTTATGCAACTCTGCGCGGGCCTCGCTAAGACACAATGGTTTTTCTGAGTTATGGGTCAGGACGAATGAAAAAAAGACTAGGCTTATTTATTTGTCTGAGTTAGTTTGTTTTGTTGCGTATTGAGTGGTTGAGTTAGGATGTCCTAGTCGACTGACGTGAACGGTTCGCGTACGGGTTCGAGCTAGGCGTGGACCGCACGTACCCCCTATGCTACAACATACGAGAAACGCCCTCGACTGGGCCACCTCCGCGATTGCAAGTAAAAACTTTCACGTGTGGTTCAGTAGCTCGGCGGGGATACACCCACCTAAGGGATGGTGACAACTCTCACAGGTGGAGGTAAGTTGTACCTCGCGATACCCTGTCCTCTCGTAGGGACTCGATGGAGGTATAGCTGGCGCACTCGGCCGGAGCGGCTCTGCCGCTTCCCTTTTCATGAAGCGATATTGTGAATTCTGTCAATCCTGCATTACGCGACAAGGTTCCCCCAGCAGGGACCGTGCGCTCGACACCGAGCTGCATAAAATACATTCAGGCCACTCTCTTACTGTACAATCTGAAATATGTTCTCGGTGTTGATGTCGTTAGCCATCGTTGTTATAAATCTAAGATTTTTGAGATGTTTGTGATAGGCTAGCCTTACCTCGAATTCCACCAATCTGTTCTTTTCAAGCAAACGTACGTAATGTTGTACATATTTGAGGTTTTCCTCTTCTGATCCTCCTCCTCCTCTTCCTCCTCCATGTCCTTGTTTTCTTCGTCCGACTCATCTTCCAGCTCCTTTAGTTGATTCTCATCCCCCTCATGTGATGATTGGTTGAAGCTTGCTCTAACACTCCCTCTCTTTTTCTCTTTTCCTGAGTTTTGTGAGTAATTTATATTCTCCTCCTCTATGAGGTCTTCCTTTGTGCTATGTGGGGAGGTGTCCTCCATGCTTGCTGCAGTGTTGTTTTTGGCTCTGCATTGGATTCCCCTTGGGCATTGCTAGATTGCTTGGTAAATCGCATATTATATTATGAAAGCTTTAGACGCAAGATATACTCCGTGAGGTGGTTACATGGACGTAGATGATACATTCAGGACCGCTCTCTTTCCATGTCCTTTGGGATGCTAACCGCCAAACCTCAAATTGACGGCCCAGTGGCCTCTCCATCAGTCCCTAAGTGTGGTCAATACTCATAACGTTCGGGTAGCGAAGCTTACACTTGTTCAATAGTTCGTCGTGGCTTTCTTCCCTGTACCTTTTCGCTCGAATTCAGAGAGTTGCCAGCTCTCTTTTAAAGGTGCAGGAGTCTACTGAGCATCGCAGCATAGGCAGGCCTTGCATCCGGTTTCAATTGTTGTCCATTTCGTGGGCAACGACCATTTCACGTCACGAAGTGCTCAGCCTAGACAATACACATCTCTAGCCTTTTTCCAGATATCTGTGATTCTCTTATTTGGCATCAGATCAGACGCGAAGCGTCTGCTGAGCACAGTGCAAGGTCAGGAAATCAAGACTCTAGCTACACGTGAGATTGATTCCGGACAATTAGGAGTCGGAAGGCGCGAAGCGAAGCTGTTTGTCAGCTTTCCTTCCCGAGACCACAAACAAGGCTAAGGTTTTGGGGGGCGAGCTGCATGACGGGAAACTGTCACGTGTGGTTCTGAGGGCAGACGTTCTGCACTGAACCCTATGCTACATCATGATATTTTTTTTTCCTTGATGGTGATTCTGATCTTCGTGTTATGAATGTTGGTTCGTGTTTTCTTTCTTTCTTTCTTTCCGTCTCATTAATGAAACAAGTGAGATGCATTACGTAAAGTCTCTGAGGATCCCAAACAGCTCGGCGGTCGCTGGCTAGGGCGAGCGACCATACTTTTTTGTGGTTTCCTGTTAATCGAACATTGCTTATACAATTTTCACTGGTTCGGAGCAAGCACTTAAAAACCAAGTACGAATAAGCGTGTAGTTGTTCCAGCAAATGGCAACGCTTTTCTTTAAAGATCAATCTCTAAGGTGGCTATCCCGACCAAAGAACCAAAACAAATGTTGAAATAAAACAGGATCTCCTCCTCCTGCAGGATAAAAAAAAGTGGTATTAAAATTTCTATCAGTTAATAGCATAGTAATAGCACATGCTAATACTGGAAGTGACAATAAAAGCAGAAAAGTTGTAATTAGCACAGACCAAACAAATAGAGGTAATCTATGCATGGTCATTCCTGGGCCACGCATGTTAAAAATAGTCGTAATGAAATTGATAGCACCTAATATTGAGGAAACACCCGATAAATGAAGACTAAGGTTTTGCGCGTTGTATCGAATCAAACCACATGCTCCACCGCTTGTGCAGGCCCTCGTCAATTCGTTTGAGTTTCAGCCTTGCGACCGTACTCCCAGACCTTTTGTGCATTCTGCCCAACTTCATGCAATACCTGCATGGACTCCAGTCTTTGCTTTTCGGCCGAAAAACCCAGTCTAAAAAATTACTTGTCCTGCGAGAAAACCAGTGTTTTTGTCTTCCATACTCTTTGCTCCCACAACCCTCCATCTGCTGTCATAAGGGGGGATTGATGTTTGGTTTGAATTGTGTTGTTAAAGCATTAACAACTTAAAAAATGGTCAACAAGTAACTCCTAAAAAAAAAATCACGGTAATTCCTTTGTGCTTACGACATCGGCTTTGAAAAGATTCTTTAAAATCAATTGATTTTGAACTATTAGTTCAGGAAAAAAATTATCGAAGTGTTTGGGTATAACGCTCAATAAAGGAAACTATTAATGAATAGAACAATCAATCATAGAGAATAAAATTTGTTTTATTCAGTCACTTCTTGGCAAGACATGGACCCATTTGGGGTTCTTTAAATTATCATTAAAAATCCAGCCTCTAATGTGCATCGTTTACATACCAGACCCCCGGTTTGAGATCGCATTCTACCAACATTGATTGTTTGAGTACAACCTTCCTTCCTTTTCCCCCCATCTGTGGACAGTGAATCCCCTATTTCTACAATGAAAACAATACGGTTTTGTTTTAGTGGAGATGAATATCGTTATTCGCTGACCATTGTTTCGAAAGATCCATGTGTCAGGGAAGTTTAGTGGCGTGTCAGATGAAACCTACAAACAGACCACTCTTGAGTCATGGTTCAGTGCCATGAAGTCCTGGTTGGATGAGCGTTAATCAATGATGTGGTTCTTAGGGTATTCTTCCCGCAACCTTCTTTGCACGAAATTGTGCATACCTTCCGATAGGTTGTCCAATTGGACCTAGAAATGCTTGCGGAGCATCGTCTATCTTTGTTTTGAGGCTTCATCTGGTGGTTCCCTTGCTGACTTCCAATGTTGGATTGTGACCACCAAACTTTTACATTTCAACGAACCCAGGGCGATGAGAAATTGGGCATAGGCACAATGCCCGGATCTATACAGAGAATCATGACTAAGCATTTGCTCCTTTTGTGGTATAAGACCTCAGGTTCCATACCTAGGACACTTTCCATCTCTACAGGCATGTTCATAACTCATTTCTTCGTTTCATTGAGGGAAGGCTCTCTGTTTTTGTTCGTGAAATTAAAAAGCACCGCATGTTTTTCATACACCCCATTCATTGATTGAGTATTTTCACACTTCAACTTCGACCTCCTCACGTTTTTTCCCATTCTTTTATTACTTAGTTGGTTTTGAGAATCTCATATTCAATTTCAGTCTTGTTTATCATGAAAACAATGACTTTTTGCTTCAATGATTTATGTGTTGACGTGGTTCCTTGTGTTCCATGGGAAGAGGCATCCAAAGTGCCTTTTGAACTGTGTGATAGACTCTCCTGTGGTGGATTGTGCCTCGTACTGCTCTATGTCTTCCTATGTCATGACCATCCTCACCACCTGCTTGTATGCGTTCCTTATTATGAAAATGAGTTTGATATTCCTTTTAGACTCGTTGGGAGAGAAAAAAGGTAAGAAAAATACGACCAAGAAGGACCGTGACAGCCTGATAGGAGCCCCACAACTTTGTTGGCTACAGGAGCCTAGTGAAATCGTGCCCAATAGCTCCTGAAAGGATGGTTACTAAAATTTCACGTAAGTGCAAAGGTAACTGTTGATTCGCGGTGAAGGAGAAGTTAATAAAATGAACAATTATTTTTGGATTAAGTTGTTGTCTACAAATTGTTGACTGTTGGCTTTAGCATGAATTCACGAAGGGAAAAAAAAACATTAACGTCCGTAAGACTGTGAGATGCGAAAATGATCTCACTAATAAATAAATGATTATAAATCAAAAAAATAAAATTCCTTGCAATAGTTGGAACCAATGTTCCATGTAAGTGAAAAAATAAAATGAACGTCGGTCTCACAATAATGAGTAAAGTAATAAATGACATACATGCAAGTGCATGCCGTGTGGAAAATTATGCACGTTCGGCGCATGAGCGGACCCACATGGTACGACTCACGGGGGAGAAAATTCACTCAGAAAAAAAAGGGGTCCCATGCCTCGGTCAATGATCCTCTGTATCCCCTTTGAAGATTTGTTGTGGGATGAGAAAAATAAAATAAAATAGTGAGAGAGTAATACCGTTGCCTAAAGGTGAAGACCGATGTCTCTGGCACCTATTTGAGGTTATTTTTCATGCGCAATTGGAAAGGGAAACTGTTGTTGGTATGCTGGTACGGTGCACGAGTAGGTGCCATGCCGCCGCACGACACAATGCACGGTGCGGTTGAAAGTATGATAAATGATAATGATTCGATTTTTTTTGTCCTAACAACGGTGGTACGAGAACCACCAGGATTGAGGGTTTGTCGATCGGACGGCTCCATCTATTGGTGGGGAACTGCACCTATTGGAAACCGGGTCTAGTGTCCCATTGATACATCTTGTAATTCAGCACTTTCTCATCAATGTTTCATGGGGCTGTGGTTATTTGTCTTGCTAGACCGGGACTCCATCGTCCATGGAGCTGCTAGTAACACTCATCCCTTCTTGAAGCTATTGAGGATTTACAAAGAGATCCGCCCTGAGGTGATCAGTACTCCAATGCAAGTTAGTGCAATAAAACTCAACTCATTGAGGGAGGATTCTGCCTATTTATCTAAACTTTTTAACCTTTTGAAACCTATACCTTCTCCAATCCCGTACATAACTGGAGTCAATGATCGAGGATTACGTGTATCCCGGTATAATTGCCCGACTGGGGAGATTGTCCGGTATTGTGAAGATTCGCATGGCATTGTCTTGCCATTATGTATCCATCCAACATAGGGATCGACTGCATCCATCCTTCTAACTTTCACCAACTTTCACCAACTTTCACCATCCCAGTAATCCCTCGTCGTAGTTACGGTCATCACCTCTTTTAAGTTACACCTTATGCAGATTATTAAGCCAGCATTGAGAAGGAAAGTCAGACATTGAACAACTGCCGCTTCTTCGTCTTTTTATCGGACAGGAGGGGGAAGGTTGTGGCTGCGCACCATGGGGAACACCTCTCTCCCTCCCTAACATCATTACACCGGGTTTACCCTCCGTTCCTTTCCAGTATCTCTTCGTTTTTGTCCTTCGTTGCTATTGCATGAGAGAAGTCCATTGTGAATATCATTGTGAGCGCACCACATGACCTCACTTTTCTTCCTTTATCACTCCATTTCTCTCCTTTGTTGTTGTGGCTTGTGAGCAGTCCATTGATTGTCCTCGCTCACTTTAGGATGTTCAAAATATTTAACGTTTTTACAAGCCTAGAGAGGGGGGGGCGGGGGGGGGGGCGAACGCTGAACATTTTGAAGGTTTTGAAGTGGTGAATCCACTAAAAATGTTGAAGTACAACCCCCCATGAACGAAATAAAATAGGGGAGGCGGGGGAAATTCATAATTTTCAGTGTCATCGACAGTTCAAAATTTTCAGAATCTTCAATGTTCCTAAGGACTTGTTGGACAGGGTGGTATACTCATCATTTTCAATGAATTTGCCACGTCGAAGTCTTTAGAATGTTCAACAATTGTACATATTCGGACGCGGGGGGGAAACGCTAAACATTTTGAAGGTTTTAAAGTGGTGAATCCGCTAAAAATATTGAAGTATACCCCTTTAAAGGAAACAAAACAGGGAGAGGCGAGGGGGGGTTCATAATTTTCAGCTTCTTCATCACTTCAAAATTTTCAGAATTTCCAGTGTTCCTACACATCCGGACAGGCACGGCGTACTTCAACATTTTCAGTGGATTCACCACTTCAAAGTCTTATGAATGTTCAACGAATGTTCAACGTTTATACACATTCGAAAAGAGGAGGAAAACGCTGAACATTTTGACGATTTATTCAACGTTATCCGAAGTAGGGGCATTCAATATTTTCATAACTTTTTAAATCATTAAAACTCGATTTCATTGAACTTCAAAAAAATATCTCTAGTCCGATATTAGTTTCATCGAAGATTCTGAGTGTTATTGACCACGTGTGGGGACAATGCGATGGGAGGTGAGAGGTTGGAGCGGTTGCGTGTGGGGTGGGAGATTGGGGCGGTGTGAGGTAACGAAAGGGTTGAACAACGTCTATTAATCGAACGCATATCCCCTGCTTGGAAGGTAGACAAAGAATGTATACCTTCGATAATTCCACATGAAAAAACCTAAATAGTTGCTTCGCCAATGAAGAATTTGTGCGAAGACACCATTTCGGGTTTGAAGCTGCAGGTACACGAGGAGATTTTTATGGTCACTATTGTGTCTGCAAATGCTAAGAATGAAAAATTAATGACTCATTTCAACATACGGTGGATTCGTACTGCTTAAGTATGCGATATGCTCTTTCGAGTCCATCGATTTAGGCTTCTTCCCGTCTGCTGACTATGTACACAACAAGACCAGCGCTGCGCTACACGCCTATTGCTAGGTTGCTGTTGTACATAAAGGTACTACGGGCCCTCTGGCGCATTCAAAAAAAGGTTGTGCGATGAAAATGAGGCTTTGCTCTTCAATACAATCCCTGTTTAACCCAAAAAAAAAAGTTGCGAACATTGCTTTTCTTCCGCACTTGATACAAACATTGACGAGAGAAATCAAGTGATTGCATTCCTATCCGCACCTGTATGTCTGTCGTATGTTGTCCATATACACGAAGCGAGATCAAAACTTAGTCACTACCGAGACCAAAAATAGTAAGGAGAACTAGCGAATCTTTGTGACCGACAAATTCCACTACCTTTTTGTAGTATAATCGAAAAACAAAGTGATGATTGCTTGCTTCCTTCCTAAAAAAAAGCATTGCGCTTTGTGAAGAAATCCAAAATTTCTTGGTGCAACCTTGTCCTCTCGTTGTTCTTCACACGCATTGAGGTTGAAATGTGGATGGTCGAAGAATCTTACCGTGTCTATGAATGGGGCCGATCTAACCTTATGCAGGGCTGTATTGTGGACTTGAAAATCGTTCTCCCTCGTTGTTCATGTATAAGGCGTGCTGATTATCCACCTTTCCTTATCAGTAGGTACTCACTCTCTCAGTCTTTTCCTCTTCTCTCCTCGTATTGAAACTTTGTGTTGTCCTTTCCCTTGCTTGGCCTAAAATCCCCCATCTCTTCCCAGACCTCGACAATACTGAGTGACGTTTTGGTGATAGTGTTCCTGACTGGTTTACACCTCTTTCATCATCCAAATTCTTCCTTGTCTCTATATCCTCAGTGGTAATCAATACTCTTCTCTTTTGGTCACCCTTTCTTCCCTGTCTTTTTGCCTCCTTTTGTATTTCTCCACCTTCATAGAGGAGGGACTTCATCTTCATCCTTGGGAGCTGGCGACTCCCTGTTGACTGGGTGATTCCTTTGCAGCAATCGGGTTTGAGTGGATGCTGACAGGGCACTTGGGTCTGTCAGGATGCTTTGGCGAAGTCCAGGCTTGATTGGTTGGGTGCTGAAGAAGTAACGCCATAGCTGAGAGCTTGAGGAGGGAGGAAGAAGTGTCCATCTTATTCGATGAAACTTTGTTTATAATTTGTTCGAGAACTTCGGGGGTATTATAATGTGGTTAAGATTCTTGGCAAATTCGAGCTGCTGAATGAATTGGGGCGAGACGGTTTCATTAGAATTTAATTAAATTCAATTCTATTTTTTGGTTTTGTGAGCTTCCGCTCTGTAATCTCATCGTCTGGTTTCGTGTGGATTGATCTCTCCAAGCCGACTTGTCAGTGCTCATGTGTATGGGAACGTGTAAGTGCCATGCTGGATTTTGTTTCAATCAGGAACATAACAGTTGGTATCAGAGCTGCGAACGCATGCACTTAGCGGACAAATTGATTGGCGTGATGGGGCTGCGCCCCATCTTCTTCAACAGCTGTTGGTGGTAAGAATTGCTGATTGGTTGGTGTGCAACGGCGAGAAACCGAGTTCACCAGCATGTGCTGGGTCCGGTGTTGATTAGTTAGGACGTCAACCCTAATTACACCGCTGGTTGAGGTGAGGGTTTCACAACCCTCAAATTGGCAGGCTCTACCTCCTTGCGGATTGGTTCACCGTTTGGCCGGCAACCGGTTTTGAAGACTTCATGAGGGGATTATTATTTGCAGACGGTTTCTGGCAGGCAAATCACGTGCGGTGTTGATTGGAAGTTTCGTGAAGTTTCATTTGGGTGCTGACTGACACACTGTCAGCCAGACCCCCCGCAAAAGGTCGAAGTTGACTGACGGCTTACCTCCAATCAAGACCTTGATAGAGTGAGTTTGTTTGGCGTCCTGTTCCTCTGACGTCAGTCTGTCAGTCTGTCAGAAGGGGCCTGTCAAGTCTGCCATTCTCCAGTCCGTTGAGAGGTCAGTCCAAGTTTGTCAGCCTGTTAGGAGATAGTAGGTCGTCTAACGTTTGACCGTCCTATCTGACCCCTGCCTGCGGTTGATTGTGGGTTTTGAACCTGCAAACAGACTGTGTTTTTTTCCAAGGGCTGGAGCCCGCTACAGCACTGACCACATGCACAAAAGACAAAAGTTATGTTGGTGTATTTTTCATGGTTACGCCAGACCCGGACTTGGACACAGTCCGGCTGGACTGACGTCTGGAAAAATCCGGACACGAAAAAAAAAAAAAAAAACAGTTTAAAACACAGGTTACAGAAGGCTTACAGACGGGGTGAATTAGGCCACACCTAAGGCAGTATCCAGCCTGTGCACCTCTCTCTCTTTCTCTCTGTTTCTACGTGTCTGTTTGTCTGTCTGTCTCTGTCTGTCTGTCTGTCTGTCTGTCTGTCTGTCTGTCTGTCTCTCTCTCTCTCTCTCTCTCTCTCTCTCTCTCTCTCTCTCTNTGTCTGTCTGTCTGTCTGTCTGTCTGTCTGTCTCTCTCTCTCTCTCTCTCTCTCTCTCTCTCTCTCTCTCTCTCTCTCTCTCTCTCTCTCTCTCAGAGAATCAGTCACAGCCCAGCCCTCTTTGGCTTTCTGAAAGGGCCAGAAAATAGATAAAAAATCCCATAACAATTTTTTTGAGGTGGGCCTTGGACAACCAAAAAAAAAATAAAAAAATTCCGGACCTACCGCACCGGTCCGCCCGGACATCCAGACGCTGACGGTCAGGACTGGGCTCTGGACGTCTGGAATGTAACCATGGTATTTTTCCATGCTCTAGTGCAAAATTGATTCTCGCTTTGCACATTTGGTGAGTAGTGGAGCAAGGCCCTTAATGTGACAGGGGGAGGGGACAGTCTGTTAAACCACCAGTACTTGGCCCAGCTATCGGCCGCGGCGCTTCCCCAGGCGCGGCACCAGACAACAATGGCTGGAAGGGCCAGCCAAAACAAATTCGAAACGACGTCCTGGCGGTTCGGCAAAACTTGGCGGGCAGGAGGTCGGCATCGATAGCTGGGCCAAGTACTGGTGGTTTAAACCACCAGTATTTGGCCCTAGTTCAGGTCAGCTACATGCCACAAAGCTCTGGTGTGACTATACCCTCCGGAGATAATGAGGCAAAGGTAGTGTCCACTCAGGTACAGAAAAAAGCAAAGGGGCAGCAGCGATAATGTGCGACTCAGGAGGAGGTCACAAGGAAAAATAGGTAATAACTACTAACTAGTGTTCTGCTCAGATTGTACAAAGGCGCTGCTCTTTGTTCCACGAAAAAAAACAAAACAAGAAAGGTGCCGTGACGAAGAACAACTTGAGGTCACAGCAAGATGACGGTGAGATAAGGAACTTTCCTGTTCTTAGGAGGGCATATTATCCCACCTGCACTTTCCTAAGCCTGACTAACTGCAATTACAGTCGGACCTGGATGCATCTGACCGCAATCACGTCCAGAGCTTAGTAGAAAAAGTCCTAGTGTGGGTAATGCCCTTTAGGTTGCAGGGAAGTCGACGGGTTGAGGTGTGTAAGGAGGAAGGAGATTGGATTTTCGCCTGGCAGTACAATCTTGATGCTGGTCCAAGGTCCAAGGTCCACGGTCCACGGTCCACGGTCCACGGTCCAAGGTTCAAACCACTCCCATGTCAGGAACCTGATGATGGTTTTTCAGAACAACTTCGAGCTGGGCACTTCATCCCGGGAATGGTGACGGGACTCTTCCGTAGTCCCAAGATCCTTCGGGTACCGTTTGGAACCTGCAGTGCTGTGGCCTCTGCCGTGATCTGCCCGATCCCCGTCTCTTGATGACGATGAGGAGGAGGAGGAGGAGGTGGAGGAAGAGAAAGAGTTTGACGATGACGATGTAAGTGATGACGACGAGAACATCCAGTCTAGGTCGTCCCCTCGTTCATAGAATGTGGCCTGCAACCTGTCCTTGATATGTGCATCTATTTCTTCCTCTTCTTTGGCCACCGGGGAGGGAGCGATGGCGCTAGAGAAGGGACTGCCAGGCACCATAGCGGACGAGCCTTCTGTGCCTAGCGTCATTGCCACATCTGTCGTGAAATCCAAGAGCGCAAAGTCTGTCTGTAGTTCCGTGTCCTCGGCTCTCGAGTCCATCTCAATAGGAGTGTAAAGCATATTATTGGGTATTGGAGCATGATACATGTCATAAGGATGCATCTGGTCAAGGCTCTGGGGAGGCGACTGAGCTGAGACGGCTGGTGTCGACAACCACCATGAGTCATTCGCTGACGGAAGGAGATTCTCTGCAGCAACTCCAGCGACATTGGTTGTGTTGATGGCGACATCTGATGGTGGGCTTGATGTAGGAGTGACATGGATCTCAACAGGTTCGAGTGCTGGCAGAGTGAGAAGTGGGTCTTGAACAGGTTGAATAAGAATGTTAGGTCTCCCTGCACCAGTATGAGATGTACAAGCAGCAAGAACGACAAGGACTTAGGATACCAAAAAAAAAAAAAAGTTAAAAAGGACTTGAAGGAGAATGTAAGGTCTCCCTGGCACAAAAAAAAGAAAAAAAAGGTCGATTGAGAATGTTTTTTTCTGCAAGTGTGGCAGAGTGAGAAGCTGGGAACAAGAAGACCAGTCGCAAATAGAAGCTAGCGCTTTTTCTGCAAGTGTGAGATAGAGAGGCGAGAAAGCAGAGACAGCAACGACAGGTAATAGGGACAGGGGAGGAATGGGGCGAGGGGAAGTAGTACCAAGGTATACATGGGAGTTGTTGAAGGTGGGACAGGAATAGGTAAGAACAGACCCCGAGACGATGAGAAGGTTTGGGAAAGAACTAGTGACTTGCGGCCTGAGAGGCTGCTAGGGACGCCACCCCCGCGCCCCGCCCTCCTGGGACCCTCCTGCTGTGTGGCTGGGTGCTGCTAGTAAGCTTCCCGGCCAGCAGGAGGGCCATCCAGGAAAGGCCATGGTTTGGCGGGTGGGACCCACTGTAGCAGCCCCCCCCTTGTTTAGAGGACTAGTGCCGCAAGGGTAGGGCTGATCTGATTTCTCACTCTCTTCGCTCTTGTGCTCATATATGTTTTGTAAAAACATTCTTGTCAGTAAGAAGCAACAGGACTGATGCCACCCAGAATAGAAGGGGCCATATTGATTGGGTAAAACAAAAAAGAAACAAAAAAAAAAAAGGGAATTTTTTCAAAATGCCTCTCCGAAATGCATTTAATTGCGGCATACCCCTCTGACGGCCGACTTACCCTGTCGTGCCCCTCCGCAATATTTCAAGTTTCCAAAAAAAAACTCGTGTCGTTTGGGCCTGAAATATGTTCAATACGCCCCTACGGGTACCGGTTCCGCCCCTACCGGATAGCTGTTAAGTACGAGGCCAAAAGTTTTCCATATGCCCTTACCGGTACCTTGCATCTTTCCACCATTGCCCCTGTGGCCATTGGTCGCAGTCGCGGTTGTTCACCTGGCCCTGGGAGGGGAGGTACCAGGCCATATCAGAAAATTGTGCATGGTGCCCTCCATTGTTTTCCAGGAGTTTGGGCCTCCGTGGCTGTGCATTTGACGCCTGTGTGGCCTCTCTGTCATGCACATCGTTGTTCTGCTCTCTCTCTCTCTCTCTCTCTCTCTCTCTCTCTCTCTCTCTCTCTCTCTCTCTCTCTCT
>BFEA01000074.1:1314897-1325790 GCA_003427395.1 Chara braunii | reverse complement strand
AGAGAGAGAGAGAGAGAGAGAGAGAGAGAGAGAGAGAGAGAGAGAGAGAGAGAGAGAGAGAGAGAGAGAGAGAGAGATTTGTCCCTTTTGTGAAGTGTCCGCAAGCTTTGTGAGGCTGTTATGGGGAAACCAGAAAGACATTTGAAGAGAGAGAAGTAGGGATTGGAAGGAAAGGGGGGCGAAGTGGGGGGGAGAAGGAGAGGAGAGAAAGAGAGACACACAGGGAGTGGAAGTGGTCTACTGGGCCAGGTTGCCCCGCTTCCCTGTAGTTGACTTTTGCCTCAGCCCAGCAAGGAGCCGGTCCCTGGCTGACGAACCACTGGACGGGTTGGCTGTGTTCACAGATGGTGATCCAGGTCCTGATGCTTGTGATGGGGAGCCGCCTGCAGCAATAGCAAGCTGCGTAAAGCTCTGTTGTTTCAGACTCTTTCCGACAGCCCCTTTGGGACTACTCACTCCCGCTGCTGAGCCATCTCCTGAACCTTCAGATCCCAGTGCGCTCAAAGTTGCTGATGATGCGGCAGTAGACTGCGGGAACGAAGGATTGTACGAGCGTTGGCTACTCCCTCCTCCCCGCAATCCTGTGCCAGCTCCAGTGACAGCTGTCTCTCTTTCCTTTTCCCTGCTTGCTCCTCCTCCGCCTCCCCCTCGACTTGGCATCCCACGAGACGTCCCAGGCTTTCCACCTCCTAGGTCTCCTCCTTGCTTTGAGGCCGCTGTCGATGTCTTGCCCAAAGGAGTCCCCACTGTTCCCCTCTCCATCCCCAGAGCCCCTCCCCTGAAGTTCCTTTTGGATGATGCGGCGCCTTCCGTCTCTGAAGGGTTGTTCCCTGTCCCTGGCTGCTGACTTGGCATCCCAATTGCTCGTTTCTGTGACTCTAACCTCAACCTGTGTAGCATTTCATCCAGCTTCCTTTTCTCCTCCTGCTCGTCTTTGCTCAGCATGTTCCACTCCTCCTCCTCCTTCTGCTTGTCGAGCGCCTCAAATTCCACCTGATTCGATGACGTCCCGTTGAAATGCTCTAGTCCGCTGCATCTCACACTGGAATACTTGTATTCTTCAGCAATGCTATGGGCTATTTGAGCAACCTCTGGGTCGTTGTCGTTCATCCGCTGTGTCGCACAGAAGTTTATCCTTTCTAGAGCAAAGACATCCTCTGGCAGCTTGATTGCTGCCTTGAGCTTTGGCAACAAGAGGCACGCCCGCATTCGCACGCTGGCAATCGCATCTTGCACTACATCGACTGCAGCATCAAAAAAGAAGTCCTTGAAGAACCGTGAACTGCAGACTGACAGCGCGTGTTCACAGAAGATGGTGTAAGTCAATCGACTCCAGTAACTCCTGCCTTTCGCAAACTCCCTCACAACCTTCTGACTTAGCTCGTATCGCTGCGAAGCTTTCTTATTGCTCCGGATGAGCACTGCCATCGCAAACCCCGCCGCAGATTTAACAGGCAAAGCGCCATTCGCCATGTACCTGAAACAGAGCGGGATGAAGTGCTCGTAATTCTGTTCACTCGTGAAGTACGTCGGGAACTGGGGAAACGTCTCTAGCAGCGCGAGGTGAAGCCTCCACCTATTTCCGATGTTACTCTCCGCTTGCAAGACAGCTGGGAGTAAGGAGGTGTAGACAGAGGCTCTCTGCTGAGGAGCAGTGACCATAAACTGCCCCAGTATGCCGCCAACGTTTCGGATCATCTCCTCCTGGACTTCTCTGTTCCCATCCTTGAGCAGCTGAACTGCAATGTCTTTCAAATACCCTGCTGTTCTCTCCTTGCCAATGATTTTCGACACCTCCTGAAGCCCGGCTGCTATGGTTTTCCGAACCGTCACAGACGAGTCCTGAGCCAGCTGAATATGGAGAGCGTGCAATACAAGGGCATACCTTCGAGCTCCCAATGCCCTGAGCACAGCTGGGAGGTTCTGAGCACAAGCCGGGCGAATATCTTCGCCAGATTTTCGGCACAAGTTTTTGTAATGCTCAAGAAGACCTTGCATATCATCATCTGAGAGATCAGCTGCCATCTTGCCTACCACATTTCCGAACTCGTTCGCTACCGCTGCCATGATTCGTACGTCTGTGGCTGTGGCAAACTGCTTAAAGAACGGCAATATCCCTTTTATCCTTATTTCGGGTGGAAGCAGGTCTAACATCTCCACCATGCCTTGGAAGGCTGTGGTCTTCACCTCCACTTCCTCATCGTTCAGCAGTTCGTACAGCTCTGGCAAGACCACTCTCACTGTCACGTCCACGCCCACAGCTTTCGCAATCGCTGCCAACTGCATGCTCATAGCTCCCCGCACCTCCGCGTCAGTGTCCTGGCAGAGGGCCATGGCCTTATCGAGGTAAAGTCTCTCGATGTCCTCTTGCTTCAGCAACGGTGAGATCGCCCCCAGGATGCAGGCACATACGGCACGAGACCTGCCCGTCTCCTCCACCTCTCCCTTGGACATTGCCAGTTTGAACAGATCGTCCTTCAGATTCTTGACCGGTAGAGAGGGCGCCATTGCGTAGAGCGCCGACAGCCATGCCTTGATGACCTCGTCGTTTCGGTTAGAGCTCAGCATTTTAACTACCGCAGGGAGGAGCCAAAGTGCAATCTCTTTGGACTGCGATGGGTCAGACAGGATGTCGGCCAACACCTCACCAGCGGCAGCTTGGGTCTGCAAAGCAAACTCGTCCAGCGATCGCATGAAAGTTGGGAAAAGTGCAATATGCGCAATCCGCCCATGCTCTTTGTATATTGCTGGAAGTTTGTCGAGTGCGCAACTCTGCTGCAAAGGGTGAGCTGATGGCAACAAGTACAAGGCCATCCGGTCAAGTTCTGTAAGGTTCTCGTCGACTGTCAGTCGTTGGATCTCCTCGCCGCTCTTAAGCCCCTCCTTCCGAGGCACTTCCCTCACTCCTCCAGCAAGGCTTGTATTGAACTCTCCCTCTGCCCATGGCTCTAGAAACTCTGTGATCCTCATGGACATGCTTGCCCCTACAGCCTGAGAGTCGGTGATGGGCCGATAGGACTCGCAGCATCCACGGCCTCCTTGTCAGCCTCACAAATTGCTCTAATCAGCCTCTAGACCCTCCAGTTTTGGGAACCCGCGCCCGCGCATTGGCATGTGTTCTATGCTTATGCTGTTCCACGGGGCACAGCGGCATATACAACCTCCTCGTCAACCTCTCAATGCTCCACGGGTGGATGTATAATCAGCCTCTAGAGCCTCCACTCTTGGGAGCCTGTGCATTGTCATGTGCTCTACGCTTATGCTGTTCCATCGCGCAGGACATAGCTTCCACCCTGTAATGCTTCTGATTCAGGTTCTGGATGTTCGATTCCACTGTGGCATCATGCCATCATCAGCGTCTCATCATCTTATAAGCTAACTGGGCCCTACATGTGTGATGAGGATCCCGAAGGAATAGAAGGCTGAGATTTCCAAAAGGCTTTCCGAGCTACTTGTGGAATATGGCTCATTTTTCTCGAGTCCATTTGCGAGGGATTGGTCCATAAACGTTTGGTCAACGGTTTGACTTGTGAAGCAGAGTCAAAGAAGAAGAAGAAGAAGAAGAAGAAGAAGAAGAAGAGCACAGCAACACTTCTCTTGGACAGTCGCAGCAGCAATACAAGCTCCTCTGTCTCTCGGGGCCCAGTTTCTTGCTCGGCTATATCTTCATCCTCTGTGACATGCACCAATCAGCTGCCCTCAAGCGCGTTTGAACCTAGGACTCGATTGGGTGGTGCGTCCTTGGCTGATCTACGCATGGCAGAAGAAGACAAGGCTACTTCAGGAATAGCTGTGCTATTCTTTAGCCATGCACAGCCAGGTTGGCTATGTATGGCAGTCTACCTTCCTTTCTTTGTGATAGTGGTTACTTGGCCAAAGCCTCCAGGAGGGATAGGAAGTGAGCTCTCAAAATAACTAAGCATCCTGTTCCAATAGCTGCGTGGTCTTCGGAAGTATGTAGTTGGTCTGCAACATTTGAGAAGACGCCTTTTGCACCAAGTCCGAGCTTTCCACCATGATTGACAGTCTCAGGTGCTTTCAGATGCATTTGCGGGCAAGCTCTCTGCAGCACCAGCACAATGGAAGGGAGGAGGGAGGGGAAGGAGGAGAACGAGGAGGACGAGGAGGATGTCACTGGCATGATCCCATTCTGCTGAGTCTTAGGAATCCAATCATGGTCCATGTCTTAGAATCAAACAAGGCATTGACTTCCACTGTTTCCAGTTCTCTACGATGGTCAATCCGGAGCACATAAGAATTCGAGAACCGTTCCTTAAGCTGCGGCTGCATTCGGCCACTGCAAAATCACACCAATTCCTCGAGAAACAAGCATGATGATGCCTGCAGGACCTGCACTCTATTACTCTATCAATGACGATCTCCATTTTCCCACACGATTAGAGATGGAAGGACCTGAAAGCCAATCTACGGTCGCCTGACAGCCATGTCTGGCAGTAGAAACTCGTCGAGGCCTGTACGTGGAACAAATCACTAACTGGCCCTAGTTAAAACATCCTTCGAAGTAAGGCCAACAAATTCCGAGGCCTGAATTCCAGCTCAGACCTGCCAGCAGTGCCAGGGACAGGCCCTTAAAAAACTGAGCTACTTGTGGAGGCCACTGGCCGAATCAAGTAGCCAAGCACAGAGCTGTAAATGTATTCTTGCTGCTGACTAGTATACTTGATGGAGTGTAATGCCAGTCTTCTGCAGAGAGTATAGGCAATGATCTGGTCCAGTACTTTTCCCATCCTGCCTATCCCGTCAGTAACTCAAGATTTAAAAGAGGACAGCATTGGTAAGAAGGCAATGACAGAGCCAATCAGACAGAGGACACGAGACAGGCAGAGAGAAAGAGGAAGTATGCGCCGCAATCGCCTAATCTGGAAGAACCTAACGGCAGGAATTCCATGATAAAAATCAATGTCTATTCCCTCCATTCCTACATCCTCTCCCTCACCTAGCCCCCCCTTCCCCCCTTCCTTCTCTCTCTCTCTCTCTCTCTCTCTCTCTCTCTCTCTCTCTCTCTCTCTCCTCTCCCTCTCTCTCTCTCTCTCAACCTCTCTCTCTCTCTCTCTCTCTCTCTCTCTCTCTCTCTCTCTCTCTCTCTCTCTCTCTCTCTCATCTGAGCAGGGGGCAGAAGGATGATCATGACAGTGTCGTATGCCATGTACTCAATGTGTTCACTGTGAAAGTAAAGCCTCGCACATTGAGTTCAGTTGCAGTTGCTTATCTCTGCGCACGGGGCCTTGAACTTGCTGGAGCCTACCCATGAAGATCGGCACTAATACAGTATGTTCATTTACCTTATGATATACTTTGGCTTCATTTCTAATTGTGTGTCATACCAGGTGTCGTTTATCTGTGGTTGATGAACGCACAATCGTTTCATGGTTGTCATGTGTCGATAGACTCGATGCTAATGATTTGTCAAGTCATATCATGCAGGGAGTGCGATGGGCCAATTCTTAATTTTGATATCAGAGCGTTGATTTTGTTCACTGTATATCTGGAGCAATTGTTGTAATGTTTATTATCGATCAAGGGCGCGATATCTTAACACGGGTTTTCCGTACATTAAGACGTTTGATCATCATGATATTCTGTGGTTGTATTGACATTTGTAGGTATCGTGTGTTATCGTATGACTTGGGCATGGCGTTCGAGAATCAGTGTGTACGATGGTGCTTTTGCGCTCATCATCCGATCAAAGAAGAAGATATTCATCGTCTTCATCATCAGATTCCTCTCATGGAAGAAAGCGGGCGAGACATGGACGATCAAGATCACCACGTAAACACCAATCCAAGTCACATTCACCAAGACGCAGGGTGATGTCGGAGTCACCAAGCAGAGGTGGCAAACATCAGCCACGTGCACCTTGGCAGAATGACTTCCCATCTCCTGGAAACAGAGTGTGGTTTACAGCTGAGCTGAAGGAGGAAATCTTTGCCCTGTGAAGGGATGTTGATCGAATCAAGAAACAGGTTGAACGATTAACCGAGAAGATAGAAGAGTTGAAGGCCACGAAGAAGAAAGAATCACCACCAATCTCGATTGAGCAACTCAAGGGGTGACTGACAAGGCGATTGACGTGGCCTTACCGAAAGCAACAGGCAAGCAGAATGGAAAGAGTGCGATGAATGACGGGAAGATACCAGAGAAGATTGGAGCCAAAGCTAATGAGGGAGTGATGATGGATGGTGATAAAGTGGACAAGATGGCACTAGATGTTGGTGATATCCGGAGGGAGGTTAGCGAGATGAAGCTGATGAGATATGAGTTGGCGGCAGTGAAAGGGGCGTTGAAGAAACTACGCACCCCAACCGACTCATAAACACCAGCACCAGCATGATCTCTTCCGGTGTCAGTGACACCTGGGAGGTTAGCGAGATGAAGCTGATGAAATATGAGTTGGCAGCAGTGAAAGGGGTGTCGAAGAAACTACGCACCCAGCCAAGTCATAAATACTAGCACCAGCACGGCCTCTTCCGACGTCATTGACACCTGGCACGAAGAGGAGAACTCGATCGCTGACACCAGGACCTGTGCGGATTCAGACATCGCATCGAGCCAATAAGATAGTAGCACGCACCACGACAAAGAAATTCCAGGCGAATGACAAAGCCAAGCAAAATATTAACTTCGGGCTTGAACCTATATCCGAAGCTCAATTCCTTCGTTTACGATTTGATGACATCAAGGCGCTTTGTAAACTACATGAAGTTCGTTACATTGACAAGGCACAAGCGATGGCTGTGCTTCGCAAGGTACCGACACCGATACAATATGGAGGAACAAACTTCGCACGGGACTCAATCGACAAATCCCGACTTTATCCAGAGGAGTCGCTATCATAAAGCGACGAAGAGGACGATGGGGCTGATTCAGAGGACAGCGGAGAAAAGGGAGATACTGCAACATCATCATTTGATGACACAAGTGTCGAGGAACTGACAAGAAGGTAGGTACATGTAGTACGATGACGAGCAAGAAGTGGACGTTATTACATAGACTATGCTGACGCCTTGAGTTATTGGGTAAGAGCCGAAAGTGAACGAGTGTCATGAAGTAAATCGTATTTACAGGTTAGCATTCATAATTGTTTGTTGTTGATGGACAAATACCATGGGCAAGTACCTTCGTAGGTCTATGGGCACAACAAACCGAAATACTTGAAAATCTTTTGACAACATCTAATTGCATTTATGTCCTAATATTCCCATGGTGTCGTCATTTCTATCTTGGAAAGACGGGAAGGAAGGTAGATAAAAGATTTTAGGAACATATAAATCTAGCTCGAAATTCAGGGAAGCGAAAGAAAACGAAGTGGCAAACACGAACTTTCGATGTCTTAGCTACACAAAAGCTTTACAGTTGGCTATTGAAGTACGGATGGGCAAGATATGTATTAATCCCGATTTGGTTTGGTGTCAGAAAATGAAATTTCTACAATGGAGAACACATTAATTAAGAGATTTAATCTATATTTGAATATGAGAGGGAGGATCAAGAAGAAGCGAGCAAAGCGGAAATGAAGAAGCGGAAACGAAGAAGCGGAAACAAAGATGTATAAACGTAATAAAATCAACCATCTTCCAATGTTGTTTAACTATGAAATTACTTCCTTTACTCCAACCTAAAGTTCACATAAAGTGTATAGTGGGTGAAATTTGGATAGAAAAGTGGAAGGTGATCAAGCGAAACTACGGATCATCAATCATCGAAATCAATGCAGTACAGTATATGCTCCGAGAATGCAGACAACTGATGGAAAAGGGAGCATTACTGATGTTATTAAATTAATATATACCGGAGTAATCGTACCAAAAACGAACAAGCTCCGGAATATGCTACTAACTGCCTACGAGCACCGTGGATTGGACGAGATATGTACAAGCTTTCGATGTCCGAAATATTATAGTTATTTGTGCAGATGGAATCATTCCACGAAAAGAAACAGCGAGAAACTGTAAAAGGGATGTTCCCAAGGATCGCAATGTGGAAGTTTGGATTTAATATACGTCGAAGACTTATATTTAAGACCCCATATCCGGACACCATACATCCAAAGCGCACGAGATTAGCAGTGGAAGTGGCAATCTGCAAAAATATAAGGCATGGTGAGCTGGCTCAGGATTTAGCAGAGAGAGCACACGTCATGTTCCGTAAGGCTAAGACAGTGGGGGAATACCTGCATAATCACATGTTGATAAGCTCAAAGCAACCGGATTCGGCGGATTGTTTTTGTGATCGGATGACACTACCAAAGAGAGATGGACCTATGTCATGCAGATTAAGTGAAATCACATCGAATGAGTTAATCTATAATGCAAAAAATGTACCAATCATAGATAATCAAATTGGGAAACATGAAATACAAGAACAAGTATGCACACTATATATCAGATTCCTCAATCCATGCTTGTCTCGCCAGTGGAGATACCACATGTGGATGAATGTTTATCATGGGATCACACACAAAATGCGGGATTTCACGTCTCTGAGGTTCTCGTGTTGAAATAACGACTACATCATTTGATTCGATCCCACTGGACAAAAATACCGGGGAAACCTACATGGAATGTGCTCCTGCCTGTTGGGAAGTAACACGATATTTTTTCTTTGACTCGGCTCAGGATGAAGTGGTGGAGTTGAGCCAAAAAGATATTATGTTACAGGCTATGAATACATACACTGGCATGGGATTGAACGGGTAGCAGAATGGGATAAGAACGAGTCGTATAGATCGGCATATACGATCTCAAAGAATAAAGATGTGACGAGAAGGAGACTGATTGTCCCAACGTATAATGAGCCCTCAGGAGCTGCTTCAAAGGTTTTGGCAGGCATAATTTTTTGTGTAAGCGGCAATAGGTGGGTTTTATTCTACATGGGACAAATCAATTAGTACTGAAATTGCAACTATGCAACAGACTGGTTATGGATATGTTTGGAACACATGTTGAACTCATATGTTCCACATATGACGTTAAGGATATGTTTTCCAACTTGGATCACACACATATCCTTAACGCCATGCAATGGATGATCATCAACATTAAAGGAAGAAGAAGAAAACACCTATGCTACAAAGTACACGGAAAATACATGAATTATGGGAAAGCAAATGGGCCATGGGGGTGGAGAACAGTAAAGATTGAGCAATTAATTGATTTATTGTTCTATGATATCAAACATTCGTACTTTGTACTGCAAGGCAAATTATTACGCCAGATCAAAGAGGTACTGATGGGAAAGGGATCAAACCCTCCCATTGCCAATTTGGTATGTGCTTATGATGAATATAAATGGATGTCATCATTACGCGCAGACAAAAGTCTTTGAATGATGTGATCAAAGAGATACTGATGGGTGCACGGCTGGCGATTTGTGAATGATGTGATGATTGCAATAATAACTGATAATAGAGACAAACTACAAGCTGGACAAATTTTGGACTCGTTTCAATCATGCGATCACAGTTCTTTGAAATTGGAGTGCATACCACATATTAATGCGCGGGAAGAGAAACATTTAGAAACCACAATGTCCAAATCGGAAATGGAAACTCTCCTGAAGTGTACACATAGAATGAAGAATGAGAATGCGCTCGAGGAGGAGTTAAGGGGATCTTATCGGACTCTGTGCCATTTCAAGGGTTTGGGTTCTGTAAGGACTAAACTCCTCACGATAATAGTGACAATCCATCGCATTGTGGCAAATACATATAATGTGCATAATGTGCCACAAGTCTTATTTTCGGTGGTTGAAGAACTGAGACAGTTAGATTATCCAGATAATGTCATTATGACTGCAGTTAATGCATTCGTCCAGAATTGTAGAAATATAGATACAAAAATTTTGGTAAATAACTTCAAAAATACGTCATTATCAAATCCTCTCGTATGACGGAATACAAACAGATTATGCCCGTAAGACCAATAGCGGAGTATAGCACTGAGTACGAGATTAATCGAGGACAAAATGAAAATTTGGACTGGACAGTGGAAGGGTACCAACAACATGCATGAACACTGTTTTCTATGCCTGCTTACACCCGATAGTACTTCATGGCAAGGGCAAAAATTCGGTAAGCTGCAGAACACAGGAAGTCCCCTTTCGGCATGTAAAGGGAGAGATGGTGCGAACATACGCTTGGGTGGGACACGAGTGGATCGGATGAATGGGACCTCAAAGTATTTTCCTATCTACAAGATGGGATCAATGGAGAAGGAAGGTGGTTGGTCAAGCGCAGGTAACTCGCATGTCGACACTTACACCAGGTCAATCAGGAATATAAACAACAAGACGATTGACATTGCTTGAATTCCTAGCTCTGACGTATCCATGGTATACAACAAGGTGGAAATTTGGGCAGAGCACGTGATGGATGATTGAGTTCACTTGGAAATGGAATGTCAGCCTGCGGGGGCATAAGTATATACACTAACGGAGGCAGGCGAAGATCATCACATACACTGGAAACGGGACAGGTAGCTAGTACAAGCATATGGTACAGGACTAGATACAGCCGGCTGGAAAGCCTTGGGCTACCGACTGAACGTTGATCTGGAATTTCAGACATAGATCGGAGGGATGGAAATGCACACGTTGATCTTACGATAGGGAGAGAGGGTGATTGTGACGTGCGATGAAGGCAGGAGAGGGCACGTTTGAGTTCACTATATATATTGCAGATAGTGGCTGTGATGATCATCTGAGCAGGAGGTAGCAGGATGATCACGACAATTCCGTATGCCATGTGCTCAATGCGTTCACTATGAAAGTAAAGCATCGCACATTGAGTTCAGTTGCAGTTGCTTCTCTCTCTCTCTCTCTCTCTCTCTCTCTCTCTCTCTCTCTCTCTCTCTCTCTCTCTCTCTCTCTCTCTCT
>BFEA01000074.1:1300146-1314857 GCA_003427395.1 Chara braunii | reverse complement strand
CTCTCTCTCTCTCTCTCTCTCTCTCTCTCTGTGTGTGTGTGTGTGTGTGTGTGTGTGTGTGTGTGTGTGTGTGTGTGTGTGTGTGTGTGTGTGTGTGTGTCTGTGCCGCCCTTCGCTTGTTTTCCCTTCCAAAGCTCTTGACTGCAATTCCACTGACCACTAAATGCGATTAGAAACGGCATCTCCCTAAGTACAGTTAGTACTAGACACAAGTCCTTGCTATTTCTACCAGAGCTGAATTGTTCTGCACCACAACAGCCTAGCGTGCCAGACATCAACGCCCCCCTGCTTTCTCCATGATTCCCTCTCGGAAAGGGCGCCTCTGAGGTTGCAACTTCCCAGTAAGGTAACATTGCAGACTGCTCTGCTATGAGAGATGCAAGAACGCAACACGAAATGATTGATGATGAATGTTTAGGCGGTGCAAAGTTGGGAGTTTCTACCAGCAGTTTGGGGTCCTCTTCTGACCCTTTGACAGTGTCAACAGTAAGGCTGGCTTCCCTTTCCTCGTCAGGGCAGTGCTATTTTTTTCAGAACTAAGTCCAAAGCACAACGATACACAACGATACACAATCCACTCTTCCACTACCACCCCAAGATTCTCTCTCAACTTTTTTTTTTTTTTTTTTTTTAGATTCTTCTCAGTCCTAACCCTTTTATTTTTGTTCCTTTTTTGCTTTTTTCACATTTGAATTTTGAAGTTATGTATGAACCATGCGAATGTGATCAGCTTTACCTTACACGAACCTGGCAGATCTCCCCTCCAACAAGTCAACGACCACCTCAAGATTCATTAATATCCAACAAGTTATACCCATCAACCTTGCTGACTTTATGACTGCATGAGATCTCTAAGTGGCGAACAGAACTAAACTGGATGTGACGTAATAAAAATTGCCTAAAACAGACCATTGCAGCAATTTGCAGGGTAATATCGTAGTAATATGCGCCTTTGGGGCTCGTAATATTGATTGAACCGCATGCAGAAGGCAGCCCTCAGAAACCCTACAAATACCCCTAATTCACAGAAACTGGGTGTGACGTAATAAAAATTGCCTAAAACAGACCATTGCAGCAATTTGCAGGGTAATATCGTAGTAATATGCGCCTTTGGGGCTCGTAATATTGATTGAACCGCATGCAGAAGGCAGCCCTCAGAAACCCTACAAATACCCCTAATTCACAGATGCAAGTTCATTCGACTGTTACACATCAGCCAGTTTTGGCACCCATAGGTGTGCCAGGCTGCCCTTCTTTTTTCAACAGGGCTGCTGGGTCGTTATTGACTCGTTACCATTATTAAAGTTTATCACGAAGTGTCTGGTCTTTAAGATTTCCCTTTTTAGAGTTCCTTTCAGGTTCTACAAGAAGCCTTAAAGATCGGTCAGTAAGATGGACTGCAGGCTGAGAGGAGTAGCTTGCAAGTGTTCTTCTGCGTATTTCGTTCAGGGAGAACGGAGGAATAACGATCGACAAGGGCCATTGTGGAATGTTTGGGCGTAAAGGACAGCTACTCCTTGAAGGAGCAATCAATGCGGTTCCAGCTTCTCTGGGCCGTAACCTGTGAAAGTGTCTGCTTTATATTATTGTTCCTGGCTTGCCGGTGGAAAAGGATCGAGACTGTTGGTCCTCAATCCTCCGCCCCCCCTTCCCCAAAAATAAAACTATTGTCAGGTTTTCAACAGGATAGCACAACAAAGACTTCAGCAGAATGAAGAAAATGGAGGAGGGACGGAAGCAGTATTGTACGAGCAGGGGTTCGAGGACAAGCATGAGGACCAGGAGCAGGCGTAGGAACAGGAGTAGAACCAGGAGCAGGCATAGGAACAGGAGCAGGAGTAGGAGTAGAAGTAGGAGTAGGAGAAGGCGTAGGAACAGGAGTAGGACCAGGAGCAGGCGTAGGAACAGTAGTAGGAGTAGGAGTAGGAGCAGGCATAGGAACAGGAGTAGGACCAGGAGCAGGCGTAGGAACAGCAGTCGGCGAAGAGAACAGGAGTAGGAGCAGGACTAGTGGCAGTATAGTAGGAGTGGTAGGAGAAGAGAATTACTAGTAGCAGTAGGACCAGGAGCAGGTGGAGGAACAGGAGTAGGAGTAGGAGCAGGCATAGGAACAGGAGTAGGACCAGGAGCAGGCGTAGGAACAGGAGTAGGAGCAGGACTAGTGGCAGTATAGTAGCAGTAGTAGGAGAAGAGAATTACTAGTAGCAGTTGGACCAGGAGCAGGCGTAGGAACAGGAGTAGGAGTAGGAGTAGGAGCAGGCGTAGGAACAGGAGTAGAACCAGGTGCAGGCATAGGAACAGGAGTAGAACCAGGAGCAGGCGTAGGAAAAGGAGTAGAACCAGGAGCAGGCGTAGGAACAGGAGTAGGAGCAGGCGTAGGAGCAGGAGTAGGAGAAGGGGCAGGAATAGAAGTGGCAGGAGCACAGGGAGGAAAAGTAGGAGGAGAAGTAGGAGCAATAAGAAGGGACGAGCGGCAGAAAGTTAAAAAAGGGACAAAAAAGGAGCGAAAAAGATGGAGTATAGGAAATAGACTAAAAAAGACCGACTGTGCCGCCGGGTTAGCGCATGACGGGAGCGTTGTACTGGCGCTACGCCGGGGAACAGGTCAACGAAGGTGACATCAACTGGGCGAAAGTGGTAAGCGCTGTCGGGCGCGACACGCGACGACTGGTAACGTAATCCGGGACGCAAGTGGAGAGTGCCTACGGACGCAACGACGGGGATCGTGCTAGTGTGGAGGGGCGGGGCTACGGGAGGGGCTTAACGGCGCGGGACTCGTGGGTCCTGCGCATCGACACACAACACAGCCATCGTTGGGGGGTGGGAAGGGTGTGAGAGACGCTGAATGAGTCAAGTCAGGAGAAGAACGGAAAGCGTCAGCTCTAGATTAGCGAAGCGGAAATTCTATCCTTACACGATGAGGGGAGTCCGCTATTGGCCATAGGGGAGAGGGGGAAGAGAGGGTGACGTGTCACAAAGGGAGGGGAAGATGTGGCAAAGGATAGGAAAGTGAAGGGTCATACGAATGCCTGATTATCATCACTGGGTTGTGAGGACATTGACACGGATTCAAGAAGAAGGTTGGATCATCTCTTACGGTGAGGCATTTTACTAAGTTTACATTCACGAACGAGGTAAGTCAACACTTCTTCATATCATAGGTGGTGGAGCTTTAACATCGGGCGCTGACTTGCAATGGACAAGAGCTGAATACTTTGGCTCTAGAGTAGTTAAGTGAAAAGACTTCTATCCTTACACGGGGAGGGGAGTCCGATACTGGTCACAGGGGAGAGTGTGGGAAGATAGAGTGACGTGTCACAAAGGGAGGGGATGACGTGGTAAAGGAAAGGAAAGTAACGGGCCATAGGGAAAGAAAAGTGGGAGGGAGAGTGACGAGGGGGGGTCGTGGCACAGGAACGGAAAGTAACGGGTCATGACAAGGGAAGTGAAAGGGAGAGGGACGAAGAGGGAACGGGGCATAGGAGGACGAAATCACGAGCCATAAGGAGGAAAGGGCAGCGGAAGGGTGTGAGGCAGAGAAAAGAAGGGAAGGTGACGGGGCGGAAGAAGAGAGTGGGAAGCGGAAGGGAGCAAGTAGTATAGGACGGGGCGAAGGAAGACGAAGACATGAGCCATAAGGAGGAAGGGGAAGTGGAAAGTTGAGAGGCGTAGAAAAGAAGGGAAAGGACGTAAGAAGAGAGTGGGAAAGGGAAGGGAGCAAGCAGTAGGGTCAGCTAGGAATAATCACTTGGAATAAATAAAAAAAAAGGGGGGGGGGGGGGGTTTTTTTTTTTTACAAGGGGGGGGGGGGCAAACAACAGATATTCATTTCCAAAAAAAATACACGTAAACTTAGGGACCATTAAAATCGAATTGAAGTTGAAAATAAAAAATACGAAAAAAAAAAAAAAAGGGGGGGGGGGGGGGGGGCGAAAGCGGCAAGACAAGGGGTGGACGCTGCTTTGGGCTAGTCTCTGGTTCAGGGGTAGGGGAAGGGAGCAAGCAGTATAGATTAGAACTCGAGTCATCTAGGAATAATCACTTGGAAAGAAAAAAAAAAAAAAAAGGCGGGGGGCGAAAGCAGCAAGACAAGGGGTGGACGCTGCTTTGGGCTAGACTCCGGTTCAGGGATTAGCACAGGGATTTCGAAAATGTCGTTCACATACGTAATGGCAGCCCAAAGGGCTATGACTGAAAAGGATAGGAGGGAGAGTGAACAACTGAAGGTACAAGGGTGGGGGGGGAAGTCGAGTAGAGCTTCAATCAGCATCACAAAGCATGTCGAGCCCAGACGTTAGAGTCATCCAATTTAGAGCGCTGCGACAAAAAGCTCTCGATTTCCTGATGGGAAAAACAAAAATCACGGCGCCGGTCAAAGTCACAAAAGAGGTGGTCAAGGGACAAGATGGAAAGGAGGAGGAAGTGGACGTATGGGAGTACCCGGAACAGGACCTGCAGTCACTTCACGATCTCTATGCACGTCGTGTTGTGTTATTTAGTTTTTCAGGCAAAAACAGGGAACTCTCACTCAATGAAAAAAGATAGTGGGTGATGGAGAGGCTCAGGGAATTCCAGCACATCCCAGGCACGGAACCAGAGGTGTCATATCACAAAAGGGGAAGATTTACAGTAATGATAGTTTGTGTGGATCCAGCATATGCACAGTTTTTACTATCTCTGGGTTCTCTCAAATGTCATGGGTCTGTGGTAACCATTCAAACTTGGAAGCCTCCTCAACCACCACCGGAAAAAGCATCGAGACATAGACAGTCTATGCTTAGAGATCATTTTTGGGTACAATTTGACAACCTGTCGGAGGGTATGCATAGCTTTGTTCAACAGCGTCTGATGGAGGAATTCCCAAATAACCCAATCATAGAGTGGCTTCCTGCTAATCCGGACTTTCTTGCTCCGAAGCATGATTCAAGGGTGGTATGTTTGGAGGTTAAGTCGGGAGTTCCACCAAAGTTTCCAGAGGTCTGGTTCTTTCGTAGGTGGACAGAAAGAATTATTGTTTTTATTTCTACAAAAACTAATCCATTTTGCTTTAAGTGCAGGGGCAGGGGGCACTTGGGGATGCACTGTCTGTAATCTGGGTCAGAGTCAGGAGGTAGTCAGCCATAATTAAAGCAATCAATGTTTGTTGAATCAGACAACAAAACAGGGGTTTGGTTCAAATACAGGGGCTGGATATTCGATGACAACCTGAACATTCCACGATGGGTGTGGGTTCTTCGCAGTACCCTCCATATGACAGTAGATGGCGGCAAACGGGTGCAAAGCGGGTGGTGGACAGGGACGTGGGCTTTATTACTAAGCCCATGATAGACGATGCCTCATTGTTGGACGACAGGCAAAGACTACAAACCATGGCAGAGCTACACAAGGTGGGCCAAGGAGCGGAGCTAGCCTTCTTGGAAAACAAAAGAGCAAGAGAGGAGGCACAAAAGTCAGAAGCAGAGGGAGGTTTGGAGGAAAGGAGGATGATGTCGTACAGAGAAGGAAGAGCGATTCAAATAGTGAGGGAACGAGGGAGGAAGAGACGGAAGAGGATGAGAGAGACAGGGTCACTGAAGGGGAGGGTAAGGGGGGAGAATCATCAGCCTCTCTTAAGAGGAAAATCAGTGACAGGGAATCAGTGAAAGGGGATAGCTCATACCAAGGGCCTAAGCGACCACATTCAGGGAAGGGAACAGATGAAGCGTCCACACAGGGGGAACAGGAGCACAAGGCAAATATGGAAGAAGAAGGTCAGGGGGAACAAGGATCTCAAGGGGAAGAAATGAAAATTACAGCCTCTTCAGACAGCACGTCAGCATCAGCCTCAACGGATCACCAAACAGAACATGGGCCTTAAGTAGGTCGAACCAGCTCTACAAACAGATCATCTTCCGGAGATACGGAAAGCACAGCAGAGGATTTGAGGGGGGAGGAGGACGAAGGAACAGGGAAAATGTCACAGTGTCACACGATTCAGATACAGATTTGGACGGGGACAGTGACAAGGGGGAGGAGGAATGGGAGGAGGAAGAAGGAGAGGAACCGGAGACACTAGCATAGTGGATCAAGCACGTTCACAAGCTGAAGTGGGAGAGACACATTGAATGTGAGATTCGTCTAGCACACCACAAACATTTGCGCAATTTGAAACAAGCCACAACAGCGGGGGATGACATCACAACAACGAATAAATTCAAAAGACTGAAGAATGAGCAGGAGGTTAATGAGTTTTACGCGACGCAATATGGATGGAAGGCGAGGCTAGACAAGAATGACATTACCGTGCACAATGCGAGGTATACCAAGCAGTTCATCTGACCGAAATCCTACCAGCCACAAGGTCTGAAGAGGTCTGAACAGAAACGAAGGGCCCTAACACATCAATACCTTTTGGAGGCCAAATAGCTCCAATTTCTACGGTAGGCGCCAGACTTGAATGAAAGAAAGCCCAAAAAAAAGCTACACTTAAACAGCAAGAAACAGAGTGATTGGGAAGCAGTGATCAGGTTTAGTCAGATTCCGCTCAGGGGTTAGCTGTGGATGAACAGATGGAAGAGGAAAAGAGGCAGGCAGCAATCCTGGAGGCACAAGTCGAGGTTCTTAAGGATCAAAACAGGGAATTGGAAGAAGGCACTATAAATTTGCAAAAAATAGCCTACACTCCACACGCAGACATCAATGCAGCTGCCAAATTGTACGCAAGACAAGATCCAGGTAAGAGAGCCCTACAGATGGAACAATGGCAACGCTGATTAGGAGGTGGCCATCCAAAGGTCTCTGACACTAATTACAGCGAAGGGCAGTCATTGCGAGCTTGAGATTTTGAAGGAACGTATCACAAAAGATTTGCCCTCGCAGGCATATGTCATTGGGGATCTCACGCATAATAGGGAAGAATGGGAAGACACTACGGGTACAGCGCATGATGGACTACAAGCCAGTCATGATCAAGCTGCAGGGAAAGGCAGTGTTGGCTAAGGGATTGATCTGGATGCCATGGCAAGTGGTAGAGACAATTCCACATGGATTGTTGGGGGGTTCGGAGGCAGCAGAATGGGTGGCAAGGGGAGTGGCCATAGTGACCAAAAGTGATGTGTTTGCATGGCAGTCGGACTACATTGACGGAAGATCGAGAACCTGGCTATACAACACTAGAGTGGACCCGGGTAGGATCCTGAGTAGGATGTTCGTAAAAGGTAAAAAAAAACATCATAGCTCATGGAGGCGGGATTGAGATAGGGAGTGTACAAACGTAGAAGGACAGCGGATACTTCAAAATGTAGGGAGTCGGACCTTAGGGTCATGTCTTGGAACATCAATGAGATGGTACAGATTTTGGAAAACAAAGACAAGTGGGACAACGTAATGAGGCACTCAAACTGGTTTGGAAAGACACCCCCATAATTCTTATACTTGCAGGAAACTCACCTTACGGATTCATCAGAGCATCAGAACATTCAACAGCGTATAATAAGACAACTAAGGTGGGTTGAGGCAAGTTTTTGGGCGGTAGCTGGCAGGTCACATTCAGCAGGCGTAGTAATTTTATGGAATAAAATATCACTGATTGCAGATAGAATAATAGTACAGGATGTCATGGTAGATGAAGACGAAGGTCGGTGGATAAAGCTTAATTTTACCTATTAGAATGAGCAGTTTACGCTCATTACAGTCTATTGTCCTGACGGAGGACATCGGCGGTCAGAGATGATAGATACGCTACAAAACCATATAGACCCCTCTAGACATTTCATATTGGCTGGGGATTGGAATGCTACTTTGGACCTTAATAGAGACAGACTACTAGACGGAAGGTCAGGGTTAGGGGAAAGAGTGATGTGGGACGAAGCCCTACCTATTCATAACCTTATGGCGGCTAGAGATCTGGTCGACCCATTTAGACTTCAACAGCCAGAAGGGAAACAGTTCACGTATTACAAAAGGAATCGTAGTCAACATATTTCAACATCTAGGATAGACTACTTCCTCATATCACAAGACACCGTGGGATTATTACACTCAGTGGGAGTAGCGGACTTACCGTACTGTACGTGCCTAGATCATAAACCTATATTTCTTAACTTCATTATGGACAAATATGTCCACAGAGGAAGGAGTTTCTATAAGGTTAATAATTCGTTATTAAGAACCAAGGAGTTGAGGGAAGCTATTCTGCAAGTGTGTCTAACACACAATCCGGACACACAATCTTTCACGGATCTTATAGAAGCCCTGTCAGCTGCGTCGGCAGCAGTAGCCAACCAGTTGGCTGTAAGACGAGCGGCAAGGGAAAGTGAACTGCAAAGGGCATTGCGTATAGCAGAAAGGAACCTATTTAATAACCCAGGATCAGGGATGTACGAGATAATAATAGAAGCAGCAAGAAATGAATTGGGTGATTGGGAGAGATGGAGGGTCAGGGGACTACAGATGAGAGCGAGAGTGAAAGAATGAGAGGAGGGGGAAAGAATGACAAAGTACTTCTTTCAAAAGATTAAAGCAAGAGGAAGAAACAAGCTAATAGAGCAGTTGGAAGGCCCGCAAGGAGTGGTTTCGGATCCGGAAGGGATGCTTTCGGTAGCTTACGACTTCTACAGTGCATTATACACTTCAAGGGAATGTGACTATACTTCTCATCAGCTGAAGGAAGTCAAAAATAAGTTTTTATCATACTTGGATTGTACGGTGAAGAGGGAGCATGCGAAAAAATTGGATGCCCCTCTGTCTCAGGAGGAATTGAGGCAAGCCCTACAGTCTATGCCTCCTAACAAGACGCCGGGTAGGGATGGATTATCTAAAGAATTTTGGTTGGAGTTTTGGTCTATCCTAGGAGGAGAGTACGAATCCTTTCTCAATCAAGCTTGGCAGAAAGAGGGTTTGGGGTTAGAGTCGGCAACAGACATTGTTACTCTGCAATATAAGAAGGGAGACCCTAGGGATAGTAAAAATTACAGACCAATTACATTGTTGACCCTTACTCACAAGATTGTGGCTAAAGCACTAGCTAACCATCTCAAGAAAGTTACAGAAGGTTGTTTTCACATAGATCAAACAAGTTTCATTCCGGGAATATTTATTTTGGATAATGTTATGACTTTATCAGAATCGGTAAGGTACATTATGAATAAGAGGATAAATGCAACGATTCTCTTCTTCGACTTCGAAAAAGCATATAATCAAGTCAACTGGAACTTTCTACAACAATGTATGGAGAAGATGGGAGTGGGTCCTAACTTTCGTAAATGGATTCGGGTACTGTGTAATGATGCCCACGGGTAGGTCCAAGTTAATGGTCACCTCTCGGATCGGTATAAAATGACGAGATCGGTGAGGCAAGGGGATCCTTTAGCGGCTCCTATTTTCTTGTTTTTAATGGAAGTTATTGCCTCGTTCCTTAGGAAAGACCCTTCGATAGACCATCTGATTGCTCATCCGGATCAGCGGGGACGCCTCACACATTTACCGACAACAATACTATTTGCGGACGATCTCACGGTACTAATCAGAGCAACGGACTCTTCATTTCAAGCCCTTACCAGAGCAATGGCGGCATTCCAGCTGACATTGGAGATGAGAATCAATTGGCCGAAGACGTTGGGGTTGTGGCTATCACATGACGACCAACAACCACAGTATCAACCACAAAATTATAGAGGGATGACTTGGTTACTGCCGGATCAGGCAATGAGATACTTGGGGATCAGAATGGCGGACAAAGGTCCCCACCACTCCATGGCGCCAGAACAGATGACAAAAATGCTATTAAAGCTAGTGTCGTGGTCGGAAATACATACCTCACTGTTCGGGAGGGCACTAGTCATAAATGCTTCCACCTTCTCTATGTTATGGTATGTGGGAACAATATGGCCACCACCTGCATATACACTACAAAAACTAAAGAGGGTGCCGCCAACATATTTGTGCATAGCAAATCCAACGAGATCCAACTTTATATCTAAGGTAGCATGGAACCAAGTTATTCAACCAAAGAATAAGGGAGGACTGAGAGTCTTGGATCCGGGACAGCAGATAAGGCCACTCCAAACTAAGTGGATCATCAAGTTGTTAACACATCCTCACCTTAGGTGGGTCCCATTGGTACTCGACCACATACGACAGATGACCAGATGTAAAACGCCTTCCAATATGAAGGGTACATTTTGACTATTCTGCAAGGGTTGGACTAAGAAGGATAGAATGGGGGAACAAGTAGCAGATAAAGACGCAACGAGGGGTACATATTGGGCTCAATTGCTCAAAATTTGGGCGGAGGTCTTCCCGACAAGAGTAAGACAACCCAAAACGAAGGACGGAGTGCTTAGACAACCGCTTTTTTGTAATCCATGGTTAAAAGACTCTCAAGAAAGACCTAGTACACTAACAACAAAGGATGCCAAGCGGGGGAAGTGGTTAGAGCATGGGGTATGGCTGGTAAAACATCTCTGGTCAGACAACAAGGGGAGATGGAAAACAGAGAGGGAGATGAGGGAGGAAATGAAGGGTTGTCACAGACCAACGGAAAACCTGAATGACATTCTCGTCTCGATCCCGGATGAGTGGACAAGGATATTGAAGGAACCAGACAAATGGAGATAGGGGGATTGGGCAACAATAACCTCTACTAATGAACCGGAGGCAGCTTTTCGCATAGGACAGGAGGTTGGAACTTCTAACCACTGGGTGGAAGCAGATATGTACACAATACTATCTAGAAGAATCACGGTCGGTATTCTGGATAAGGAGTTGCGGGTTCCGATCGCCATTAAGAAAAGCACCTTAAGAAAGGTCAGAGTGCTGGAGAATGATGATTTTACAATATTTGAGCCACTGACAGCCATTCGGGATCTGGAAATCGATCCAGCAGAGTGAGCATGGAACACCAAGGGAAGCTTGTCAAGAGTAACTAGGAAAATTAATATACTTCAGTACACCACTAAATTGGGGTACCGTCTGAGGGGGAGATCATGCCATTTGGATCACATTTTGGCGATAAGATGGGAGAAGAGAGTTGATATACCAAGGGAACAGGTAGAAAGGTTACCATGGTCATCTTTGCACGGTATCAGATTGGCCAAGGTCAGGAGCATGCAGTGGCTCATCTTTCATGCAGCACTCCCAGTCAATGTTTGGCTGTTCGATAAGCGAAACAGGCTCAATAGGAACGACGCAGATCAAGATTGTGTTATGTGTAAGGGAGGCGTTCTGGAAACTCTGGTCCATTGCTTGCTCCATTGCCCGGAAGCAGAACATCTCTGGTCCCTAGCTCGTTCATTATGGATACACACTACGGAGGTCCCCTTCCCGCAAAACAGGAAACTAATATTGACAGGAAGTGAGGTGCCTAAGGGATGGCGGGCAGGCCACAAATTTATCTTTCAGCTTCTGAGACAATCTGGAAACGAAGATGTCAGCAGGTGGTGGGCAAGATTCCGAAGCCAAGGCAATGCTCTATAGCCTGTTGTAGACAGAGATTAGGGCGTTATGGAGAAGAACAAAGAAACAAGTGGCTCTTAACCCAGAAAGGGCAAAGGATACCTTAATCATTTCAGATAAGGGTACTAGCCCAGGGCAAAGTTGCGACCATGGAAGGAGAGAGACTTATCTTCCATTGGTTCAAAGAGGAGCGCCAGAGGAGACTGTAGAACTGAGGCTGCCATAAGAACTAAAGTGAGGCAAGGCAAGGAACGATAAGTGAAGGGGATAGGAAGGTACAACGAATATGGGTTATGGGTTCGGAAGACAACATTAGGGGAAAAATGAAAAAGTTTAGGACAGAGGGAGGAGAGAACCTACAGTTGAGGGTTTAGGGTTTAGGGTCTGGTCAGAATTAGGGCAAACAGGGTTCAGAATAACAGACTTTTCATGTGGCTCACATGGGAGATTTACAGTTTACAATTTACACAAAATTGGCAGCTTTGGCATCTTCTAGGATCTTTCTCGCTAGTCATGCTTTATACGACAGGTTTTCACGGTAGACCTGAGAGGAAAGGATGAAGCAGGGCAAGCTGACAGTTAATCCTCCACGATGCTGGAGCAATCAATGCTGGTCAGGGGTCCTTTGGCCGGACGGAAGGAAGCGTGGGTGAGTACTTATGATGTATTCTTTTATTCTGACTTGCCGGTGGAATAGGAACTGGACTGATGCTCCCCAGAATCGAAATGGAGCCAGGACCATAAGGGCCTGTTTTTTGTATTAAANATCTATCTATGTATCTATGTATCTATCGATCTATCTATAAGTCTGTCAGCCTAATCTGTCTACTACTCGTTCGTTTTCTCGCAGCTATGGTTTTAGTTTAACTTGAGGAGAGTTAAGGAAATTGCAGAGACCAAAGAGATGGGGGAGGGGGAAGAGGGGGGGGGGCAACTGTAGTACTATAACTGTAAGTCTGTCAGCCTAATCTGTCTACTACAGTTGAAACGGTACTGTACTAACGACAATCGCAGTTGGGACGTCGGTGTGGGGGCAGCAGGCTACTGCGACTCGGCAAGATCGGAGGAGTTGCAGAGACCAAAGAGGGGGGGGGGAAGGGGAAAAAGGGCTGTCTCTTATACACATCTAGATGTGTATAAGAGACAGGGACTGATGCTCCCCAGAATCGAAATGGAGCCAGGACCATAAGGGCCTGTTTTTTGTATTAAAAAAAAAAAAAAAAAAAAAAAGATGAGTATAAGAAGGAAAAGAAGACGATAAGAAATGGATAAGGGGAGTTGATATGCAGGTAGGTAAGAGGGAGAAGTTTCTTCACTTGGTCCCAGCTTTGTGAGTTCCACGGTCTCAGGGGAAGCCACATTCACGGTAGGTGAACTCTCCGTAATCCTCACGCCACGAGCATCTGCAATTTGGCGGCCAAATAGTTCGAAGAACATTTGAGCTCAGAACTCATGTTTGACTCAACTTATTCAAAGAACAAACAGACTGTTTTTATTTTGTTTTAAGGGGAAAAAAGAAAAGAAAAGAAAAAGACCGAACAAACAGAATGATTTCAAAATTTCGATTGATTTGGCACTTTGTTAACTGTATGGAAAGCACTCTGGAGATTAACATCCACGAAGTCGGATTTCGATTCAAATTGCAAACTCCTGTTCAGGTTATACTTCAAAAGCCTAAAAAGGAAAGCAACACATTCCCTTGCAAAAAAAGAAAAAAAAAAAAGGCTGGATAGAAGGCGCGGTAGAAGAGAGGAATCGATTTGTGATGAGCATCACTGAGCAATGATGAGATTAAAAACGGCTCCAGAAATGACAAAAAAAAGTGGGAGAAAACCGCGAAACACTGAAGCTCTTTCCTAGTTCTACCACCCACCTCCTACCCCTCCTTGAGATAACATCGTCTAAACGGAAAATAAGCCAATAACTGAGAACAACTTCCCAATTCTTTGATGCTGGAAAGCTCTTCACAAACAGACAAGAAGGGAGCACGGGAAGTAACAGAGCCCCTGTCCAGGCTGGTCATGGGGTGAGCTGGTACGTGAGGGATCACCACCAAGGTGGGGGGGTTGGCAGCCTGCTGCATGCCAACCAAAGTGGGGGGGTTGGCAGCCTGCTGCATGCCAACCAAGGTGGGGGGGTTGGCAGCCTGCTGCATGCCAACCAAGGTGGGGGGGGTGGAGCCCTGAAAGGCACACAGTTGGAGGTCATTGCTAATCCACCCTCATGACCACCGTATCAGACTGGGAAGATAGGTTCATCATGATCAGGGTAAGCGGCTGCAGTTGTTTCTTTTCTTTTTTTTCTTTTCCTTTTTTTTTTTTCCTTTTTTTTTTTCCTTTTTTTTTTTTCTTTTTTTTTTTGCTGCAGTTGTTTTGTCAGTCCAGTTTCCACTTTTGTTCTGGAATAGCATGTTGGGATTTTGAAGCATGGGACACTGGACCCGTTTTCCAGTATGAGCCTAAGCTGGGCCAAGTATTGGCGGGCCCAGCGTCCCCGGTTGAGATGTGGAGGGATTCCCGGCCTCCTGTTGCTCATATGATAAAATCATGCTATTTTTTTTCCTTAAAAAAAAAAAAAAAAAAAAAAAAAAACCCTCAAAGGAAAAACTTACGTATACAGTCGTGGGAGGTTGCCACATTCGTTACCGCTTCAAAAAAGTGCCGGAGCAGTTACCTCCTGGGCCGAGGTCCCACTAGCAAAGAGGATAGGATCACGCTCCTGAATCTGGATGTGTTTTACGCAGAGATGCAGAAAAGAAGTTCAATCTCGATTTCCTGCACCTCTCCAAAAAACCGTCCAGATTCAGACATTCGATCTGGTCCTCTTTGCTAGTGGGACCACGCCCCTGGAACTGCGGCCTATATATCAGCTAATTTGTCCAAATTGCAATAGCTGTTACCACATGATGCAAAGGTGCAATATTGGCAATCAATGCTTGCCACGGATCTGTGACGCTTGTATCTTGTGGGCTGATTACCGATCTGCAAGGTCGTCACTGTAGCATTCAGATTCTAGCTTCGTTAAATCCAAAAAAAAAAAAAAAAAAAAAACCGGAAAGTTTTCTATCATCATCGACCCAGTCCATGCGACTAAGTGGTACAACTACCAATGTTGGTCACCAGAGCTGAGTTCGAGCCCTCTGCTGATGGAATCAGAAGTAAAAAAATCGAAAAAAAAAAAGGCAGTATCACGGAACTGACGGGCCCTTTCTGAGTTAATATAAGCCTTGGGCACTGGGCCCGTTTAAAAAAAAAAAAAAAAAAAAAAAAAAAAAAAAA
>BFEA01000074.1:1261590-1274114 GCA_003427395.1 Chara braunii | reverse complement strand
CTTTTTTTGTTGAGGTCCGGTGCCACTACGGTGCCTCTCCATTTTGGCCTTCCATTTTTTTGCCACGTTTCGGCCTATTGTGCCTCTGGTTTCGGGTTAAATTGTGAGGTCCGTGGCGTCCCATTTTAAAATTTAAATGGAAAATTCAAAATTTCAAGCGAAGCATTTTATGAAAAAGGAAAAAATGACAACAATTAGACGGCGCCTGAACCGCGGGGGATCGTGTTAGCGCAGCCGCAAGCAGTGACTGCGCAGTGCCAAAACTTACGGGTGGGGTGGTGGAGACGGTGGGGATGTGAGGTGCATGGGTACCAGGTGAAGACGGTCTCGCGGGGACATTGCCATGTTCCTATCATGACCTAGTCGCGGGGACATTGCCATGTTCCTATCATGACCTAGCACAGTATATCGCCACTTCGAGGGATAAGTCAAACGATGTGGTGGTCGTTCTGGATCCTAAAGCAGCTGATATTACTGTGGATTACTTGAGACGACATGGCATGTTGGTGGTCTTTCAGGGCCCGGGTGCCAATGCGACATTCGCTGCGAAAGAGCATTGGCTACGAACAATGGAAAATGGATGGGATCCAGCTGTAGTGGGTGGACAGCGAGGTAGAGTTAAGCCTGAGGGTGCAAACATGATATCATATTTGGCAGTTAATCATGTTTTGCGGGATTGGTTGGTGGATACACTGAAAAAAGAGGAGAATGCGCTGGTGGATGGGAAACCGTGCAAGGTGTTGTACCGACCATGGGCCACTCAAGTGGAGCAAGAGCAAGCCAGACAAGATATGCAAGCACAGCGCTTTTGGATAAGAGCAGTAAGGGTTCCATACTTGGTTATGCCATTCCTCAAGGCTGCTGTGATAAAGGAGTTTTGAGAGGTGATAAAAGATTACCCTCCAGAGAGGAACAAGGCGGTTCCTAGATTCATGAATCGAAGGTATGATCTCCATCCCAGATCAAAGACGAGGGTGACGAAAAATCTAAAAGTGTGATCACCCCATGGCATGCATACCATTGAAATAATTACGCAAGAAACGCCGTGGTGCCGTGACTGCAGATGGTTTGGCCATGACACTGGGGATAAGAGGTGTCATAACAGACAGGGACGGCTGGAAGACCTGCCGACCCCTTTGAAAGGGTCGTTTGGGGCTGGACCCTCGTCGGTTCCGGCTGGAGGCACAGGCCCTCTCCCGGCCCCGATTGGGACCGGGGGAGGCCCTCCCCGGGCCCCGACTGGGACTGGGAGTAGTCCCCCCAAGACATCCGGCGGACACCCCTTGCCGGTACCTGCTGGGGCAGGAGGTGGTCCTCTTCCATTGGAAGGTTCAACACTGGCCCCTGCTGGGGCGGGAAGTGGTCCTCTTCCAATGGGAGGCCTGGCCCCTGTCGGGGCTGGTGATGGATCTCCTCCGGTACTAGAAGGAATGGGGGGGGGACCATCGCCCGAACACCCGATTCAACAGGGGATGGAAACAGTGAAGGGTATGATGCCAATGGACGTTGCAGCAGTGGAATCGATTACCACAGCTGAAGGTGGTGTTGCCATGATAACGGAAGAACACCTCAGGACAAGACAATTGGACCATGGGGCTCAAGAAGTGCAACAAGCGATTCCGGGCGGAGAGGAGTCAATGTTACAGCAAAAAGGCTCCCTCCAAGCTTCCCGACGCAAAATATTGGCTGGTGGGCCAAAGAAGGCGGCGTACAAACCATATGCTAAACCAGGACAAGGGGAGCAGTTAGGCAACAACAAAGAGAGGGAGGAGTGGGCAGACATGTGTGATGATGATGAGGAAACATAACAGCTTATGCTTACAGAACATGCTCTACAACAACGTCAGTCGCAAGCGGACCAGGGACAAGTGCAGAAAGACAAAGGCAAATAGATTGATACAACGGCTCCGTCTCAGCTTTAGGACAAAACACAACAGCTCCAGCAGCAACAATACACACGAGCTGCAGTTTTTCCAGGTTCAATACTCAATGCGATGGCAGGTGGCAAGCCCTGTGTAGTCGTCCCCCTTATTTTCCTAGCAACGGATGGCGAGCTCAATGTTATGGCGGCCATGTCCGATCAAGGCGATTTAGCGATTCCACATTTCGAACTGCACGAAGACCCCATGCCGGGAATCGTTTTCAAAGAAATCACAAAATGGTTGACCCCAGCATTTAAATTGAGGGCGTAGCCAGAAATGGATTGGATCAAACTGGCTCCGACTAATGATGACGGAAGGACTGATATTCTTTACTTTCCTATCATAGACGCAGTGACCAACCCGACAGCACGAGCGGAAGCACCTCTGAAGGGCTTGAGATGGATACCGCTTGCTCTCCTCAACAACCCAATCGGCCAGACTGCACTCGGTACAAAAGTTTACGACCGGGGATTTTGAAGCAGGTGGATGCGAACTCTCCATGGCACAAGAGTTTTTTTCCAATAATCTTCTCATGCTCAAGTGTAAGGATTGGACCGACTGAAAACAATGAACAAATTACGTATTATTTCTTGGAATGTTCGTGGCCTTGGGTTTCGTCGGGTGACGATTAAAAGGTCTCTTGTCAAGACACTGGCGAGGAACAAAGGAGCGTAGGTCGTTTTACTACAAGAGACGAAATTGGATGAGGATGCTATATCAGAACAAATGGGGTGGTGGTCGGGGCAACAATTTTGGGCACCGGCCCAAGGTACCAGAGGTGGAGTAGCAGTGTTGTTTGCTCGTGCTGCGCAGTGTGTTGTCACAAATTATAGGATGGATCACCTGGGAAAATGGATTTGGGTGAGATTTACAATATGTCAACAGGAATGGGCAGTCTTTAATTTGTACGCCCCCACCTCGGTACAGGCTAGAATAGAGTTGTATAGATCGCTGTCATGGAAACTTCCGGTGGTCGACAATCTTGTCTTGGGTGGTGATTGGAACACTGTGTTTATACCGGGGGTGAATTCTTTCAGACCGGGCCCTGTGTCGGCTGATGCGATTCGTTTGTCTGACTTTTGTTCAGTCCATGGATTTTCATATGTTTTTCGTCTCTTGCACCCCTTTGAAAAAGGTTTTACCTTTTTCGCTGCTGGTGCAAGAGAGCAAGCATACGTCCCACGAAGTAGGATAGATCTGTTTATGGCATCTGATGTATTGTTGCATAGATTGTCTAGATGTTTTGTAGTCCCTTTTGTACTCTCTGATCATCTTCCCCTCTTTTTAAATTTTTTTTTGCATTCCACAGTTAGGGCTGGAGCAGATCGAGTTGTGTTACCCGAATGGGTGTTGTTCACACAGGATTTTGACCTTTTTTTGCGAGAATTCTGGCCAAATTGACGCTCAGCAAGACCATTTTTTTTGTCGCTTGCTGATTGGTACCAAGGAGGCCTGCGAACGGTTCTGTCTAGAGGGATGGCTATTAAGAAGATGCTAGCAGCTAACACAAGAACCCAATTGGCTAGACTCAATGATGACATGGCAGACTTGATGAAAAAAACGGTTGTGGCACAGGGTAATGAAATCGAAATTATGGGGGCAATGGATTCGATTAAACAAAAATGGACGCTTCAAACCCAGCCAGTCATACGCACGACGATACACAGGAAGAAGATAGCTTGGCTGGTTAAAGGGGATAGGATGACAGCTTCCTTTTTCGACAGTCACCGCCCTCATCACAATCCGCGGCTCATGGTAGCTATGAGGCATCCCTTCCAAGACCAAGAACCTATGGCAACAGACATTGAGTCAATAATTAAAAATGTTTCTCTTTTCTACGAGAGTCTGTTGATGTCACAAGCGCAGTACTCAAAAGAATAACTGCTCCACCAACACACGGACGATGTCTGGTCGAAGGTGAAACGCACACTATCGGACACACAGTCACAATACCTGGAAGCAGATATCTCGATTACCGAGGTCACACAAGCAGTTAGATCTTTGTCCGCTCACAAGATGCCAGGAGGGGATTTGCTCCCCTCTACTTTGTTCAAAAGATTTAGCCCTCAATTTTTACCAGACCTGTTTCGCATTTGTAAGTCAACATGGTCAGGGGCACCGATGTTGCCGAGTGCGTTGGAAGGAATCATAACCTTTATACCAAAGAGAGGAGATTTAACTGATGTGCGCAACTATCGACCGATCACATTAATGTCAGTGATTTACAAATTTTTTGGCAAAATACTGGCGGTCAGATTGCAGGTGGTGTCACCTTCCTTGATGCATCCGACTCAGACAGGTTTCTTGCCTGACAGGCAAATTCTGCACAATGTTATGACAATTCAACAAATTATACAATTGGTGTCTGAAGGTGAGGAACAACTGACCATAATCCTGTTAGATCTTCAAAAAACGTACGACCGAGTGGGTTGGGAGTTCCTCATGGCGGCGATGACAACATTTGGATTTAGCCCGAAGTTCAAACGAGCGGTCATGACTATGTTCACAAATGCTTCTTCCAGATTGTCCATTAATGGGTTATTATCCTGTCTCATTCCTTTATCTAGATCCGTCCGTCAGGGGTGCCCAGTGACCCCCTATTTGTACAAACTGTATGTAGAAATTCTTCATGTTATGATTCGAGCCGACCCTCTTATACAAGGTTTTTTACTCCCTTCTGGACAAACCCTGAAATCTAAGGCATTCGCTGATGACTCTGTCGCAGCGACGCCTGTATCTGATCAGGCATTCCAAACACTGAAACAAAGGGTAGATCTTTCCTGTCAAATTTCGCAGGCTGCAGTCAACTGGTCTAAGTCCTCAGTGTTAATTCCGCCCGGGGTCCCCGTTCCTCACTGGGGACTCCGGGTGGTAATCCTCACACAGCAAGAACGTCTATTGGGTCATAGAATTTTTTTTTTCCCGCAACTTATGACAGATTCTTCTCAAGCCTTGTTGGCGGTGAGAGAGGCACTGCAACCCTGGATTAAGCACAAAGGAGTTAGCTTGTTTGGCCGTGTGATAGTCATAAATAATTTTCTTCTCTCTACAATTTGGTACCATAGAGCTATTTTTCAGTTGGACGCTGCCTCCCTTCGAATGATGCGTAATCTGTCGACTCATTACTTGTGCAAAGAAGAAATGAATGATGATAACTTTCTGTCGAAAGTCGCATGGGAAGTGATCACCGAAACCAAAAGGAATGGCGGTTTGTCGCTGTTGGATCCGGAGCGACAAATAGCAGCGTTGCTAGCGCGATGGGTTCCATGGGCAGTTGTAGCAGGCCCATTGGCAGCTTGGCGACAGTTAGCAAAATTTGAAATTTACGCGCATAGGAATTGGAGCAGTGTTAAACATGTGGCTATCGATCTTCTTCCCTTCTTATCTGAGGAAAAGAATGGGGGAAGGGATCTGAGCTGGTGTGCTCAAAGCCTGGTATCGAGTAGTACCCCAACTGCAAGCGCCTCTATTGATAATGGATCGGATACTCACACAACCTCTTTTTGAGAACCCCCGTATCCTTTCACAGGAAGGCACAATTTTTGCCTTTTTCGGGCCTGGGGCGTTCGGTGATGCATGGATGTCGCGAGGAATAGGAACTCTAGCTGATATTTGGGATGTGCACAATGCGGACTGGAAACCTCTTTCAGACCTGGCCGCCACCCTTACAGGCCTGTGGCACCAGAGAGAGCATTTGACTCAACTTCAACAGGCAGTTCCACAAGACTGGCTCGAAACGTTGGCTGAAGGTCTGGCATTCCATAAAGAAACATGGTATAAACGTGAACATGACCACGAACCGACTGTGATTTGGAAAATGGAAGACTATTCTCCGGTGGCCAATATCCCGTTCTCCTGTTGGATGACGCAAGGAGGATGGATGTCAATGGGAGAAAAACTTATCTTGGCTCCGCAACAGCTGCCTGTCCCCCCAATTCAAGAATTGCTTCCTGTGTGTGTGTTGCAGTACCAAGACGGCTATAGACCATATTGCCTTTCTCATCCGGCCTATTCACTGTCTGTGGATCCTAGGTGTTGGGGATGGGAGAATTCCAAGCAGAGACATCAAACTGTGCCAATATATCAGTATTCCACCAAATTGGGCTACCAATTATCTACACCGGAAGTGGATATCAATTGGCGAGTGGCGAACAGATGGATGGCAACTAATTGGATACAGGACTCATTGCTTAGAATTGTTGAAGCCTTGCCTGCGTTTTGGAAACAGTTCATGGATTTGGCAGTAGTTAAACATGCGAGTCTGTTGTAGCTCATGATGCACATGTCCCTTCTGGTGGCGGTATGGTGCTCCAGGCGGACATCCAAAGCATCCCCTGGTTGTGACATATGTCCGGGGACGAGGATCGAAGATATGCACCATTTTGCTCTCCTTTGCGACCTCTCCCAACCTTTTTGGGATTGGTGGAGGGGAGGAATGGTGCGTGTCCCAGGAGCTGATACAAGGTGGACAGACCAGTTTGTTCTTATGGGATCAGTGGCCCGAACAACACGGCAAGGCTGCCTGATGCATTATGCAGAAGAGAGAATTAGAGGGGCCATCTTGTGGACTTTATATGGACACTGAGAAATTCGGCGATGAGAAGGGGAGAACGCCTGACACCTCCTATGGTTAGAGCGGAAGTTAAATATGGCATAAAGCAGGCGATCCTCGCAGATTGGGAATACAAAGTTCAAAAGAAAGGATACTCTGCAAAATCACTCAAACTGTTTGGAACTCATTGGGGGGCTTTTTCGGGCTTGCTGTCAATAGCCCATGACGAAGGGAGACAGCCAGAACTGAGATTCGCTGCTTTTTTTTTGTGACCTTTTTGAGACCTTTTTGCTGTACCAATATGTTGATTGCTGCACAAACTGGTATATGGCTGTAGTATATAGCTGTATTAAATTTACTATCATTCATGGCTAGTTCATTGTCAGTTGTTTGTTGATTGCTAGTTGATTGTTAGCTCAGTCACTTGATTGTTTTTGTTAGTGGATAGCTGATAGTTAGTTGACAGTTAGTTGATAGGTAGCCGAAGAAGGAAGAAGTGTATCTGTTGTGATGATCCCATAGAGGGATGGGTTTATGATAAGAAAGACACAGAGCTGGACAATATCAGTTTCTCTGCTGCGGTTGGGGTTAAGCCTGGCCGGAGAGCCCGGCTCATCCCCTCAGGCCGGAGCTAATGATGTGAGGGACGCTGGGCCCGTTTCCCAGCTTTATACAAAAGTTTCCGGCAAAAAAAAAAAAAAAAAAAAAAAAAAAAAAAACTTCCAAAAAAGTGTTTCATGAAAATATATGCAAAAAAAAAAAAAAAAAAAAAGCAATGCAGCCAGTTAGTGCCTACTATCCGTCGTTGTTATAGGTTCTCACAAAATCTCCATGCACTTTCCTCTCACAAAATCTCCACCCACTCGGCTTACCAGTGCCTGCCTGTGTTCCATTTTCCTGCGCCTGTCCTCCGGTCTGTCCGCGTGCTCCATCCCAGTTTGTGTACCAGTGCCTGCCTCTCACCCGGCTTGTCAGTCTGGATGTCTGTCCTCTCAGCTGTCTATATATTTTGGCCTGCTTTCCTGCTGCCTCTCTGCCCGCCTGCCCACCTGTCAGCCCACCTGCCAGCCTACCAGCCCGCCCGCCTGCCCACCCGTCAGCGCTCCTGCTGGTCCTTGTGTCCGCCTGCCCACCCGTCAGCGCTCCTGCTGGTCCTTGTGTCCGCCTGCCCACTTGTCTGTGTGGGGCGGCGATCAAATGCTCACGCGGTCCTGCCGCCCTGCCCCCTGCCTGTTCGTGTGTCCCCGTCTCTCTCTCTGCCTGCCTGTTTACCCATCAACAGTCCTGCCTGCCTGTTCCACATCAGCCTGTGTGTGCCTGAATCTCTGCCTGTCATTATATCACTCTGACAGGTAAGTGTGTGCCTGCATCCCGTCCACTCTCCTTTCCTGTCAGTCTGCCTGCTGCCTGTCAGTCTGCCTGCTGCCTGTTAGTCTGCCTGCTGCTTGTCAGTCTGCCCTTTGGACTATTCGACATCAGTTGCTTGCATCTCTCTCTGTCAGTCTGTCAGTCTGTCAGTCTCTCTCTCCCTGACACTCTCCTTCTTTCCCGTCTGTGTGTCTCTCTCTGACTGACTGACTGACCGACTGACAGGCTGACAGTCGCTCTCTCGCTGTCAGTCTGTCAGTCTCTCTCTGCTCTGCATTCAAATTTCAAATGCTATTGTAGACCAGCTTTTGCAATTCACAATTTCACCAGGCATTTCTGCCTGTCAGTCTGTCAGTCTGTCAGCCTGTCAGTCGGTCAGTCTTTATGCCTGCCACTCTGCTTTCCTGTCTGTGTACCTCTGCTCTGCATTCAAATACTACTCGGAAAATCGGCCTTCCGCTGTATTTGGAAAATCAGCCTTCCTGGAGCAAGAACTCTAATGGCCATATGCCCAACAAACATTGCATTACAAAGATGTATCCAAGGGACGCTGGACCCGATTTCCAGCAGGTGCTGCTCCCCACCAATAGATGGAGCCTCCCCGACGGTGCTAGGTGTGTCTGCTCATATCAGCACACCTAGCATCCGGTCGGGTTGTTCTTAAAAAAAAAAAAAAAAAAAAAAATCAACCTTCCGCTGTAATCGAAGATATTGAGGCCAGGGTCCTCACAGTCTACCCGGAGTAACAAAACTGAGATTGCTGAGAACCGGTCTCAGCGTCCCTTATGATGATGACCGAAATCGTAATGATGAAAAACGTAGAATCTGAAAGTTTTTAAGGTGCCGGAGCCATTACCCGGCTTTGGCTATGAAAGCTTCTAAACTACTCAGAAATTTACTTTGACAAACTTCAGGAAAATCCGTCTGCTACAACTGAAAACGCCACCACAGAAGTCCACTAATGCTCAGAGATCTACGAATCCCTAGCAACCCATCTGAGTTTTCCAACACTGACAAAACTCACTGCTGAGCTCATCCATCCTCCTCAACTTTTTCAATTCTCTCATTCTGTATAAGGGACGCTGGACCCGCTTTCCAGCAGGTGATTTAAAAAAAAAAAAAAAAAAAAAAACTGCTGAGCTCATCCAGGTCTCGCACCCCCGCCCTGCTGGGTTACAGGGTGACACGACTCACCCCAGCTCCGACCAGCGTTGTCTCAGCAGCAACCCTTGGTTGTCCCTTAGAATGCCCCCCCAAAGCATCCCCAGATCTCTCTACCAAACCTCACGCTCCTGCATCCGCAGGTTACAGGGCAATGCCCCAGCAGCAGCCAGCGTCGTTCTGGCATCAAACACTCCGCAGGTCACTGAAAACATCAGTACTGAATCATCTAAGCTGGGTTATTAGAAGTCCCCAGATTCCTAAAACACTCTTAAAACCCTTGTTGGTAACCACGCAAACCAGCAGACCTTTAGATCTAGACTCCTAAGGTAATTCCTAGCCTTCATTTCCCCGGGACATACTTACTCAGGGACAGTACCAACCATACTAACATCACCCATAGCTGATCTCTTCTCGCCACTACGCAGCCTCCCCCGATTCGCCACTGGCTTGCCTTCCACCCTCGGCAAACCCCAGATCTCTCTACAAGGCCTCATACTCCTGCAAATTGCAGGTCACAGGGCGGCGCCCCAGCTCCAGCCAGCGTCGTTCTGGCATCGGCAAAACAGGGGCACAAAACAAAAAAGCTATGCGGATGTCAGTCCCTTTGTGACATTCTCTGAACTCCTACACCCCAGTTGCAAGTAAGGGCTAAATACTACCAAGGATCCAGAACCAGAGAACATTAGTAAGGACTGCACAAACAAACAACCACCCACTCTCCCCGCAACTATTAAAGAAATTTACAGGTCTCGTGTTCAGTCCTCAAACGACACACGACTGGTCTCATACCCTCCCATGCTAGAGTTACAGGACCCCACCAAGCCCCAGTGCCGACCAACCTAGCGAAGAGTGCCTTCCTCCCACGGCAACTCCCCATAGCCGCACTCCCCGAACGGTGACAGGGATACACCCCAGCTACGGCCACGTCGAAAGTGTTGGTTCTATCTTCCTCCCTCGACAGAACTCCCCAAGCCTCATGCTCCTCTCCGGGTCACAGAGCAAAAACACTCCAGCACCGGCCTGCGTCGTCCAAGCCCCTTCCTGCTGACCTACTAACAAAACCCACAGTCCCCCCTCGGTTGCCCCCCCTTCCCCCTCTTACCCCGCAGTCTTCTTGGAGCGAGCCCCCGTAAGAACAACATCTCAATAGGGGAAACACCCTAAAGAAAGGAACTGATACTGCCCACCACCTACACCTATCCAACCCTACTCCGGCAAGACTTACTGCAGTGGAGCCACCATCTCCCCTGCTGCTGTGCCCTAATTCCACTCTGCAGTTAGCCCCTTCCCACAGAGCGCGTCCTTTCCCTCCATCATATCATCCTACCCCCTCAATACAGCCCCTTCCTTAAGGGAAAACGAACAAAATTAGGCAAAACTAAGTGAAAATATGTACGAGATTCCAACGTCGAATCATGAAGGTGATCAGTGCAAAAATTAGCTTCCAAACAGATGCAATAGGATGCAATAGGATCAGATTACAGCAGCAAGATCTTGGGATGTAAATTCGAAGGATGATTTAGGCATAGTTATAGAGGTTATCTAAGTTATTCGAATCCGGACTCTCGATTGCAAAGGATCAGAAGTGTTTGTAGAGAAGTCCATAGAAAAATTCATAGGACCTGAGTATAGACCTTAACTTTGTTAAATCGAAAATTACGATTTTCTTGTAGGAAATTCCTAGGAAATGTCCTCAAATGAGTATTATCAAATTTACCGCAAATAACAACTGTATGACGACTGTATAGCAGAAGACCTAATATCTAAGATCACGAAATTCAGAAACGCAGGATTGCTCAAAAGACAACTATCATGAGAGATCAGGGGAAAGAAATCCGAAAGATCCATTCCGGGCGAAGACCGGTTTTAGCAACGAAATCAGAGGCACAAATCAGATCAAGAATTTAGGATTAGGATTTGCAAAATAGGGCGTGGAGCATACCAAGTAATAGCAAACGATAAAACTTTTGAAAGCTAGCGAAAGATCTACCAGGTACCTCTCCAAACCAGAGAATCATTTCCGTTTCCGTACACACCATATCATGTCCCTCATCCCCCCCAACCTCCACCTCCTGCTTCATCAGCTCGTAAGCACCTCAGCCATCTCGTGGTCTGCACTTCTCGCAGCCATCTTCATATGACTGAGTGATGAAGATTAACGGACCGTGGCCTTAAACTTACCTCATCTCAGCCACGTAGCAAGACTCAACCACCGCACCCGTCGATGGCCCCTCACTGGCAGTCCGGCGAGAACAGGAACGTCCATGGTGAAAGGGACCCAATAGATTCTGCTTCCTTCAGCAGCACGTCGTTGCGCAGCAGGGTCCGGGGGTAGCCGTTCACGACCCGTCGTCACCACTCATCTTGATCGCACAAGCAGCTCCCCTTCATTTCTTCGGAGTAGCAAACCCACACCGCGCCGCTCCTCGCATGACAAAGCCACCGTGTGAAAGCCCTTCGAGCAAGGATACTCCGACTCCAACCAGCACACTTCAGCGCTTAGAGGAAGGCGATATGGCAAGGCTTGACATGAACACGCTACCATACATGGCCACTCAAGACATCCGTAATCCACCCCGCCATCGCCACACCCTCACGCCATCGTCCCTGCGCGCGCCGTTTCCCGTGTGAACTCGTCAATCCGAAACCCGCGCTTCGGTTCGCCGGGGCGCAGCGCTCCCGGCAGCGCTGCGCCCCAACCCTTGTCCGCTATACAAAATTTTGTACCTGAGTTCACTACGAGCCACCCCACCAGTACCAGTACCTACGGGTTGGGGCGGCCGTTAACGCAGAAGCCGAACCGGCCTGCCCCTCCGGTCCAAATTCATTCGAGGCCAGGGGGTACGAATGCGGTAGGTACTGGTGGTTTAAGTGCTACACAACTGTGAAGCCACCAGCTTTTGCAATTCACAAGGTAGGGGCACTATTAATTTTCTTCCACTTAACCATTCCATCCGGTTAGGACCGGATTTTTCTGAACTGACGCTGGGATTTCACTTTCTCCACCCCCCCCCCTTTTATTTGTCTTTCTTCTTTCTCTCGTTTCTACTTCTTCACACTTGAATCTCCCTTCCTAGATGCCCTTCACAGAATTGCAATCAGGAGAATATTATGAAAAAAGAAATATACGAAGAAAGAAAGAAGAACAAGAATCACAATTGGGAGCCAGAAAGAGAGAACGAAGTCCAAATTTCCAAACCAGCAACCCCACACTCCCAAAAAAGGGAATAAAAAAGGAGCTCACATCTCCTTCATAGATGACTGCCTTCTAGAGTTCGCCCCACTCCAAAAAAAGGGGCCCGTCACATGTATGAAGGAGATGCGAATATGGTATGAACGAGTACTCGTCATTCTGAACACCGCCGACAAGATACCCAACCCTAGTCCCAAAAGACAGGTCATGACAGATTCTGGATCTCCTCAGGTTCCATGAACTTCCATCCATCCCCGTCTGCTCTCTCTCTCTCTCTCTCTCTCTCTCTCTCTCTCTCTCTCTCTCTCTCTCTCTCTCTCTCTCT
>BFEA01000074.1:1225277-1240696 GCA_003427395.1 Chara braunii | reverse complement strand
CAAAAAAAAAAAAAAAAAAAAAAAAACCCTGAAAGAAAATTATGTTATGCAGAAAAATAAACCGAACAACTTTTGCCTCAGGGTCTCATCGAAATTCTTTACCAAATTTAAAATCAGAAATAAATAAAAAACATTTATATTTTTATATTATTTTTACTGCTTTTGGCCCGGCCGGGCAAGTGGTCCCAGGCCACTCTGGTAGCCTAGGTAATTTAGTAATAATGGCTGGATTGAGTCACCTGCTGACTGGCGGCAGGCGTCGTTAAAGGGGTGATAAAGGGGAAAAGAAAAATGGAAAAAAAAAGGGTCATGTACTTGTGGCTGAACAACCAGAGAGATTGGTCGACTTATAAGTTCTTTTTTTTTTTTAATAATTCTTTTTAAGTTCGACTTTTGGTGGGGAATCCATTTCCATTTTGGCGCGTTAGACTCATTTTTGTTTTTCTTAATAATTTTCCCGGCTTTTGGTGGTGAATGTATTTCCGTTTTGGTTTAGGGTTTATTTTCAGTTTTTTTTTTTTTAATTTCTAATTTTAATTTTTTAAAAAGAAACAGTTTATTGCCTCCTCTCCGATCCCATCTCTTTTCGGCGGGCTGTCGATTTCCATTTTGCCGTGCGTGTTGGGTTCCTTTTCTTTTTTTTTTCGCGGGCGATTGATTTTTTTTTTTATAAACGGGAAATAATTTTCGCCCTCGCCGCCATTGTCAAAATAGTCCCTTAAAAAAGAAGAAGAAAAAAGCCTGTCAATCGATTGATAAGTCAGCGATACCACAAATAATTACACATAATAATAATCATAATAATAATAATTAAAAAAAAAAAAAAAAAACACTGCGATGACAGACAAGGTGATTTCCAGCCTGCGGGCTGGGATTAAGTCAGCGGCAAGGGAGGGGAATTCCAAGGAGCAGAGGAGATTACTGAATCTCCTAGGTCACACTTTGAAGAAGAAAGGACACTACATAGAAGCGAGAGTGGCCTTTCGAGACGATTTTCATTTAACAGAGAAAAAATTCGATGAAGGACAGGCTGACGTGTCGGAACTGATGGCCAGTATACAATGTATGGGCGAAATAAACTTCGCGTTGGAGGAATACCAAGAAGCGCTCCAGTGGCAGGTAAGGACCACATCTCTCTCTCTCTCTCTCTCTCTCTCTCTCTCTCTCTCTCTCTCTCTCTCTCGCTCTCGCTCTAAATTCTTGTTGAAGTGAAGGGCCAGATGTCTCACTTTGTCACTGTCTCTGTCTCTGTCTCTGTCTCTCTCTCTCTCTAAATTTTTACTGTAGTAAATTTGCCAATGTTTTTCGAAGTAAATTTCCCAATGCTTCTCGTCGCACTCCTCGGAAGAAGTTCCAGCATGGAATACCACCTACTGTGGAGGGGATCTCTCTCTCTCTCTCTCTCTAAATTACTGTAGTAAAGGACTAGAGCTCTCTCTCTCTCTCTCTCTATTACGGCAAGCAATACCGCGCACTGTGGGGAGAGAGAGAGAGAGAGAGAGAGAGAGAGAGAGAGAGAGAGAGAGAGAGAGAGAGAGAGAGAGAGAGAGCAGACTGCTGCGATACGGTTTGTCAATCCACATTTTCCCACAGACTCTCCCAGACCACCCTCTCCCACGCCGCATTCTTCCACTACACGCTCTCCGACCCCGCACTCTCCCGCGCTCTCCCATCCAGTACTCTCGTGCATCCCCCCACTCCTCCCGCACTCTTCCGCACTCTCCCATCCCGCACTTTTCCATCCCGTACTCCCCCGCTCTCTCGCGCATTCTCCCATCCCACCCTCTCCCACACCCGCCCATCTCTTCCCGCACTCTCCCATCCCGTATTCTCCCCCACTCTCCGAACCTGCACCCGGAAAGCCGGCGTTATGTTGAATGGTTGCATTCAGCTAAGTGTGCTGATGACACAGGCTGCATTCAACTCTTAGCTGCAAGACAAAGGTTACAAATAAGACCAGAGTAGGTAGTCTGTCTGAGTGCTTTTCTTCGAGTAATCGGCTATGTTGGTTTCTATTCTTGCCAGGCAGAACCTCGATGCTCAGTGCTAAGCTGTGTGTGTGTGTGTGTGTGTGTGTGTGTGTGTGTGTGTGTGTGTTTAGTGTGTGTGTTTAGTGTGTGTGTGTGTGTGTGTGTGTGTGCGTGGTCCCCCATTCTGGTCGCAAGACTAACGAACGCAATTCGCGAATGTGTGTGTGTGTGTGTGTGCCGTGTTCCGTGCATACACCACAAGAGAGGCATGACTCTGCCAGATTGTTTCGTTGGACTTTCACCGACTTCACACGAGGTTGTGTGTGTGTGTGTGTGTGTGTGTGTGTGTGTGTCCCTGTTGGGTTGTTGATAGTACAAACATTACGAGCTAGCGGACCATTTGGGCGACGTTGAAGAGAAAGAGAGGGCTCTGACGCAACTTGGAAGGACTCACTTGGAGCTGTACGAAAGTCACAGGGATGAGGCAGAAGGCGTGGAGTACCTGGAATCCGCTGACGTGTTTTTCACGCGCTCCCTTACGCTGTGCAAGGACCACATTGAGGACGACAGGGATGAGCATCTGGGCAATGCGTACAACAACTTGGGCCTGGTCGAACTACTCAAAGGTAACTTGCAAAAGGCCAAGCAACTGCTCAACAAGGCGCTTGTCCACTGCAGTGCCTGTTCCACTCGACCCAATGCCATGGAGCCTCTCTCCAGAGTTTTCAACAGTCTGGGCCAGCTGTACGCAGCCGAGGGCAATCATGAGATGGCTCTCGACAGCATGCGTAACGACAAGGCAATCTGCAAGCAGATCGGTCACGTTCAGGGAGAAGCCAAAGCTTGTCTGAACATAGGCCAGCTTCACTGCGAATTCGACCACTTCGACGAGGCCATCGCCAGCTTCGAGGAGGCGCTCCTACTAGCCAGATCCCTACGAGACGAGACCTTCCTCATCAAGTCCGTCGAGGAGGACCTCAAACTGGCCTTGTTGCTGAAAAAGGGAGAAGAAGACCTCAAGGCTGGACAAGCCGAGCTGGCGAACTTAGAAAAAATGAGACCTGACGAAGCAAGATGGGGTGGTGGTGGTGGTGGGGGTGGTGGCCGAGGTGTTGACGTCAACAGCGTGCAATGTGAGCGAAAGCTTTTGCTGAAACTGGTGACTTGTGCAGAGAATCTGGAGCGCTGGGAACAGGTCTGTGGTTGATGATCGATGATCCCCTTCCGAATTGAACAGTTTGTTTTGGTTTTTTTTGGTTACTTTTAAGTTGTTTTTTCCTTTTGTGGGAGCCGGGGGGGCGGAGGAGGGTTGGGGGATTGGGAAGATATGGGCTGACGCCCTTTTCACATTGATATGCGGACTCTTGGGATGGTTTTGTTTGTATCTTTTGAACTAGGCTACCAGGCGGGGCGCCCGGGTCCCAGGTGGCCAGCCCGTGCAAGGACCAGGGAAGGTCCCAGCAAAAAAAAAAAAAAAAAAAAAAAAAAAAACGAAATCCAAAAAATCCGAAAAAAAACTATGTTATGCAGAAAAATAAACTGAACAACTTTTGCCTCAGGGTCGCATCGGAATTCTCCACCAAATTTAGAATTTTTTTTTTTTTTTTTTTTTTGGCCTGGCCGGGCAAGTGACCCCGGGCCACTCTGGTAGCCTAGCTTTTGAAGGGTGCTCTTTTGATTCTTTCGAGTCATCTTTTTGAGGGCGTACTCAGTCTAGCACTATCTTAAATGTATCCAACCTCATTTACGGCTGGATCTGGATGTATCTGGCCGCAATTACATCCAGAACTAAGTATTACACCCAGTGTGAGTATGCCCTGAGTCGTACTCGCGGGTGAAATCTTGTGCATGTGGCGAATTGCGAAATGTGACTTGCTGACTCTGGGCCTAGTTGCACACACTTGCCATTCGTCAACATTTTGAATGCATCTGGACATCATGTCTGTTGAGATGCATCAAAATTGTTCGCCAATGGCGAGTGGTGCAGCTAGGGCCCTCTACTCGCAGCTTGCTTGGCAACCATGCACGTTTTGGCTCAGATACCTCCTTTGCGTACTCTATTATGATCCCCTTCACATTTCCATCCTTTTTCTTTTTAGGTGGGGGGGGGGGGGGGGGGGGGGGGGGGGGGGGGAGGAGATGGCTTTGAGGTGTCATCATGAAACTGACCCACCTCAGGTAATTCAGTGTCATTTTTGTTCATCTGATTCTCCAATCAGGGTTCGAACTCAGGTCTTGTTTTCAACAGTTAGTTATTACATGGGTGTACCATTCTGAAAGGGTTTCGCACAGTCAGTCCCGGAAGTCCCGGTCCCAAGGTCCCAGTTGGTCCCGGTCCCAGGATGTCCCGGTAGTAGGGCAGGTCGTAGGGTCTGTAGGTCGAAAGCGTCGTATAGGTCGGTAGGCTGCGGTGCCAAAACGTTTTCGACACCGCAGCCTACCGACCTATACGACGCTTTCGACCTACGGACCCTACGACCTACCCTACTACCGGGACAGCCTGGGACCGGGACCAACTGGGACCTTGGGACCGGGACTTCGGGGACTGACTGTGTGAGACCCTTTCAGAATGGTACACCCATGTAATAACTAACTGTTGAAAACAAGACCTGAGTTCGAACCCTGATTGGAGAATCAGATGAACAAAAATGACACTGAATTACCTGAGGTGGGTCAGTTTCATGATGACACCTCAAAGCCATCTCCTCGGGGACTGACTGTCTGAAATCCTTTCAATTCAACCACATCATGGGCTGGGTACAAAATCCATCCTTTGTCTTTCAATCCCCTGAAACTGAGGAAATGGGCTTGAGTTCTAGAAGTCCTTTGTCCTCCTTCCCTTTTCGAAGACTATGCCCTCTTTTGTATGACCGATGCCTCCTTCGCATGCCGTGTGTCGTTGTCCTTTTCTGTGTGTAGATGAAGGCATTGGCCAGCAAGTTGGTTGATTTGGAGAGAGCAGTTGGCGACAAGTCAGGACTTTGCGACGGGCTATCTTTGTTAGGCATCGCTTATGAAGAATTGGGGAGTTACAAAGAAGCTGTCAAGTGTCACAAGGACACTCTTTGGTTAGCAAGACAGATTGGATCCATTGAGGTGAGTACTTAGAAGAGAGGCAGGCAATGAACCTGGGGCAAATAGTGGTGCTACGTTCATGCGAAGAAAGCAAGAACCTGGTCGATTTTGGAGTACCACCCCCTGCGATTGTACCCCGCCGATTCCGAATAGAATGCGCGGTCGTTATGGCTCTCTGTATTCGGGGGCAACTTTCAGTTTACTAGATACATCTCGGGGAGTTCTATTCAGGTGTGAAGACGGTAAGTTTCTTACTTTCCGAAAATGCAATGAACCCGGCCCCGATGGTGGGTTATATTCAGGTGAAGACGGTAGGTTCGTATTTTCCGAAAAAGCACGAACATAGCTCACTGCCAGTGGAATCCTGACCCAAATTCGCTTTCTCTTGCAAGTCGCAGGCTGCAGCAGATTTTTGGCTCTTTTATCTTTTTTTTTTTTTTTCATCCTTGCGCAGGGGCCATGCTAATCTTCTCTGTATCGTTCCAATTTTAACAGATTATAATTTTCTAAGCTTTTTTTTTTTTTTTTTTTTGGCCATTTATCGAACTGCGATCAGTGCGATGTCTCAATGTGGCTACACCGGTGGTTTGTCGATATCGACCATACTGTTAGTGTGATGTTCGAGGTGGTGCGTGTTCCCTTCTTTTTTTTTTTTTTGTCTTTTTCACCAGGAGATCAAGAAGCTATGTTCATGCTTGGAAAGCATGAACCTAGTCCTAAGAATGTCCAGGTGCTTGCTTTCGGGGCATGAACATAGCGCTGTGGTAGGGGTTACCAATGTCAGCGCCAATGACTGTGCCCTGGTGTGTAGGTGGCACTTGTTTTCTGAAGGGATTGCTTTTTTGTGCCTTTTCATAACGATTTATTTAATATTTATAGGTTTTCTTACTGTTTCACTGAGCACGGCAGGGGCTTCTACAGAGTCTGTCGGGACAACTACCTTCTTCCCCCGAATACAACGTACGGTCATTATAGCTCTGCATTTGGCACAACTTTCAGTCTAGATACGCGGCTATAATGACTGTACGTTGTATTCGGGGGTAGAGTCTGTGTTTGTCTATCAAGCATGTGGAATTGAAGTGCAGCAGAATGAGCTAGTCTACTTCCACATGCTAGATAAACATGCCAAAAATAGACATGCTACAGTCTTCCCCCAAATACAACGTACGGTCGCTATAGCTGAATTTAGACCGAAAGATCCACCAAATTCAGCTATAATGACTGTACGTTGTATTCGGGGGAAGACTGTAGATAGACATGCCAAGTATAGACATGACAAGCATGTGGAATTTGAAGTGCAGAAGAATGAGTTAGTCTATTTCCACATGCTAGATAAACATGCCAAGTATAGACATGCCAAGTATAGCCATGCTAGATAGACATAAGCTACTACTCTATAGACACAGCTACTCCAGTGTTAGTCTACTGTTGGTCTACTGTTAGTCTATTGTTTCTCCTCTTATTATCTGTTTCAGGGAACAAAAAGTTAGTCTACGTGGACGTTTTTTTTTTTTTTTTTTTTTTTTTTGCGATAAAATAGGTCAAGGGAGGAGGGGGGAGGGAGGAGGAGGGTTTAGGGTTCACAGAACTTGAGGCTCTTCAGAGAACCTCTGGGTGGTTGCTACAGTGACAAGTTGCGATACAAGGCATACATGCAATCGATAGTCACACCACCAATCATGTACGCCACAGTACACAATGTACACTGGTGGGTGCAAAATGATTGCCATACGCCGGTGGGTATGGCACCCCGACTGGTTTGGACTGCCGCCACGCGGTCTTCTTCAGGGGAAACAGCCTGCTTCAGCCCTCATCTTTTCCGTCGTTCCATCTCACCCACCTCACCTCCGCCGACTAACCCGCTAACACTTCCGGAGATGCTTCCTTCTTCCCCCGAATACAACGTACGGTCATTATAGCTGTATCTAGACTGAAAGATGCCTCAAATACAGCTATAATGACCGGTCGTTCTATTCGGGTGAAGATGGTAGCAGATAACACGGCGTTAGATGACTCTCCATAAATGTCCTTCTCTGGTGAGGGGGCAGTTGAGGGTGCAAAGAAGAAGAGGAAGAGCAGTAGGAGGAGAAGGAGAGAGGAGTGCTTAGGATTCCGAGAGCTTCAGGCTCCGGGTAGTCGTAGATGACTGATCACGGTAGTCGTGGATGACTGATCACGACTCTCAATAAATGTGCCTCTCTTGTGAGGGCTGTTGAGCTGCAGGCAGTTGAGGGTGCAAAGAAGAAGAGGAAGAGCAGGAGGAGGAGAAGGAGAAGGAGGGATATGAGACTATGACTCCGGAGAAGGAGGGATATGAGACTATGACTCCCTCCCTCGCTCTCTCAGAATCAGGCTGCGAATGGAGCTCTGGCTGATATTTTTTGCTGTTAACAAATCTTCTGCTAATGCTCCATGCCCATTCGATGGCCGAAAGAGAGCAGCAGCACAAGAAGAAAGAGAAAAGCTTGAAAGGCAAGGGGGGGGCAGCAGGGCAAAAAAAAAAAAAATGAAAGACGAACAGTGCAGTCGTGAAAAGGAAGCAAATGGCGGCGGCATAAAATAGGGTGCGGAGCAGTATTCTATTTTTTGCAGGGGAGGGAAAGATTCTGATGAAGAAAAAGAGGGAGGGAAGGGGGGGCAATAAGGAACCATGCAACAAGAACACCGATAAACCAGATTGCGACGACATCTCACAGAAGACCAGACATGATCGGGCCTAGTTGAAAGCAGGAAAAAAGAAAAGAACAAAGCGAAATTCACACCAAATAGGAGCGAACGGTACACCAAAGTCTCTTGAGAAAGGAAGCCCTTCCTTCGCCTCCAATCATCAAAACGACTTCATCAACACCAGGTAAGCGCCGTCGGTCCCCACTGCCATCAATGTGATAGCCCTACTCTCGACCTGACTGGCCTTTCCGACTTCTTGGCTTCTATCAGACTATGTAGCCTATCCACATGGCAACACTCTGTCCAGGTGTCAATTGCCCGTCCACGTGTCAATTGCCCAATGCTGTTTGGAGACTCTGCTCACACAGACTGACTTCATCAACACCAGGTAAGCGCCGTCGGTCCCCACTGCCTTCCTTCTCCTGCGGACCTCTACACTTCACCACTCAGCAACGCTGCGCCCACCGAGGTATGGCCGGCGCCTTCTTCCGCGCTGCCACCGCAGCAGTTTCTGCTTCCATCCACGGGCACAGCGCTCAGCTGCCGCACAAGCAGCCTGTGCATTGGCACAATGCCTGCATGTGCTGGCTCGACTGCGCGGCCTCCCTTCCTCTTGTGCTGCTTCTGGAGGCCGCGTGCAGTCCCCGCAGGCAAGGCCTGGGCCTACTGGGTCTGCACCCTAGGCCTTGCCTGCGGGCCCTGCACGCGGCCTCCAGAAGGCCCAGGCTATGTTCATACCCCGAAAGCAGGCACCTGGACATTCTTAGGACTAGGTTCATGCTTTCCAAGCACGAACATAGCTTCTTGATCTCCTGGTGAAACTCTGTAACTATCCCAGTGGTTGGACCTACCGGTTAGCTACAGGCGCTGACCTGCAGCGTGGCTTGGGGCCCTCACACCCGCCTTCACTTAGCGCCGGCTTGAGTATTCCTGGCCCGCCTTCAGTAGGGCCTTTTTTTCAGCAGGGCCGAGGGCCCTGGACCCGCACAATCTTCTGATTCTATCAGAATTCAAACTCAGGTCTGCCTGTCGACAGTTCAATGGTGTACCATTCCATTCAGCCACATGGGTTTGGTGCTCTCCTTGATTGCCTTAGAGCGTCCACGGGGTCCCTTTGGAATTCCTAAGCACACAAGGGGTTTTAACTGGTAGCCCCACGTTTTGGTGCCTGGGTTATTAACGACCTTATCGCCCCCCCTGAATAATAGTGTTTGAGGGGCTTAATGTTTCCGGTGGCCGGTTCTCCCCTTAATAAATAGTGTTTGAGGGGTTCATTGTCTGTTTTTTGTGCGCAAAAAAGAAGCATTGGCGGCATGGTACACACCTGTCTCTTATACACATCTAGATGTGTATAAGAGACAGCACACACACACATGTATATCATTATTATCATATGGACTATGAAATATGTATCATAATATATGTATACATATGTATATGTGCAAGTGTGCCGCGTCAACAGCACACGGGTGTGTGGGCACTTGGCGCTGAGCCACACAAACGTGGACAACCTTGCATTTTTACTATCGTGCCTATCTCTACTTTTTTGTCTTATGGTTTAGGGTTTATGATGATTTTTGGAGGGAATAAGAGAGAGAGAATCTGGGGTTCCTTTAAAGTTCAAACACACACACATTCTAGACTCTAGAGTAGTCTGTTCCAGCGGTGAGTGTTTAGAATTCTGCGAAGTTCGTCATACACCTCTCCCCTGCCCATTGCATGTCATACTCTATCCTGCCCTTCACAAGTTTCTTTCCTGCCGTTTACCCTCCACCTCCCCCTACCCCACACTCCTATAGAACTCCACTTTCTATCCCTTTCCCTCCACCTCCCCTCCACCCTCCCCTTTTGTGCTACTAGCGAATACATACGAATGAGCATCGTTGAGAGAACAGATGATATGAAGATCGGAAGTGAAATGAATGGAAGTATGAAGATGAAGGGCAGACACAAAAACTAAGTATAAGCTGAAGATCTGAAGTGAATCGGAAGTGAAATGAATGGAAGTATGAAGATGAATGGCAGACACAAAAACTAAGTATAAGCTGAAGATCTGAAGTGAAATAAGCACTAATATGAAGATCTGAAGAGAAATGCACAGGAGCATACCTTCCCTTTTACTCTGCCTCCTGTTATAACGTGCAAGTGGGCCGTTAAGGCACATGGGAAGAAACCCCAGCTAAACACAGTTGTAAACACTTCTATTATGATTCATGTTGGTTTCTAAAGAGGTGAAATTCTTTAGTTGTTGAGCTGGCTCAACTCGTATCTACTTGTCTGGATGGAATAGGGGCTGTTGTCGTGCAATTTTTAAACACACACACACACACACACACACACACACACACATTACCTCCTGAGCTTGCTCCTTGCTCCTGCTCCACCTTCTCTTACTCTTCCTTCTCATCCATTCTTTATTATTATTATTATTATTATTATTATTATTATTATTTTATTATGATGTGGCTCATTCCCTTTGAGGAAACCTTGGGTTTGAAGTCTTTTGATGTACTTAGCAGTATCCACAAAGACAGTCAAATTCTTACGCGCAAAAGCACCTTTGTGGGATTCAGACATACTCTGTCTTCGTATTGTCACTATGCCGGTACATCATTTTCCTGGTTGAATCATTTCCTTTCATTCTCCTTTTTCGTTTTTCTTACCTCCGTTGTTTTGTGTTCTGCGGTCACTCTTTGCTGCATTCAACACAGGTGTTGGGGCGGGCACTGGGCGGGGTTACAGGACGTGCAGAAGTCGGTTGGGAGATGGGAGTCAGGGAGGTGTCTTTGGAAGGCGTAAACCTTGAGGGAAAACCATACGCCAAAGGTTTGCCACGTGTCATCCGGATATTTGAGGTTCATCAAGATCAAGTGACAACCATTCCTCCAGGCGCCGAATTGCTGGGTTCTTCAGGCAGAACCCCTGTGGAGATGTTTGCTGTGGGCAATCATGTTCTTGCGATACAAGGCCATCCAGAGTTCAGCAAGGAGATTGTGGAGAAGTTCATCCAGCTTCGAGTCGAAGCAGGCATAGTACCTGTAAGTTTTTCTCTTTTTTTTTTTTTCTTTTTTTTTTAACCACTGCCTTTCTTTTGCCTACTCTTACGATTCACTACTTTTTCGGCTATCTTTCCTTTTGCGTGTTGAAGTTAAAGTTGTTAAACTCAATAGGACTTCTTCTTCTTCTTCTTCTTTTTTTTTTTTTTTTTTTTTAACTCCCTTTCCCGCGTGGGAAAATAGGGAAAACTGGCAGTTTTCCCAAACTCCTGAATATTCGGAGGTCGGGCCCGATGACGACTGCCATTGATAAATCTGATCGGCAGCCGTCATTTCATTTCGGCCTTTGAAAACGTCGGACGCCTACCCGAGGCCCGCTATTTTCCCAAGCGGCAAAGGTACTAGTGGTTTAACAAAAGCTCCATCTATTGGTGGGTAGCAGCACCTGCTGGAAATCGGGTCCAGCGTCCTGTAAACATCATTGAAATAGTATTTCAGGACAACCGTTGCATGCCAACCACGCGTTTGTCGGGTAAAAACCATAAATATAATATCCGGATGACACGTGGCAAACCTTTGGTGTATCTCAAACTCCTCCCCCGGATGAAGCCGCTATCTGGCAGCAGCTGAAACTAGTCAGGGACAGCCAGGCGCCTTCACTTCGGTGTGGTTTTGAGGTTTGGACTCTGGAGGTGACGCCGTAGTTAGCTATGGCTCTTGTTTGTGCTCAACGCTTATCTTGAATTGAGTTTCAAGTCACGTTTTTCTTTTTCACATACTGTGCCATGCTTGTCACGGTTATGTGCGTATTTGCTCTGTCGTCAGTTTTTCTGCTGGCTTCGCTTTTCTTCTCATCACACGTTTGTGACGTTGACCCGGCGGGCGGGCGGGCGGGACAGGTTTCAGACGCTTAGCCCCGTGGTATAATATCGGAACTGTTGGTACTAACTCGGTAGAGATATGGAAAAAAAAAAAAAAAAAAAGTTAAAAAAACTTGGTTGAGATATCGTGTGTTTCATGAACATTGCCCTCGTGGACCTTCCTGTGAATTCCGCTCACATTCAGTTTAAGAAACCTAACTTAGACTAAATTGTAAATTGCTGAATTGTCTATACCTGGTATACCATGCTGTTAGGAAATTGTCTATACCATGCTAATAGTAAGAGTAAGTTGTGTATACCATGCTGTGTTACCTGTATGTGTTCCCAACTCTATATCGAGCGGATGCTACGACAGTATATAAGCGAACGAGGCACACCAGCTACGTCCATGAAAACACCGAAACACACCAATCTTCCAAAAAACGCCGACGTACTTCTCGAGTCGTATCCATCAAACAAGGTAGAGAGCCTACAGTAAGCTAATGAACCTAACCGTTAAGGAAGCTAGATACATTACCGTAACTGGACCGGAAACATTAAACAGAAGATTCGTCTTACACACTGGTCCGCAGGGCCTCAGTACCATTCTTTGTTCAAACTTCAACGCCAGGGTACCAACAGGGAACTGCCTACTCCCCAAGGCCCGTTTCTGCCAGCCACGAAACAGAGCTTCTCCAAGAAACCTCGAACCGTCAACCTCCGAAAATCAAGCTCATTCTAACAGGCACCGAGCCCAAGTTCAAACTTCCTTCAGACAACACCTATGCATCCGATCGTTATTAAACTTCAAATTGCTGATCATCCGTCTTGAGTTCAAAATCCTACCACACACCTTACTCAGAAAAAACAACGACAACAATTCGTACCTCACATGTCACACCTTACATCAACACCAAAAAAGACAAGTCCTGGTTCGAAACCTCACCCCGCTCGCCCTGACAGTTACTCAACTCAAAATTGCTAACCATCCGTCTTGGATTCAAGTCCTACTACACGCCTCACCCGAAACAACAATCGTACATCACATATCACACCTCACACTGATACCACATAAGACAGGTCCGGGTTCGAATCCTCATCACCCTCACCACAGCCCCCTAAAAATGCCACAAAAAAGACACTCCCAGGTTCGAGACCTCCTTCAGCACAAACCGTAGTTACCAAAAAACGTCCAACTTCGTCCTTAATCCCCTAAAACTCGTGAATGTTTTTCCCAACTCTGCTGGTGAGCCTCCAGACTCCTTTTTCTTTTTTTCTTTTTTTCTTTTCCAAATGGAAGCAGCAGCCAGCTCCTTTTTTTGTGTGTGTGTTTTGCCTCCAGACCATTTTGTTTGGGGTCATGAATGTTTTCTGTCAGTTTTGCATTCTGTCTGCATTCAGTCTGCATTCAGTCTGCCTTCATTACTAGTTAGTGTCTCAATAAGTCAAGCAAGCTCACTTACAGGTATAGCTTTGCTTTCAATGCCGGTAGCCTTCGTGTTGCCATGAAGTTTTTTTTTTTTTTTTTTTGGGTTGCCATGAAGTTTTAGACTCCATGCGCAGGTTGATTAATAATTTAATATACATTCTCAACATAATTGGACAGGTGTCAGACTGTTTATGCCTGCCTTTCTGTCTCATTGTGACAAGAAAGAATGTGTGCGCTGGTCTACCGAATGCGGATGGATTTCTTTGTACAAAAGAGCTTAGCCAAAGAAAGACGAAGAAGAAGATCAAAGAAAGGTGCAACGAAGGGCCATCCGGAACGCTGTTGTTAGCTGTAGCGCTCGTCACTTTGTTGCAGTTGAGTGAGCAGCACCTGAACACCATCCAGATCTGCCGCACTAAAGCATCCAAGACATCTCACCACCCTTTCTGTCCTTTCTGTGTGCGGGTGTGCACACCCATCCACATTAATTTTGCAAATGTGCTGTGTGTATGTGTATTGCCGAAAAGCCCACCAAGACCGTGAGCAGTTGCATGCACACACTGGCGGGGGNGTTGTTGTAGAGGCTGGCCACCAGGACTATGACAGTCCCTTCAGCAGCAGTTGGCCAATTGATCATCCAGATGACTTTTTCGATACAGGCCCCCCCCTATGAGACTCCCTCCCACCCTTAACTCATAATTGCACTGAATGCACATGTGCGCAAACCTCACTAGAAATACGAAACAAAATGAGCGAACAAGGAACAAAGAGATCACGCGCGCCGTTCAGCTTTTTCTCTCTGTCGATTTCAAACTTTTTTTTTCTCGACTCGTTTCCGTTTCCGTGTCATTCTTGAATGCGCAAGGGCCATGCTAATTAATTTTCGTCTCTGTATCGGTTCTATTTTAAAGTTTAAACCATGACTTTCCAAGACTGATAAGTGTAGACAATAATTTAACTTTATCGCCGAGCTCTATCTTCGAGGATATTCTCAAATTAATACAAAAATCATGTACCAAGTTTCAAATCTGTTTGGCCAAACAATTAAGGTCCATTCACACCGAGAATCGGAAAACCGCCAACTTTTCCCACGTTTTCCAAACTTTTTTGGGGGTCTGCGGAGGCTCAGCAGTTGGGCCTTGTGGGCCCGTTTGAAAAACAAAAAGAAAAAGAAAAACGAAAACAAAAAGAAAAACAAGTGAGGAAAGGCTGTGTACGAAGTTGTGCTCACACGAATACTCGCAAGAATGTATCTAACTACTATTGTGGCCAGTTTGAGTTTTTTTTTTTTTTTTTGGTGCCCTGCCATGGAGGCACGGTGCAGTCCACGGGGTGGCTGCTGACACTTTGTGCAGGAGGGCATGCCCACAGTACTACTTTGCAGAATGTATGAGCCCGCTTTCCCGCTCTTAAGTACAGTGGGCCTCTTTCTTCTTCCGCGGACCTCACACCCCTGCTGCCGTTACGCCCTCGCTGAGGGCGTATACTCACACAACAACTTTGGGGTTTTTAGGTATCTACCTGGTATCACGTCCAAAGCGGTGTTTGCTTTTTCTTTTTCCTTTTTGGCACGCAGTGGAAATCAGGGTCGGCAAAAACAGGCTCGGAGGTACTAGTGGTGTTGGTTTCACGGCTGTGATGTCTCGAAGGCCATCAGACTCATACAGAGCCGTGAACAAAATGTGGAATTCCAGATGCTTTGTCGTCAAGGCCAAGATCCCCGAAAAGGCATTCCCAGATTGCATTGCCGCACCCAACGGCTTCAGCTACTCTGACTATGTCGATGCACTCTGGGTAATTGTAGAAATTGCTGAGGGTCGTGAGCTTGAAACGCGGGCGCGCATTCGTCGGCGAGGCAACACAATGGAACTGCTGCTGCGGCGATTTGTGGCCGATCACCAGTTCTTAAGATCAGCCCTGCGAGGAATTGCGGTCGTTCTCTCTCATGGTGCTGACCTTGGAACTCCAACTCAGCGGTCCGTCCGACACCAAGCACGACATGTTGCGCCTTGCAAATTCGTTTCTTTTCCAAGGCATGACATGCCACGCTGTACTGGGCCAGTGCTAAATGCAGTGCGCGTCATCCCGCATCAAATTTTGGTAGTGAGTGCTACCCGTGCGGAGTGTTGCAGGTTCTTGGCAGTGTCCCGGACCGGCATCACAACATGTCGGTACCATTTGGATATTTTTTCCGCACCCCAGAATCATGCTGCCAACTCTTTGTGAATGCTCAGGGCACAATTTGCAGTCCAAATCTTTTTTTTTTTTTTTTTTTTTTTTTTTTTTTTTTTTTGTCCAAATTTTTTTTTTCTTCATGCAGTGCACAATTTTTCCCTTCTTACATTGCTTAGTGTGGAGAATTCTTATGCGGCACTGCATTTGTGTGTGTGTGTGTGTGTGTGTGTGTGTGTGTGTGTGTGTG
>BFEA01000074.1:1145514-1156079 GCA_003427395.1 Chara braunii | reverse complement strand
TTGGGTACATCCCGGGGGATTCGTAGACCTCAACCAAACACCATTTTAAGACTTTCCGGACTGCATTTGGTCAAAGTTGTGGTTGGGTACATCCCTGACAGGCCTAGGGTGAGGTGAACATTCTTCAAACTCTCATTTCAGTGACAGATCATAAGAGAAACAAAAGCAAGACAATATATCGTGCACAGAGCTGCTCGACCTGGTTGTGAACGTAACAACCGTTGACTCGCATCACTACAAGTGTTGCAGTAGGATTTCATTAAGTGCAAGCAAGCTATTGTCAAGCCACACACCCTATCTGCAAGCCACCCAGTCAATCAGGCTCTGCTGACGGCAGAGTCAAACCAGTTCATTGATTTTCGGTACCAAAGGGGGTTTGTCCGTTTGTCTTGCTTTGTGCAAATGGATTCGATCTCATGAACTGTTTATCACAAATTCTAGTGCATTAACATTCCGGTGCAGGGAAGGTTCGACTAGTCAGTCGACTACCGTCTTCACCCGAATAGAACGCCCGGTCATTATAGCCGTATTTGGGGGAACTTTCAGTCCAGATGCAGCCATAATGACCGGGCGTCCTATTCGGGTGAGGGCGGTAGCCAAGCAAGTACGCAAGCACGAAATCAAGCAACCAGGCCTGGGTCCATAACATACCATAACATACCACTGTTCGTACCATCTTTTTTTTTGTGGGTTATGAGTCCAGAGTTTTGCGTTTTACATTGTTTTGTGCAACAGGATTCAATCTCATGACCTGTTTATGACCAGTTCTGAATCCATAACATACCACACTGTGAGGCAGGTTCAATCAGTTGGTCGACTAGCCAAGCAAGATCGGAATCAAGCAACCAAGTGGTCGACGGTTGCCGAGGACTCGCTATTGCATGGTCTTGTGTTTTGCTGCACTGAGTTTTGCTAGAGTGAGGGGTTGGCCTTCATCACCATCACTCTCACCATAGCCATTTGAATCATCTGCAAGCAAATGCAAGGCGAGCAGCAATGAACCTGGGGAAGAGACACAGGAAAGCCAACAGAGCAGATCACCTGCACCAACAGCACAAGCAGGAGGATAGGGGGAGGACCAACGTCTGCTGTTCCATGAGACAGAGCGTGGGAAAGCACTGGTTCGAGAGGAAGCGATACGAAAAGGCAACGAGGGTGATGGCAGAAGTAAGGAGTTCTTAACTTCTTACCACTTTGTCAAAAAATGTTTGGCAAAACTTTCACGGCTACAGTCGTCGGAAACTTGATCACAGTGATAGTTAGGAATGTAGAGTTTTGAGCAACTTGGATATTTACTATTCACAGAAAAAGAAGAGAAAAAAAGACTCTTGAATTGGAACCGGGAAGGAAGTGAGCAGAAGAGAAGAGGGTATGGGTGTGTAACAGGTTGGCAAAGGGAGGAAAAAATGAAGCTCTGGACTACCGAACCTGTCACCAGGTCAGGGCCTCGCAGTCAAAACTCTGACCACAGACATGAAGCTCGATGAACCATTGTTTGAAGAAGAGAGGCAGGGGAGGGCAAGACAATGACAATGACAATGCGGATGATTATGAAGAGGACAGGACAACGGAGATGACAAGAGGTGATGACCTAGAAGATACCTTGAGTTCATGAAGAAGTTCTCGCGGCGACAAATCAGTATGTGCGCTGACGGCTGAGTTCAAGAAAAACGGTTGATCTTCAACATATGCTGGAGCACTCTGCAATACCACGACAAGCACACCGCGTAATCCAAAATTGAACACCACCCATTTGATGAGGCAAATGAGCGTTTAACATACTTGCAAGCGCACGAGCTGCGTACGGCGGCACCAGATCTGCGCGTCACACAACGTGTCCAGCGGACGATTGGGTACCTCACCCCCCAAAAAAGGAAAGAAAGACCGGGGTGTTGTCATCCTTGCAGTTGCTTGGGAGGAGCCCTGTTGCCGTCCTGCTGGTCTCCAAGCCGTCCTCCCCGTCGCTAGGAGGGGCAACGCCATGCTGGAGGAGGAACATTGCCATGCTGAAGAAGGCGGACCATCGCCATCCAGCCCATCGCCAAGCCGACCTCCCCTTCCTCCTCCTCACTTCCTCTTCTGCCTGCTTCTCCTCCTCCTTCCCCTCATCCTCCTCCTCGTCCGCTTCATCGTCCTCCACCTCTCCTCCTCATACTCCTTTTCTCCTCCTCCAACTGTCTTCCCCTCCATCCCTCGTCCTTTCAACCTCATCTCCTTCATCTAACTCCCATCTCTCCTCCTGCTCCTGCTGCTCCTCCCTTGTCTTTTCCCTCCGTCCATCGCTTCTCCTCCTCCATCCCTCCTCCTCCTCCTCGTTGTCCTCCTTGTCCACCTCCTCCTCCTTCTCTCCCACCCAGGTATCGATGTCGTTAGCATACATAGGGCTCAAAACCACGAAATAGTGAAGTTTCCCTTTCTTTTTCTTATTGCGGTCGACGGTCGTCATTTCATTTGCTGTCGCCGTTTCATCTCTTATGCGGTTGTTGTTTGATGTGCTTGGTGGAGGAGGAGGGGGAGGAGAGGGATGGGTGGAGGACAGACAGAGGAGACGAGTGTGGAGAAGGAAGAGAGTTGGGGAAAAGAGAGGGGAACGGAGGGGGGAGGGGGGGGAGCGCAGTGCAGAAGAACGAGCGCGTTGTCTGTCCTCTTCCTCCATCTCTCCTCCTCCTTGTCCCCTCCTTGCAAACTTTTTTCTTTTGTTTTTGGTTTCCCGTTCGTCGGTTCGTCTTCCGACTATTACCCCCCCATCTCCCCGCCGTATCCCATCCTCTACCTCCTCCTCCTCCTCCTTTCCCACCTAGGTATCGATGTCGCTGACCTTGAAGTCGTGAAGTTGCCCTTCTCCCTCGTTTGCTCCATTCCCCCATCCCTCCATCTCCTCCTCCTCCTCCTCCTTCCTCCAGTCGTTGGAAATCGGGAACCTTCTTTTTTTTTGGTTTCCCGTTCTCCCTCTTTTGAAATCACTGATAATCGCAGACCTCCCTTCTCCCTTGTTTGCTCCATTCCTCCATCCTTCCATCTCCTCCTCCTCCTCCTCCTCCTCCTCCTCCTCCTGCTTGGAAATCGCAAACCTTTTTTCCTTTTTCTTTTTGGTTTCGCGACGTCCCTCGTTTGGAATCGCTGGAAATTCCGAACCTCCCTTCTCCCTCGTTTGTTCCATTCCTCCATCCCTCCATCTCCCCCTCCTCCTCTTCCTCCACCTTCCTCCAATCGCTGGAAATCGTGAACCTTTTTTTTTTTTTTTTCGTTTCCCATTCGTCAATTCATTATCCGACTATACCCCCCATCTCCCCGCCACATCCCCTCCATCTCTCCTCCATCTCTCCCCCATCTCTCCATCTCTCCTTCCTCCATCTCTCCTTTATCTCTCCTCCATCTGTCCTCCACCCATCTATCTTTCATCTATCTTTCATCTCTCCTCCATCTCTCCCCCTCCCCTCCATCTTTCCTCCATCTTCTTCTCCTCCTTCTACTTTCAATTGCTGGAAATGGCCAAGGGTTTTACAAACCTTTCTTTTTCTTTTTCTTTTTTGGTGGAATCCTGCTCATCGATTCGTCTACCCCCCCTTATCCCTCCATCTCTCCTCCATCTCTCCTCCTCCTGGCCTCCATAATTCCTCCAATCGCTGGAAATCGTGAACTTCTTTTTTGTGTTGTTGGTCTCTCGCTCGTCGATTCGTCTTCCGACTCTACCCCCCATCTTCCCACCAGATCCCCTCCATCTCTCATCTATCTCTCCTCCATGTCTCCTTCATCTCTCCACCATCTATCCTCCATCTGTCCTCCATCTATCTTTCATCTCTCCTCCATGCATCGTCCATCTCTCATCGTATGCCCTCCATCTCTCCTCCATATCCCCTCCTTCTCCCCGCCATTGGTGGAATACTGGTCGTCGATTCGTCTACCCTCCATCTATCTTCTCCCCGCAATTGGTGGAAACTTCAAAGTTGAAACTTTAAACCCGATACCTGGGTCATTGTAGACAAAGAACAGCACGGCGCTGAACTTTCCACAACTACAAACCTGGTAAAAGGAAAGAGTAAAGTGGGAGAAGAAGAGAGAAGGAAGAACAGGGAAAAAGCTAATGCAGGATGTCATGAAGGAACCCCGTTCCACATCAGCTGAAAGTTTGAAAAAGAAAGGAAAGGTAAAAATGAAGATGCCCTTCACATACAGCGGTAAGAAAGGTGAATACCTACTATTGTGGATAGCTAAAATCCAGAAGTATTGCTCCACTGCCCCAACAGAGGAAGACAGTCAGGTTGCCTTCAAAACCTCATGTCTTGGTGAAGACTCCAAGACATGGGTATTGTTTGAGGCTAACGCTGCAGGCTATGAGTATATTGGGGGGTGGGCAAGGACACAGACGTTGAAAGGATTTTTGAGAAGATGAAGGAAAGGTTCTTCGATAAGACAATGGCCGATAAGACCTTTGACGAACTAACTACCATGGGCAGCACCTCTGGGCCTCGGTTGACGCGCTGTCATGGGAGGTGGAGAGAGACGGTTAACGGAGACCTAAATTTTCAAACAACTTGTCATGCCATTTAGAACAAAACCCAAGAGTCATTTATCCAAACTTGCCCGCAGTTCATAGAATGGAGACCATACTAACTAATTGAAAAACAAAATTGGAAAAAAAAAAAAAAAAACTATAAAACAGCGAGGCAAAAGTGCACGTTTTCATAGAGACCATAGGTATTTCCTAGAAGATACGGCAAGATAGGCTGGACAAGGGTCAATGCCTCAAGTGCGGCACTAAGGGACCCATCATCGCATGATATCCCCTTATCCGGAACTAAAAAAGGAGCAGCCATAACATCTGCTCCTACTGAGCCAATGAGCGTGCAGATGACACGACGCCACGACGCCCCTTCAACCCTCCAGCTCCTAAGGTAGAGGATGGCTCTTCTTCGGCCCTCACCTAGACCGCCTTGCGAAAGTATAGTGTTTCTATCACACTGGGTGAGTCCCTTGACGAACTTCGAACCAAACTAATTGCTTTACGAAGTTCATTGGCTAAGAAAGATGTTGCACGAACACGTGTCAGTCTTTTGCTAGATCCTGGGTCAACTCGGTCTTACATCTCTGAGAAGGCAATTAAGAAGATGCATATGGGAATGAAGGTGAAAGAGTTACCAAGTCCTATCACCTCTATGCTTGCGGACAAAAGCACTATAATTGGATCCCACTACGTGGATCGTGTAAAGTGCTATTTGCATGAAAAAAACGTCCTCGTTGAGAAAATCCTACCGTTCAACTTGATTCTGGACATGGTTGGCACAACGAAGCCAACCAAGAAAAGTATAAGGACAAGATTGTGAGACTATAAGACAAGAAAAAACAACTAAAGTCGATTAAGTTATTTCATAGGTCTAGTTCAAATTCTTCGCTATCTTTCTATTGTATGAGTCTGCCTGCTTTCATAAGTATGGTAACGACGAAGAAGTTGGTACAGAAAGTGATGATGGTAATCGTAAAGAACGTAGGTGAGAGTTATATTTCCTTCCCTCCTAAACTACTTTATGAATATACGGACCTGCGAATTAAACCTACGGGACTAACTAAAAGAATTGTCAAACATACACTTGAAATTTTTCCCGGTACCAAAACTCCCAAAGGACCAATCCGTCACATGTTCCCGCGAGAATTGGAAGAATTGAAGAAACAATTGCAGGAACTAACAACAAAAAGATGGATTAGACCGGGCTGCTCTCCCAACAACGCTTTTGTACTCGTTGTGCCTAAGAAGGAAGGTGAGCTCGAACTTTGCATCGATTATCGAAGATTGAATTCCGTAACTTTAAACAATGTCAAACCCCTCTCTCGAATCGATGACTTGCTTGGTCGGTTGGAAGGTTACAAGTACTTTAGCAAGATTGATATGAAGGTTGGCTAAGATCAGATCGAGGTTGCTCCTGAAGATCCAACACAAGACGACATTCAGAACGAGGTATGAACACTTTAAGTACGTAGTCATGCGCTTTGGTCTAACTAACGCCCCTGCAACCTTCCAAAGATCAATGAATGGACTCTTTCGCGAATGGTTACATATATAAACAACTACAAACAACAAATTTGTAGTTGTTTATATTTATGACATCTTAATCTACAGTAAAACACTAGAAGACCATGATAAACATCCACGAATCATTCTACAGAAATTGAGAGAAGGCAATTTTAAGATTAATCCCGAAAAGTCATAGTTGTTTAAGTCTGAAGTACTTTATCTTGGACATAGTGAATGAAGGAGTAAGGCCAAAAAAAAGGAAAATTGTTGCGATCTAAGACTGGCCCCCCAAAACTCTATCTGAACTGCACTCCTTCCTAGGACTAGGAAGCTTTTATAGAAAGTTTGTTAGAAAATTCTCCATTACAGATGCACCTATGAGGAAGCTACTAAAGAAAGAGACGTTTGGTTGTGGGAAAAAGACCGTGAGTCATCATTTAAGAAGTAAAAGAATGCTTTGACTCACTACCTTGTCCTAAAGATTGTCGATCCATCATTGTCGTTTGTAATCGCAACCGATGCAAGTCGGTATGAGATTGGGGTTGTTTTGCATCAAGATGATGGGAATGACTATGGAGCGATTGAGTTCATATTTAGATGCTTACCCTCTAAGAAAGTGGCAAACTCAACGTATGAGAGCGAGTTGTATGGATTGTTGGAAACACTAACTGCATAGACACACTACTTGTTAGGAAGACACTTCAAAGTCTATTCTGACCATCAGACTCTTAAGTGGCTAAAGATGCAACCATGACTATCTGACAAGTTGGCACGATGGTTTCTTGTTATTGACACCTTTGACTCCAGGTTAAGGTCTATGACATGTAAGTACAATGTTATAGTAGACGCACTCTCTTTACGTTCTGACTTCTTTGGTGCAACTATGACATATGTCAATGTGGGAAGTGAAGTGAAAGATAAAATCGGAAATGGATGTGTTGACCCGAAATAGAAACCCATACACTTCAGACTCTACAAACGAATCTTGAGCACTTCCCTGACTATCAAATGGCAGATGGCATACTATTCCTTACAAGGAGAAGACAAAATTTCTGTCCCACATGATGAATCAATAAAGAGAATGATATCAGGTGAATGTCATGACAAAGAAGGACATTTTGGATGGACGAAGACCTATGCTAATGTTTTGCAACAATCTGAGTGGCAAGGAATGAAACAAGATATAACAACCTATGCCAGAACGTCTCTTGTCAATCAAAGGAACAAACCATCCGAAGAGAACCCTTTCGAACAGTTAAGAGCGCTTCCTATTTTCGATGGAGGTAGAGAATCTATCTCTTCAGACTTCATGGTATAACAAAGAGTAGGAATGATAACAACCAAGCCATGCTCATTGTTGATAGGTTCTTTAGGTACACAATGTTCATTCCTCTACTAACTGAAGCAAGAACTGGACTGGTTAATTTCAGATACGATAGGTCTCAGAATATGGATTTCCAAAGACTATTGTGTCTGGCAAAAATATAAGGTTCACAAAACTGTAATGGTAGAAGTTAATGGAAGTTTACGACACTCGATTGACTATGTCTTCAGGTAGCCACCCTAAAACTAACGGTCAGACTCAGCAAATGAATCATCTGTGACAACTTATGTGCATGTATGTGCGTCCTGACCAGGTAGAAAGGGGCGAGAACTTGCCTAAGATAGCACGTGTGTATAACTCTAGTTTTTCACACAGTCACAGGACGAACACCAAACGCACTTCACAAAGGATGGCAACCCAAAAGACCTATAGACTCCCTAACAAGAGACCAGGTCCAAAGGTTACCACCAGGGACCTGTGAGTTTGCAGTTTTGTATGAAGAAGACATAAAGAAAGTCATCATCAAATGATTGAACAAGCGAACAAGAACCACAGACCTTCAAATTTCAAAGAAGGCGATCGGGTCACCATGAAGTCAATTTGGAAGAGGGAATCTCGCAGAAACTGCTACCTGTCTACTACGGGCAATGGGAGGTTCTCGAAGTCAATGGGGACACAATTGGAACGTCTTACCTCATTGATGCGCCTTGACATCTCAAGACTTACTCTGTCTTCCATGTCCAACTGGGACACGACACATTTGGCTTAGCGGTGCATCCAGGCCGTCGACATCTTAAAATTTTGGGTCGTCGATGAAGTCGAGAGGAGGCTGTGCAACGCTAGCCAACGCTATAACAAGACTGTCTGGCCCTGGGATAGGGCATTCTGCCTTGCACTTTGAAGCGACTAGGTTGCAGCTCGTGAGGCTCTTGCGAGGAGAGGCTGGCGCCAGTAAGAGTGAAGGAGCGCCAGCGAGGAAGAAGATGCTGGCGGAGCGGTCAAAGCTGGCAGCTGCCACCAAAGTTGTAGTAGGACAACTTGCGAGGAGGAGGAAGATCAGAACTGTGAGATTGTGAGGAAAAGCAGATAGAATGATAAGCTAAACTGAACTTACCTGGGTGCTGAAGATATTGAAGGTGTTTCTGGTTTCCAAGAGGTTGAAGAAGGTTAGCGCCAACCTCCACAGGGCTGTAGTTTTAGGTTGGGCGCTGGAACCTGCACAGAGACTTCACCAGTGACTTTCGAAGAGCGAGCAACAATGAGGTGGAGTTTTGGAGGGGAGATGCCCAATGAAGAAGTGGGGTTGACTTGTACAACTGAATATTTATGTAATCCTTCTCTCTCCCTTCTCTCACCTCCCTCTTGCCTCTCTCGTATTACTCGCCACTTCTGTGATGTGCAATTGGTCGAGTTTGGACCTGTGCACATCTTTGGGAGACGACACTTTCAGTGTTTGTATGTTAATTCCATGACATTGCTGATTGGTGGGTTCATTACATATTACAAACAAAATAAAAAGAGAAAGTGTTTCAACGTCCTCCTCCAGTCTCATACTCCACTTCTCTCTACAACAGAGTCAAACTCTCCTCCTCTTGCCACCTCAGATCAGTCAACCCAGCTATGGCATCCTCCTCTTCTGGCCACTCCAGCAGGCTACTCCACCTCTCCACCACTAGAACACGTGCATCTTCTGTCGCCATATCACTCTGGGGTCTAGTGCCAGCAGCATCCACTCTTAGATAAAGAGTGCCGATCGTGTGTAGAGCCCCTGGAGTCGGCTCCTTCAACACCACCTCGCCCGTCCAATCGATACAGTGGCGTCCACCTCATGGCCCACTCAGCCTCTATCTCTCTTCTTCTCCTCTGTCAGACTAGTTGGTTTGGTAGAGGTATGGTGGCGTCCACCTCATGGCCCACTCAGCCTCTATCTCTTACCTGATGAGTCGATGCAACTCTAGTGAAACAGGTCTGTCACAGGCCCTCGACTGTTGTCCTCTTGTCCCTCCTTTCCCAACAACAAACAGAAGAGGTAGAGAACCTAGTGGTTTCCCTTCTTCTAGGGAAAAAAGGGCTTACATCTCACATTATTGTATCCATTCATCTGATTCTTCCAGGATTTGGACTCATAATCTATATGCTAACAGCTACCTATGTGTACCATGCAGCCACATGAGTCCGATGCTCAAATAGTGCTTTCCCTTTAGCTCACCTAAGGAGGGAAGTCTCAAGCTCATGATCTCCACACACTAACAGTTGCATGTGTTTAGCATTCACCCAGATAGGTCCACTACTTGGTAGTTGTTTCTCTTGATTATAACAATTATTATATCATATCATATATTGCAAAGATGGATGAGAGAGCTTCCTATACACAAATACGCACCTTCAAGGCTTAAACCGCAAGAACATCCGGACAAGACCTACCAACCCTAACGAGGGCGTACCTGTATCTACCCGGCAGTGCGACAAGGGGAAATCCAGGTCTACTGCAGTGAATACTTTTTGGAAAAGATTGGCCTCTTATGAAGTGACGGTTTGGATGTACACCACCGGCATCATATATATCAGGAAACTGCAAGCTACTTTGGAGAGGACATAACAGGTATTATCACAACCTACACCCTTCACCTCGTCCATCCCTTGTCATGTGGGGACCACCACAGGCAGGACTGCTACAAATTGGTACCAGGCATCAAGAGTGCCAAAATCACTTCTCACCTCGTAGAGACAGCCATGACGGACGATATGAATGCCAGCCTGGCCAAAAGAACCATGAACCAACAACGACATAACCCCCCCCCCCCACACCCCCCCCCACCACCGCCCCATTCCCCATCCTCAACCTTCCCCCCCCCCACAAAAAAAAGGATGAGAACAATTGTCAGCCCCTCCGTTCTCATGCCATAGACATGCACAAGAGCCACACACAGAGAAAGACCACAGCAACACACTACAGACATAAAAGAACAAAGCACATCCATTCAGATTTGCATCCCTGGCGACCGCCGACCCCGACCGCCGACCCCAACCACCGACTGTATTGCAGCCGACCAGTAGGGCCGACCGGTCGGCCGACCAGTCAGGAAAAAAAAAAAAAACATCCACTGATTTTTTTCAAATCTGAGTTGGGGGCTGTACTGCACTTGCTGAGTGCAGCCCAAATCCGCTGAGAAACATTTGATCTGAGTTGGGGGCTGTACTGCACTTGCTGAGTGCAGCCCAAATCCGCTG
>BFEA01000074.1:1130292-1140953 GCA_003427395.1 Chara braunii | reverse complement strand
TTTGGGGCGCAGTTTCTTCTTCTTTTTTTTTTTGCGAGCCGACCCTGCCCCGACCCCCGATCTTTTCGGAATGAGTCGTTTTCAATGAATTTCTTTTGCCTGGGCGGTGTACTTGTGGTTTAATCTGGATATATGTTTGTGGAGAAGTGCAGAAATTTGTAATTGATCGGCTGCTCTGCATATCTGCATAGAACACTTCCAGATTCAGGTGCTTCGGGTTTGGTTCCACCAATATACTTGGGGGATTTCCCCCCAAGTAGGAGAGCCTCCACTGCGGATTTGCAAAGTTTCTCTTCACGAAGCGGGCGCCAAACTTTTTGTTGTTTCCAGTTCTCAAGGTTGGAGCGCACAAGAGGGCAGCTTCACCAGTCGTAGTAGCATCTCGTTGGGAAAATATTCCCTTAAATATGGTGAAAATTGTGAAATGCATCAGACCGCAACTCTGTAGTAGTTGGTGTGGAGTTGCGCTATTTCTGCCATTAGGCGAGGCGATAGACCTGAAAGGGCCGGTGGGTGAAGCCCGGTGAAAAATTACGGCTCCACCAATGCGCTTACCCTAAGTTGGGGAAATTCCCCAAAGTAGTCCGGTGGAGACAAAGTTGTCAAACCCTTTGTTTCCAGAAAAAAAGCAAACAATAAAGAAGCTAAAAAAAAAGAGAATGTGCCAGTCTCTTTTCTATTTTCTGGCACAGATCAGGCACAAGAACTGAAGACTCGCTTTGTGCAGGTGGTGTTGGGCCAGAACAAGGTAGCCACTATTCAGGGATTGAGGTCGTCATTCAAATGGAGATCAGGGGACCAAGCTGAAGCAGGAAATGAAAATGGAGACAGGGAATAGGAAAAGAGGCCGAAGGAGAGCAGAGTAACTGGGCAGGGAAGGGTTAGGGTTTAGGGTTTAGGGTTTAGGGTTTAGGTGTTCTAGCGAGGGGCAGAATAGACAGTAGGCTTTAGCGTTTAAGGACGACAGGCCTAAGGTTTTATCCCCTTAGAGATTCCTTTCAGATGCTTTTTAGTCCAGTTCTGAGTTTTTGAAGTTGCCGTCAATGGGACTCTGGACCCAGTTGCCAGCACAAGCCTAAGCTGGGTAACGGCCCCAGCTGTATCCAGGTTGAGATGTTGAGGAATTCCCAGCCTCACTGTTTTTATATAATAACTGCAGCTTGCTTTAAAAAATAAGAAAGAAAGAAAAAAAAGAGACGAGAGAATCACCTCCTGGAATGTAAGAGGATTATTGGACGTAAACAGTAAGCACAAGAGGGCCAGTGAAAGGATTTCACGCTGCAGACACCCAAGTCCCCGTTCCAGGGTCCCAAATTGTCCCAGTCCCAGTTGGGACCAGTCCCAGATGGTCCAGGTCCCACCTGTCCCGGTAGTTAGGTCCCAGGTAGGGTCTGTAAGGTCCCAGACTCCATGGGAAGTGTAAGCGCCGTAGGCCATGTTGGGCCAGTACCGAATCAGACCGGTAAAGGCCCTACTGGTACCCGACAACGAAGGTCCAGGTCCAAAGTCCAATTTTGTAGCCAAATCCCATGTAATGTCGGGAAGGTGCCGGGCAACCAAAAATCATGCAGCAGACAGGCTGCGGATGACCGGTACCAGTCAGAAGCAGACCAACGCCAAGTCGAGCAACTATTAATAGCTGCTACAGTGCAGCTCCCACATCTTTGGTCCTGCGTGAGATGCGGAGGCGCTGCTGTTGCTTGTGCTACCTCACAGCTTGGACTGCGCGCCAGAGGGTCTGTTGGGCGGTGCTAGGCTTGAGGAGGAAGACTGGCGGCCATAGCCGCTGTAGACATAGTTGCAGTAGGAGGAAGACAGATGTATCCAGGGTTACGATCCGAGTAGTAGCTAGCACAGACACACACACACAGAGAGAGAGAGAGAGAGAGAGAGAGAGAGAGAGAGAGAGAGAGAGAGAGAGAGAGAGTCAAACGAAGAGGAAGCTTGGTTACATACCTGATTGAGATTGTTGCTGGCTCCGCTGATGAGCGCTGGCTATCTGAACTCTGAATTTGTATATTATAAGTGTTCATTGAAGTTTCTGAGTTGCGCTGATTTTCTGTTCCATATCTGGTCTTGGTGTGAATCTTATTGTGACATTGTGCATGTTGTGTGGAGAGTGAATCTGAGCAGATCATTAAATTGGTATCGGAGCTGGAACATGCTGCATCCGCCGGAGTTGGGTGATGGCAAAGCATAAGGCCAGCGGGAAGCTGATTAAGGTTAACCATGAGTTACGGGCCAAAAGAGAAGGGCCATGTTGTGAACAAGGAGGAGCATGTACCTCCATGTTTGGAGTGGCATCAAGGAGCTGTATCGAAGGACCGTCCAGGAGTGAAGTGCTTCGTCCCCCTAAGCCGAGCTTCCATTGTGCATGTTGTGTGGAGAGTGAATCTGAGCGGATCATTAAATTGATATCGGAGCTAGAACACGCTGCATCCGCCGGAGTTGGGTGATGGCAAAGCATAAGGCCGGCGGGAAGCTGATTAAGGTTAACCATGAGTTACAGGCCAAAAGAGAAGGGCCATGTTGTGAACAAGGAGGAGCATGTACCTCCATGTCTGGAGCGGCATCAAGGAGCTGTATCAAAGGACCGTCCAGGAGTGAAGTGCTTCGTCCCCCTAAGCCATGTCGTTGTTGTTTCTGAATTTGGTTGTGCTTGAAGTACTTTCCCACTTTCTTGGAGACGCTGCTGCTGGTCAATTCTGCTGATGTCATCTTTCACAATTGTCTTTGAGTCAGGAACTGGGACCTTGTGCGTCAGTCCCGAGGACTGTTCTCTCCTAGAGGTAAGGCTCCTCCCCTTGTGGGGAAGTGGTTAGCGGTTGCCGGCCTACCTGGGGGCATGCGCACCCAGTGGGACCCAAACCCCGTGAGAGATCCAGAATCGTGATTGCTTTAGATCAAATCTAGGATAGAAGCTCAGCAGCTGGAGGAATCACTCGTAAGTAGGAAGCATGCTCATGAGCAGCGGGCGCTCATAAAACAACCCGAATAGCCCTAAGACCGGTACTGACCGGCATGCAACCGAACCGGAGCTGACGTAGTAAGGAGCTTTAAGTGTTGAGAGCAACCTAAGACTTGGTGGCCACGCGTCCTGATTGTGTCGTTATAGAATTCCTGAGGTCTTTCGCTGGCAGACCTTAAACTGCTGATTGGCCACCAGTCTTCAAGAGAGTTGTAGTGACGGCAGTGGGAAGGGAATTAAGTCAAACCCTGACCTGGGTTAAAATTAGGGTAGGTTAAGTTTTGAGGAGTAGGTCTGTGGGCGCAGTCAACTTACCTATGCTGACCTTCACCATGGATGACTACCCCGTTCTCCTTCTTGGCCCTGTTTGTGATATTGGGGGTGCTCCTCCGTTTTCTTTCCCCTCTCAGTTTCCACCGGACCACTAGGTTGTGCACCACCACGACATCCGGTAGGACGACCCAGCCATATTCCAAAGAGGAACAGGCAGACATCGATGCGCGGTTGGTGGAGAAGAGAAGGGAGAAAGAGGAGAAGAAGAAAAAGAAGGCGGACAATTTAAGAAGAAAAATGGAGGAAGAAAGAAAGCACACGGCGGCGAAGATAAGAACGGAAGAAGAGGAGATGTAAAAAGAATGGGAAGTTCATGAAGAAGAAGAAGAAGAAGAAGAAGAAGAAGAAGAAGAAGAAGAGACCTTGGTGAATAAAAGAGGAAAAGGAGCGGCGGCAAGAGCGAAAAGAGAGGGTGGTGTGAAGAGTAGCCACGCCGTCCAACTGAGACTCCACCAAGTAAATGATGAGGATTGGATCAAGAAATTCAGGTTTCGAAGTGAGATGCCGGATGAATCGGAAGAGGAGAGGGAGGATTTTGCAATGAAGTTGGAGGCAGCCACTGACGCTCCAGAGAGGGACCCAATGATTGTAGGAAGGAGTAATGTCCTTCGTCACCGATTGTTAGCCTAGAAGACGAAGGAGGTTGACAAAAGAGGCTGAAAGAGGAAGGAGAAGCGCTTGAGCGAAGGTTGAGAGAGCAGAGAGGTAAGGAGACCGACTCAAAAGAGACTCTGACCCTCATAACCGATGCTTTGTTGCACACCGCCCGGGAATTGACTGCCCTTCAGAGGACTGTAGGAAAGATAGAACACCACCAAGAAGAGTTCCAAGGAAGGTCGAACAACTTCCTCTGCGCATCCTCTCACCGCATCAGCAATAGAACCGCCAATTATGCCTATTAGCTAGAAGACATCTCCACCAGAAAGCTTGTGAACACCATCTCATCAACGAGGTTAGGCGCCGATGGTGGAGGAGGAGATGGTGGGAAAGAAGGTGGAGACCGAAAAGGGGAAGGAGACCGGAAGGGGGATGAAAGGTGATCCGAGGGAGGAGAAAAAAGAGAGAGGATGAAGGTAAAGCTCCCTTGGACATATAGCGGGACGAAAGAAGAAAATTTGTTGCAATGGGAGGCAGCCATGGACACATACATGTCCACGCAGTTAATGTCTTACCACAACCGTGTTTTGATGGCCAGCTCGTGCCTTGGAGGGGACGCTGTCAAGTTCGCCATATCCTTGGTGAAGGCAGCAGATTGCACTACAGTGGTAAAATATTCCCAACATAGAGGACTTCACAAAGGTCCTTAAAGACATGCTCGAAGACGAGAACCTGGCCTGACGAACCGTAGATGGAAGAGTGTGTTCGCGTTGAAGTCCACTATGGATGAGTTATTGCAGTGTCCTGATCATGTTCTGACCCCCACGCAGATTCTGAACAACTTTGCAAGGGCACTTCACGATCCTCTTAAGTCACAATTGTATGCCAAGACAAAGGAAGAGGGCATGACTTACGAGAAGTTTAGTAAGATTGTTGTAGACCAGGCCAGTTTCCTTCAGGAGGCGAATTACTGTCATTATTACAAAGACCTGCAGAAACGGAACCAGTGGAAGAACAGGACCATGTCCAGTAATATAGAGGGGAAGGATAGTCTTCTGGTCACATTCGAGGAAGAGGGAGTCGAGGCACTACCCTACGAACAAATTGATCACGGACTAGAAGACCCAGACAGCAGCCAAGTAGACTTGGAAAGGGACTATGCGGCCACTACAGCCTGTGGGGGAGGGCAACGAGAAAGAGGAGGCCGAGGTAAAGCAGGTCGTGGAAGAGGTGGAGGTAGAGGACCCACCACTCGGGGGAGTAGTGGCGATGGAAGCTACTACGCGGGAGGTAAGGGTAACAGTTCCCCGCAAGGTGGATGGGGTTCTCCCTTCAATGGGGAAAAAGGAAGAGGCCGAAGGCCATATCCAGCACACCCAGGGTTCCAGGACGGAAAGCCTTGGGAGGCCCTGAAAATGTCGTACGATATGTGGAAAAAATGGGTCGACGAGGGCTTGTGCATGAAATGTGGTGACTCCAACCACATTATCCCCTTTTACCCTGATTACAGGTACCCAAAAGGGAACAGCTTGTAGGAGTTGCAGCTGCTCCTATTGAACCTTCAGATTTAGAAAGACAGGTAGAAGCGCACGCTGAACAGGCACCCCCTGTCTCAAGGTCCTTACGGCTGTCTAAAGGTCGCTTGCGCTAGGATCCCTCTTGGTGGCTCCCTCGCAGGCATCGGTGATGAGCTGATCACTTGTCGCCACGCCTGGGCCGAAATGAAGAAGAAGTCAAAGAAAGGGGCATCTAATTATAGGAGATGTAGAGATTAGTAGAGAGTGAGTAGACGCGTTAGTTGATAGTGGGTCGACACGTAGCTACATAAGCCAAAAAGGATTGCAGAAGAGGCATCACGGTGCCATAGTGACTTACCTCGACGTTGGCGCCGAACTGCAGCAAAAGATTCAAAGTGCACATGTTGATGACCTGATCTATAGTGAACTCGTCAAGAAGGTGTAGAATGCACCTCGTGAAGTCCCGGACTGTAGAATGGTCGAGGATTTGTTGTTCGAGAGCACCGACGTGCATGACAGGCTTTGTGTCGCGAACAGTGACGAAGTTCGCAGCTTGATCCTAGGGGAATGCCACAATACTAAGGGCCACTTCGGTTGGAGGAAGACGTATGCAAATCTCGTCCGGTCCCACACATGGTTCGGCATGGAGCACAACTGCATTCCATACATCGAGGGCTGCCAAGTGTGCCAACGGAACAAGAGTTCCGTGCAGCCACCCCTTGGGCTATTGAGCCCCTTGCTTATCCCCTTCGGTCTTGAGAGAGAAGTCACAGAGAGAAAAAAGCGAGAAAGAGAGCGAGAAAGAGAGCGCGAAAGAGAGCGAGAAAGAGAGAGAAAGATAGTCACACGAGAAGGAAGCTTGGTTACATATCTGATTGAGATTGTTGTTGGCTCCGCTGATGAGCGCTGGCTATCTGAACTCTGAATTTGTATATTATGAGTAGTCGTTGAAGTTTCTGAGTTGCACTGATTTACTGTTCCATATCTGGTCTTGGTGTGAATCTTATTGTGAGTTTCTATCATGCGTGTTGTGCAGAGAGTGAATCTGAGCGGATTATTGCAGCCAGACTCAAATCATGGATTCATGAAAGGCCCAGATCGCCTTCCTACAAGAAACAAAGCTAAATGCAGAGAGAATCCAAGAATTGCCGAACAGGACCTCAGATATGGTCCCCCGCAGCGGGAACCAAAGGAGGGATGGCAATCCTGATCCACGGTTCTTTAACTAACTCGATTTTGATATTGTGATGGACAACAAAGGGAGATGGGCCACATCTCAATTGGAACTCAACAATGGTTCATATTCTTAGCGTTGGCATATGCAGATCATGCCACAAAAATCAGTTTTTTCCAACCCTTAAACCACCACTACATTCGCTCCTCTTTTTGCCGACCTTGAATTTCACTACGCGCCTAATTTTGCCGAGCCTAGAGCGGGGATGGTCCCGTTCTTTCTTTCTTTTGGTACCCATACTAAAACTTATGTTGTCGCGGCTGTGAAATTCACAAAAGAAGGAGGGGGAGGGGACAGAAACTAAGTTTTGGTCGTGAAATGCAGTAGGATACGTTATTCGAAGTGCTAGTGTGAGTGTGCCCTCAGTGAGGGCGTCTCAGACCCGTGGCCAGGTTGTCAGAATCAAGAAAGAAAAAGAATCTTAAAAAAAAAGGAAACTCAGCTTTGGTCGTGGAATTTGTTGAATACATTCCTCAAAGTGCCAGTGTGAGTATGCCCTCAATGAGGGAGTTTCAGCAGATCACGGATTACGCCCTACCTCACTGGCAAGGGACTCCTTAAAAAAAGAAAAGAAGAGAAAAATAGAAAACAACAACATATAGAATTTGACCGTTATAGTTGTCAGATTCATTCTGTAACGAACTAATGTGAGCACGGTCACAGACACTACCCTGCCCGACATCATTGAGCTTCATAAAGTATCTTCTTTTCTTTTTCATCTTTCAGCTAGTGTGCCCACAAGTTCCGAATGTAGATTTTTTGTTTTTTTCAAACATTGGAGGCGGAACCTCCGCATGACTGTCGAAAAATGCGGTTGACATTCAATTCCAACTTGGGACTACAGCTGTGAAAGGTAGTAGTGGTTTAAGCATTGTCATCCCCAGCATTGAGTACCTTGTGGTAAAGGGTGACGAGAACACATTTATCAATGCAGATTGGATGGACAAAGGCTTACATCTTTTATCCGCCTTTCTGCAGACAATCTCTCGGATTGAAGCGGCCAATATGAAATTTGAGGAAATCAAATTAAGAAGGAATTTGAAATGGTGAAAGCAAACTGGGCACTACCACATACTCAGATAGACATTGGAAGCTCAAAAGGGCACTATGGATTCACGAATGGCAGACAAGCAAAAGTAAACAAATTCATGGGCTAAATTCAAATGTACCGACAACATCCTTACTAAGGACCACATGAACAGTAGCACCCTTTCGGTGAGGAAGGAACATCGCCAGAACTCCCCCAAGATGACTAAATTATCTTACCCCTTTGACTCTTCCTTCCCAGGGGCTAATAGCTCAAGGAGCGTCTGCGAGTACGTTCTACAAGAACTTCTCACAATGGAAAAGGACCCATCAGAACCATTGGTTCTCACGATTGGAGGAAGAGGACCTGGACCAGCCAATCACCTGGCCTGAACTTACAAAAGCCATGAGAAGTATGGCCGGGGCCAAATGCCCGGGTGCAGATCATGTTCGAGTAGAATTTTACGACAAGTTTTAGACCCTTCTGCGCTCGGATCTCTTAAGGGTATTTCCTAGCATATTGGAAGGGAAGTGCCTAGGGACACATACTACATAAGGGGTAATCACCCTGCTGTACAAAAAGGAGACCGAACTGTCGTGAGAAATCACCAACCAAATTGCCTTGTTAACGTCGCATTTAAGGTCCTCGCAAAAACCTTGGCGATGAGATTATCACCACTAATGTTTCGGCTAGTAGCCCTGGAATAGTCTGGTTTTGTCCTGGGAAGGTTGTTCCTTAATGACGTTATGATCATTGCCCAGGCCACAGATCTAACTAAACTCGCAGAATCCAACACACCCATAATTCTGATTGACTTCAGAAAAGCTTATGACCAAGTCAATTGGAATTTTGTGCAGGAAGTTCTGGAAAGGGTGGGCATAAGGAGGAATTTCAGAAAATGGGTGAATAATTTACACCACGGTTCTCACGGCAAGGCAGTAGCCAATGGCCTTATCTCCTAACCGTTCACATTCTCTAGATCTCTCTGTCAGGGCTGTCCCATGGCCCCTTCACTCTTTGTCATCCAAATGGAAGTGCTTCTTAACATTATTATAACTCATTTAGAGTATACAGGTCTTACGGTCTCACTGCAATATGAACCCAGGGTCTCAGCGCTCGCAGTAACAGAAAACTCCCTATCCTCTCTATCACCACTAGGGCAATGCCTTAGTTGGAATAATAAGGCTACATCGCTCACTACCAACAGGTCCAAGCTATCCATAGACTTAGGAATCAAGACCACAGCAAGCACGGACTCAAAGAGATACCAAGGGGTCCTAGGTCAATAGTGTGGTACTCTCCATGAGCTGGTCCACTTCCTCCAGCAGATCAATCACACCAGAAACTGCAAGGCTCATTAGACAGCTTCTTACACGCTATTTATGGAAAGACGACTCCAACTTCTCCTAGTGCATCAACAAGGTTGCGTGAGACAAAGGGGGGTTAGGCATTCTGGATCCAGAAAAGCAGAAGAACGCAAGCTTTACTGGTCAAAGACTGGGGACTGAGGGACCAGGAGGCAGTATTGCAGGCCCTGCTGATACTTACAGTGGTGAAATCAACGACCTCGGAACCTATAATAAAAGCATGGAGCAGATTGCTACCCCAAACCCTTACTAATCCAGTATCCAGCCAAGAAGTTCTCAATGCTTGCCTTTTTTATGACCCTGCCATTACTGACATAACCGCTTCTCTATTTCCGACAAACCCAGCGATTTCGCTAGGAAATGGATGCAGGGGGGGTGTTTGGCAGCAGATCCATCATCCAGAGGAGAGTGGAAGATTGTTTCAAGCCTCAAAGAAAGCTGAGAGGACTACAGCAGATGGAATAACACAGAGCTCACCTCATTCAAGCAATCCCAAAGGACTGGACGACCATCCTGAGTATTCAAGCTCCAACAGTGGCAGCCAGGAACATGGTCGAAATGGATGCAGCAGAGGTGTTTGGCAGATCCGTCATCCGGTGGACAAACAGACAGGAGAGTGGAAGACAGCCTTGAAGAAAAGCTGAGAGGATCACACCGGATTGAAGAACGCAGAACTCAACTCATTCAAGCAATCCCCAAGGACTGGATCACCATCCTGACTATTCAAGCTCCATGGTGGCGGCCAGGAACATGGTGGATGAGAAACACACACTGAACTACCTTCCTCCTCTTGGAATCTCTACATAATCAGCAATCCGCAGATTTCTCAGTCTGGAAATCAGGCAGGGAGTCCTTGATCCAGAAGCCTGAAGAAGGAGCAATCCAAGCGTCTCCCCCTGAGCCAACATCTGAAGGAAGTCTAGGTAAATGGGAGGCCCAAAAAGGGTCAAAGCCCTTCTCAGCAGTGATGGGTGGACTACCTTGGGATGACTGGGAGATGGACGCCCTGGATTCCAGCAGATGCGGCAGCAATCTCTACCAAGATACTCGTCAAAATTGACAGACCGAATGTATAAGGAACGCTGGATCCGGTTTCCACCAGGTGCTGCTCCCCACCAATGGACTGGAGTCATCAGCTAGGGACCCCTGGGGGCTCTTACGGCACTGGGACAGCAGGGATCCACTTGATGTTAAAGAAAAATAAAGAAACAAGTGCGGACGGGACAGGTTTCAAATTCGAATGGGCAAAAAAGACACGCACAGGCCAATCAAATAGCCGCCGAACTGGAATGGGCACGGGCCAAATAGAGCCGTTGGGCCCTTTTTTTTTCTTTTTTTTCTTTTCCCATCTGTTGGGCCTTTTTCCTTTTTCTCTTCTTTTCCCGTCTAACACCACGGTGGGCCCCTGTACTTATGACATCGGACATGGCAGCCCTGACACCACGGCCGCGGTACTTTCATTGCTTTTTCGAACTTTCATTGCTTTTCCGAACTGGGGTTGCGTTTTCTTTGCCCACGCATGTTTTTTTGCCCATTTGAAACTCTGACCTGACATAAACGTACTCGCCACAAAAATAAATCTTGCTTACCTGGAATCCGTTGTCAATCTGTGGTCAAC
>BFEA01000074.1:1115798-1126568 GCA_003427395.1 Chara braunii | reverse complement strand
CTCTCTCTCTCTCTCTCTCTCTCTCTCTCTCTCTCTCTCTCTCTCTCTCTCTCTCACACACACACACACACACACACACACACACACACACATTTTCATATTCGGGTATCGCATGCACGTGGTATCCGGTTTGCGATTAGACCTTACGGCAATTGATGTAATATGAAACACGACGGAGCAACGGTGAAACGAGTCGCATGATTGGGAGGAGTCCCACGGGCAATCGTCCATGCAACTAACTGGCCTTTAATCACAAGAAGGGAAAGAAGAAGAGATCGTCCGTTAGGGGGGAAGGGCGAGGAGGACGAAGGAAGGGAATGTGCATGCATATATCCATCCATATATACATATATGCATATGCGTATGCATAAATATAGCAGAGAATCCGTAGAGCAGACAATTTCTTCAGCAGTGAGTTGGAATCGCAGCGAGTTGGAATCGCAGCGAGTTTGAACATCGCTCCGGGATAACTAGCTGGCTTTACCCGATAGAACGCCCGGTCATTATAGCTGTATTTGGTGCAACTTTCAGTCTAAATACCGTGATAATGACCGAGCGTTCTATTCGCGTGAAGACGGTAGCTGGCTTTATCCAATCTTCTTACCCAACATTTGCTTTATATAGTCATATAGAACCCCCCGGTGAACCATAGGCAGAGGGGGAGAAAAGGATAACAAACGGGGGGGTAAGTGAAGGAGGAGGGGGGGAGGGCAGCGCTACGGCAGACTGCTTTGTCCGGCGGACTTTCACCAACTCATCAGAAGGCTATGCTTCACCATTGATCAGTTCAGCAAGCCAATTAACTACCGAATAGTTTATTTTTGTTTATTAATAATAAATTAAAAATAATCGAATTAATTAATGAATCGAAAGAAGAGGCCAAGTGGCAGGTCAGCAGCATGCAGGAAAGAGAAAGAACCCCTTCAACGAGCACAGGGCGACACCTGGCAGGCGGATAGAATAGCTGGGCGAGCGGAATATCGGAAGGGCGGGGAGCGGAAGTCAGCGGCGCCGAAGGAGGACGAGAGCATAATCGAAGGTTTAGAGCCGTATTTTATTTTTATTTTATTTTTTATTTTTTATTTTTTATTTTGCGAGTATGCCCTTACCCATAGTGGAATACTTGCACAACAACGCACCTTTTTTTTCGTTTTTTTCGTTTTTTTTTTTTTTGCGGCCCAGCGCCTTAGTTGCGGGAACTCACGTTGGAGCCGAGAGCTATCACGACCTCTGAATCGCAGGACGAGCGAGAAGCGGTGAAGTACCGGTCACCGTCGGCATCAGGAGCCGACGTGTCACTTCCTTGAGTGAACAGTGATGACACGGCATTTTCTTTGAGGGACGACGATGACGTGGCCGTTTCCTCGATCGGCCTGGATGCTGACGTGGCACCTTCCGCGATCGAGGTCGCTGCCGACGTAGCGACCTCGTTGATCGATGTCAGAGATGCAGTAGACCTCGCGCTACTCTCCGCGTGTTGCTTCCCCCCGCCTAGCAACGCTCCCCGCCCTCTGACGAGGCAATCGCGCTCGATTGGCATGGCTGACGGGTCGAGTCCTCCTCCCGCCGTAACAAAACTCTCCCGCCAAATTACCTGGACAGCACCAAATTTTGCTGACGTGGCTGATAAATTATGGTTATGACCAAGATCAGCGCCAGCGCCACGTAGGCATCGTGACGCAGGCGCAAAAGACGGAGAAGCGCGCGACGCTAAGGAGCCAAAAAAAAGGTCCTCGCTTCGCGCGGGGGGAATTCGCCCCTCGGTGGCCGCGGGAGGGTAACCGGTCATCCCCCCGCCAAAATGCGGAGCGCGACGCGAGAATCTCCACACGATCGACGTGTCCTGACGACACGTGTCTCGATTGCAGGTTGCATCGACGTGATGCCATGCAAAAAACGACCGAATCGCGACGCGCGCCATCCCCCGAACTGACGCAGCAGGCGTTGTCCTGATCGCACGCATCACACATACAGAGACGAAAAAAACGCGCGCACATACGCAATCACATCATCTTCCTAAAGTAGACAGCGCAGGGAGAGCTGCGCGCCGTTAGCCTCACTTTCCCGAAACGGAGAGTGAAATTGGCTTCTCGATCTTGCCGAAGCTCTGGCGATTGTACTGGCAGCCGCGCGCCGACCCGATTCTCTCACTGCTTCCCGCCGCGTGCAGGTTTGCCGTGCGCTGAGGCGAGCGGCTCGGCGCGCCCTGGCGCAACACCACCGGAAGGGCCAATTGCGCATGCGCACCCACTCACCCACGAGCGCAAATCAGCGCACCCTCCCCCGTATGGACGCGGATCGGCGCGATTTCCCCCGCTCTCACGGCCGCCGCTCGAAGGATTCCCCCGACGCCAAATAATTGCACACGAAGCGCAACGGACAAAAAGACCAAAGCTTCGAAGTGATTGATTCTCTGTGCCCAGATCCGTTAAAATCAGATCCGTTAAAATTGGAACGATAGAGAGAAGATTAGCACGGGCCCTGCGTAAGGATGACACGCGTAACTCAAAAAATGGTCCAAATTTTAGTTTTTGTGTGTGTGTCTAATAATAGACTACTGGACACTGCACGGCTGAGCCGTCACCGCCACCCTCCACGCTCTCCTCGTTATCGGGTCCTGATCCCGATGAGGGAGGATCTCGGCCAGATATCGCCCGCCCATGAGGTACGGCTTGTGCTGCAGAGAACTGATCTTGGTCAAATCCGCGAAGTACCCCTCTTTCCTGTTCGCAGCCCGTCACGGGTGCTTTTTATACCCCTGACTCAATTTCGTCGTCCTTCGGCGTTCGAAGGGTAGTTGGGAGGGCGGTGAATTTGATGGAAGGGTACCTCGAATAGACCGTGTACGTGTTGCATTCGAAAACAACGCGTACCTTTTGCATTCGAACTCGAAAAACGAAAAACTCTTGTATTCTTTTTTTTTTTTTTTTTTTTAAAGAAATCTTTATTACAACCAATTTAAATGGGAGGCCGTGGACCTCATAATTCGAGCTGGTAGATCCAGATTCTGACAGCATCAGTCAGCTTAGCTTCCAGGCTTCAGAGAGGGGATAAAATCTAGGCACAGCTCCGGCCCCAATCGGGCCTCTGTCCTGTTGCCTCTCTCTGAGCAAAATAAAAGCAAAATAAAAAAAACACGCCTTCAAGGCCCACAAATCCTCACAAGCCCAAAAAGAAAAGGGAAACAATAAAGGAAGAATCACAAACCGAATACTTATCTCTTTCCTGCCTATCTATCTCTCTCTATCCTCCTCATTCCTGTCTGTAGTCTCTACTACCCCTTGTTCGACCACCTAACTCGGTGGTTGGACCGGCTGGTCCCTCCATTCTGTGACTCCCTCTTTCCATAGTCCCCCCGCCTGTCTCCTGCGACCCCTCAAAATCCCGCCAACCGAGTATCCAGGTTCCATTCTGTACTCTATGTAGGCATCCAGCCTAAGCTGTCCTGTTTCCAATTTTGCCATCTTTCCATTTTTGGCCCATGTTTCTGCGAACCATGACCCGCCTCTTTGTTTCTTGTCTTCTCCACCTTTCTCCTCCAGTCTGCCAATATTGATCTTCTCAGCAATTGAGTAAAGGTCCTCCTCATCTGCTTGTTTGTCCATTCTTTACTTCTGAAGACCCTGTCATTTCTTTCCTGCCAAATCACTGTGCAGGGAGCCGCTCTGGCCGTCTGAGCAACATATCCCCATCCTGATGCAATGCTGTGCCCTTCCTGAATGCCTCCCAACAGCACCCAGTCTTTCGTCCACTGAAATACGCCTTCTACACAGAGATCCCAAAATTTTACCCACCACTTCCAAATTCTACCTGAGGCTGGACAGTCCCACCACAGGTGCACAGTGGACTCGAAGGCCCATGCTCGGTCAGCCAAGCTGCTGATGGTGTTGCCACCATGGATAGTAACCAAAGAATCGAGGCCTGTCTTTGGCTCGGAATCAATTTCAGCTGTTGCCAGCAGTTTCGAAGTGCTATTTCGATTTGTGCTGGTTCCATGTCCAGCAGCTGTAGCCATCTTGGACGAGCCACCACCTCTGGGTGTTTCAGTGGAATCACCATACGATACCCGATCTTCTGTGTGTAATTCATTAGGCATACATTCTCCCCCTTTTTCCCTTGTGCTCTCCATTCCCACATCCTTGAATCAGTTCTGAGCGCTGTTATTGGTTTGCCCTTCGCTAGCAGTACCTTGGACTCTCCTTTTCCGTTGAATACCTGAACCTGAGAGAGAGTCGTTCCTAGTCTTGGTGTGCCCTCAGTCTTGTCTCCAATCTGTTGCCCCCCTGTGTCTGTCTCCCAACCTTGAAAAATGTGTTTCCCATCCGGTTGCAGTTCCAGCGGTTCCCACATTTTCGTTTCCTCTGACCCCTCCTGGATATACCATGTTCCAGGCGGGTCCACCGCTTCGGGGGATAGCATGTCCTTCCATTCCCTTGGGACGGCCTTTATGATCTCCGTTAATCGCTCCTCCACCCGCCTCATCTGCCCCAATTTGTCTTTCACTTTGTCTGCTGTTTTCCAGTTCTCTGGGAACCCGTCCCATAAATCCCTTATCCTCAACACGCCTCTCTCTATCCATGCTCTTCCAAAGCTCTGTCCTTGTGAGTCTGCCTCAAACCATTGATCATTTTCTGCCCTTATCCTTGGATTCTCGAAGATTGGACAGCACTTCGACTTTTGTTATTGGCTCCACCCACACATCTGGTCTCAACTTCTTCCATGCCTGCACTATGGCTGCCCATATTGGTGACTTTATCCTTCTCCTCTGATAAGATGGTAGGAAAATACATAGCCAAACATCCTCCTTTCTTGACAGATTCCATTCATCAGCTAACAATGTCTCCGCCAGGAACACCCAGTGTGGCACTGGGTCTTCCAGGCATGCCCGGACCACCCACTTTACCAACATTGCTTCGTTCTGTTTGCTTGGATCCACTATGCCGAGTCCCCCTTCGTCTCGAGGCAGGCACAACATTTCCCATGCCACTTTCGTAACGAAGGCATCGTTGTCCTTTGCGACTGGTTTCCAGATAAATCTTGCCGCTTTTCTCCTTATCAATCTGTATGTAGCGTCTCCAACGTTTCTTATGGCTCCCACAAACCACAGTAGCGCAAACAGAGCTCGGTTTACTACCAATGCTAGCCCGAAGATAGAAAGATGTGGCACTTTTTCCCCATGTTACTAATCTGTGCAGCGACTTCTGAAGAAGCATGTCATCTTGCGTAGCTGAGCAATCCATTAGTGCTATTTGGACTCCCAAAAAATGTTCTGAATTATCCTGTCCTATCCGTCTCATCCCCCATTCCACCTCTAAGTTGAATGCTGCTGGTAGCTAACAAACGGACTTATGTCAATTTATGGCCGCTTCTGATAGTTCCGAGAACTCATCCAAGTAACACTTTAACGCAGCTAATGACTTTGTGGAGTTCTCTGTGAAGGCAAACAGATCGTCCGCTAGATCCTTGACCTTGTATACAGTGGGTCCTGTCTGCATGCCTCTTATCCTAGGGTGGGCTCGGATGTCGTTGAGAACAACCTCAAACTGAACTGGGAACAGCAGGGGAGCCAGCGGGCACCCCTGACGCAGTGACCTTGTTAACGGAAACTCATTAGAGACTTTGCCATTAATGATAACTGCAGTTGTCGACAGAGTGTACAATGCTTTCACAAAGCCAATAAAGTTATCCCTGAAATTCATCAATTTCAGTGTTGAGAGGACGTACGACCAATTAACTTTGTCGTACGCCTTCTCTAAATCAAAGAGAAGTACTGCAACATTCAGTTCCTCCCTTTGTATTACTTCGAGGGTCTCTATTGCTGTGATTATGTTATCAAAAATGGAGCGACCTCTGACGAAAGCCGCTTGGTCATATTTAACTAGTTCCGGTAAGTGTCGTCCTAGCCTTTGAGCTAGTACTTTTGCCAGTATTTTGTAGGATGCATTCAATAACGACATTGGACGCCAGTTCCTTATTTCTGACCGGTCTCCTTTTTTGTACAGAACAGAAATCACACCACTACACATGCTAGTTGTCAGCCTTCCTCCCGTCTGAACACTGTTGTAGATTTCTGTCAAGTGCTCCCCTACTGCGTCCCAGATTTCTACATACAGTTTCATGGGCAGTCCGTCGTTTCCGGGGGCTTTCCCCTTTGCCATAGCCTTTAAAGCTTCGTGTGCCTCCTCTATTGTCACCGGTCTATCCAGATCTAACTTGAAGTTCCCCTGTTGGGACAATCTTATCTCTGTGTTATCCCAGTGTCCGTTCTGATCATAGAGGTTTGTTACCACGTATGAGCCTTGATTCCTTGATGTAAGGATATCTTTGTAGTATAAGGCAGCATAGTTACACAGTCCAGTTAGCTCCTTCGCTGTGGTGGCGTCGTTATCAAATGGGTGTTTGAGTTCTGTCATGTGAGTCACTATTTTGCTCGGTGTCAGTCGCTGAAACATTTCCCGAGTCATGCGGGGTCGTAGACCGCAATTCCTTTCACCTTCAGTCTGTCCGCCCAAGTCTCTGACTTTTTAATCTGCATTTTTTCCCACTCCTTCATCAGTTTTGCTCTTTCTCTGCCCCACACCAACTCTGAGATTGGTGGTCCTTCATCCTTTCCTCCGCCCTGACAATTTTCCGCTGAATCTCTTGCTCCTATCTTTTTCTGTCCCAAGCTAAGATGCGTGAGAAAAAAACATTGAGCAGGTTCGAGAACATCTTCACCCCTACATCCCACCATTCCTCTGGCAAGAGGTAGTGTTGTTTCGCCCTTCCCCAATCTTTCCAGAATTTCTTCATCCATTCCTTCAACCCTGGGTCCTCTAAGTTCTGCGTGTTCAGTCTGCATAGCCCCGACCCTCTTCTCATTTCCCGGTTGAAATTTTCATGATTACCGGCTTGTGATATGACAGCGACCCCCCTGTCTCTTTGATTGATTCCACTGAGTTCCATAGTGATTCCGAGATTAAGAAATAATATAGCCGTCTTTTGATTATCCCGATCTCTGTCCTCGGGTTCGAAAACCATGTGTACCCTGGGGAGTCTGGATGACTAAGCTTGTAAGGGTCTATTACTTCGAACTCCGTCATCACGTTCATCAGCATCTCCTTATCCATTGCCCTGTTCTGGCCTGACTCTGTGAGGTCCAACGTCAAATTTCAGTCTCCTGTTAATATTGTGCGTGAATATTCTGGGAGAACAAATGATAACTCAGACAAAAAGGTCGTTCGTTCTTTCTGGTCCGTTGGTGCATATATCGTTGCTATCATCCATTCTTCTCCTTCGATTCCAAGTTTCACCCAAGACCATCGTCCCCATAAGTCTGCATAAAAATCCACAATCGTAGCATCTAATCTTCTATGAACAAGAATTTTTACCCCTCCCCGTGTATCCTGTGCCGGGGACCAAAGCTGCAGTCCATCCCACCAGGTTCCCAAGGAGTTAATCTTCTCCTCCCCTAATTTCGTCTCTTGTAAGCAGGTGACATGAACATCTTTCTCGTGTATCCATGATTTTAATCTCTCCTTCTTAAACTTCCTTGATGTATCCCCGAGACCCCTCACGTTCCATGTGGCTACTCTAAGACTACTCATTCCCTCCCCTGGCCCCAGATGGTTGGATTGTGGGGTTCCATTGCGAACCCGCAGGTCTCTGAGTCCCGTTACCGGGCTGAGGGAGCCATGGGTTCGTCAGCATCGAGCGCAGAAAAGAAGATCCCAACTTCTTCTCATTCCGTAGTTTTCTTTCGATTTCAATCATGAAATCAGCCGCCTTAAGCGGAGGGCATTTCACCCGACTAAGCTCTGGTTTCTTCCTTTCTACAATCCAACTCACTGGAAGGAGTCTTAGTCCTTCCTCGCTCTCTGACATCTCAAGTTGGCCATTCGCAAATCTCACATCCATGAATGGGACGAAAAACTTAATTTTCTTCCCATTCTCTGGATTGTCTACTAACAGCCTTGGCATTATTACGTCTGGAATCATTCTGAAGATGAGCTTGTCTGCCAATACAGTGCGAACCAGGTTGGCTATCACTGTTGGCATCGGTGACTCGGGTGCCGGGATCGAGAGTATATTTACCGACTTGTCCGGCAGCGCCCATGCTATGAAAGAGAGATTACCTCTTCCCATCGTGCAAAATAGTGGAAGAATTCTCGCCTCGATGTTGTCTTGTTGTCCGCTTGCCACCGTTACCGGTCCCCTTTTCCTTGTTGTCTTGGTCCTTGCTGTGCCCACTGCTCTTTGAGATCCTTCTGACGTGTTGAGCCCGATCCTTCTCTTTTTAGACCGAATAGATCCGATGTTGCGATGTCTTCTCTTCGAATCCATCTCTGTTTCCCTGGGGTGCTTTGTCTTCTCCTGTCCGCTTCTTCTCTCATGTTGTTTCCTCCTTGCTCCTGAAAGAAACCGCCTTCTGCCCGTTGATATCCAGAATTGACTGCTCCTATTCCCTTCGATAGCAACTCCTAAAATCCCCACTCCGGCTGGAGTCTTGTGTATGAAGTTGCTCCATACTCCTGTTGTCTCACTCCTCTCAGACTCTGACTTCCGTCATTCTCCTGTCTTCCTTCCCCACCTCCATCACTTCTCCCTCCTTCCTGATGCACCCTGCCTCCATTCGGCTTGTTTCTTACGTTGCCGCTTTGCAACCCTCCTCCTCCTGAGCCTCCTTCCCCATACATTCCTCCCCCCCCGTATGTTCCTCTTCCCTGACTTCCTATTCCTTCCCCGTAATAGTACGAGGGGATTCCATATCCGCTTGGATACGGTCCTTGCCCGTATCGCCCCGGGTCGACCCACGGGCCAAAAGTTGATCCATTTCGCTAGTATTATCGGAATTGTCGGTGTCATTCCGAGGAATCCGAGTCCTCGGGGTTGACTTCTCTGCATTGCTGGTGAGAACATCGGGTTAAGATACGTCCTCGCATTGTCGTGCTCTTGGTTATCCCCTGTTCCTTCTTGTCTTTGTTCCACTCCACTTTGTCTTGGTCCTAAAGGGCCGGTATACTGCGGTTGCGTTGCTGATGGTTCTTGAGCTCCAACTTGTCCTCCTTGCATGCTTCCTTGCTGGTTCTGGCGGTTTCTTCTGCATTGGTGTTCCTCATGGAAAAACGCCCGACATCTCCTGCACCTTGGTGTCTCCGATGATGCTAGGTTCACCACCAGGGTATCACCTTCAAATGTTATCACTGATATCTTGTCTTTCATATTTGGTCGAGCCGTGGCCGCTAAATCGAATTTGAGGTTGATGAGAGATGGTTTTTGCCTGTCCGGCTCCGGAGGGTGCGCCAACTTTACTAGCCCTATCGCTTTGGCTATCTGTGCTTCAAGGTAGAACATCGCGTCCAGGGGTACCTAGACTGCTTTTACCCAGAAATTTGCATCTTCCTCTTGTCTTCGTTGTTCTTCCAGCTGAGCACGTGTCAACCAAGCTTTGAACTCCAAGACATATCGCGTAGAGCCTAGAACTATCTCGTCTCTCCCTTTCGTTATCAGCCACTGTCTGATTACTTCGCTTTTCGCCACATATGAGACCACGTTCGGGCTTTCCATTTTGACCCTTCCTCTCCAAAACGTATTCGGGTCGAAGCTTCCGTCCTGAAGACGCTCATCCTCATAAGCTCTTACGACATCGTCTTTCACTTTCTTCGGTAAGAAACGCGCTCCCGCTCGGAAAATTATCGTGATGGTATGTTCTTTCAGCCAATTCACCTTTGTTCTATCAATTTGATTATTAACCTTGAACGTCACCTCCCTTCCATTCACTGTCATCTCCCCCGGGTCGATCGATCCTGGCAGTATGCCCTCATCGTAACATAGTCGCGCCAGCTCTCGGATCCTGTTTTCGTCTTCGTCCATCGGTTGATCCGGTCCTGGGGGTGGGGAGCGAGCTCCCCCCCTCTCTTCTTCCACTTCCGCCATCCTTTCGATGTATCCTGCTCTGTCTTCGGTTGATATCTCTTCGGGCGTCAACCCTAACTACTCTTCCTCCTTGCTTCCTATCTCCTCTGCTTCACTGCTTCTCTGCTTTCCTTTCATATCTCCTTCTTCCATGCTTCTAACGTTTAATATCTAGGTAGGGTCCGAAAATCGGGTGCCTGCAGTCATGTCCTCCACGGCTTGCGCCATGACCAACTTAACAAGGTAAGTGATGACGGACATAACTTCTACCAAGGTGCTATCTCGACGGTAGCCCCCTTCGTCAGCACACTCTTCCGTTACCGGTTGACCGCGCCTGGTCCGAGCGCAATTTTAGCGTCAGCGGAGTTGCGCCGGTCCGGGGCCGGCTCAACCCAAAAAAAAAAAAAAAAAAAAAAAACTCTTGTATTCGAATAGAACAATACCTTTTCATTTTTTTTCAAGTTTAGTGCCTGCCCTTGTGCTCCCCACCACTGACATGCTGCAGGGCTCTCTCTCTCTCTCTCTCTCTCTCTCTCTCGCGCGCGCGCGAGCGCGCGTGCGTCACGGGTGCTTTTTATACCCCTGACTCAATTTCGTCGTCCTTCGACGTTCGAAGGGTAGTTGGGAGGGTGGTGAATTTGATGGAAGGGTACCTCGAATAGACCGTGTACGTGTTGCATTCGAAAACAACACGTACCTTTTGCATTCGAATTCGAAAAACGAAAAACTCTTGTATTCAAATAGAACATTACCTTTTCTTTTTTTTTCAAGGTTAGCGCCTGCCCTTGTGCTCCCCACCACTGACATGCTGCAGGACTCTCTCTCTCTCTTTCTCTCTCTCTCTCTCTCTCTCTCTCTTTCTCTCTCTCTCTCTCT
>BFEA01000074.1:1100119-1110768 GCA_003427395.1 Chara braunii | reverse complement strand
TCTCTCTCTCTCTCTCTCTCTCTCTCTCTCTCTCTCTCTCTCTCTCTCTCTAAAGGAGAAATAAAAAAATGCAATTCGCAGCTCTAAGGTTGCAGTATAGTGGACTTCGCTTCAATGTCAAGGTGATGAATTTCTGGTGGCGAGAGACCAGTGCACAAGTGGCTTGTTAGTAGGTAAAGTTCTCAAGGGACCGGAACTTCATGATTTTGCGGAGGATCGACAACTAGCTCTTCTAAGACCGATACTTAAGAAAAAAACTACCGAAAAAAACCTGAGAATTTAAGGGTCTGTTAACCGCTTCTCCATATGTCGTGTTTTTTTTTTAGAGCCCCGAACCGAACTTAAAAGAGGTGAGGTGACACGTGATATTACTTACATTCCTCTCACACGGGGGATGGTTATTTATTCCCCCTAATAGAACGTACAGTCATTTCATTGCACTTGATAAAAAACTGAGTCAAATACGACTATTTTAATAACCGTACGTTCTGTTGGGACGGAGACGGACCACAACATTCACACACGTGGCATGACTATTCACGTTCCCCTCAAGTGTCGCATGACTACCGTCTTTCCTTGAATAGAACGCACGGTCATATTCGTTGTGCATCTGAACAAAAACGTGAGTCAAATACGGATATTAAAATGCCCATACGTTCTATTCGGGGGAAGACAACTCGTCAATTCACACGCAAGGCACGATGACTATGATACAATGTAACATCATTATTGTTGTATTTAGACTGACAAATATCTCAAATACATACATCTATAATGATTGTACGTTGTATTTGAGTGTAATCCAACATTCACGTATCATGCAAACGAAGCATTCACATGTGAAAAGATACTTAAAAAATCGGTACTTCAATGCGACCGTCTTCCCCCGAAGACAACGCACCCTCATTTTTATTGTACCTGACGGTAAATATAGCTTATATATATTCATTATCAATGTGCATTTTGTTGACTGTCACCCGTGCTTTACCGACATATTCTTGCGCCTCTTACACGAGCTGTACGGATCCCAACTCGCTTCTCGTCGTCTTACCACCCTCAGACCGATGGTCAGACTCAGGTCACCAATAAAACTTTCGGTAATATCCTCCGAAATTTTATTAGGGATGACCAACAATGAGACTTACACTTAGCCCACGTGGACATTGCGTACAACCACGCTGTTTTGCCAACCACAGCGATGTCGCCATTCTATTGCGACCTCGGCTACCACTCTCATGTACCCGCGGATTCCTTATGATCATCGTGTTTGCGTCTAGACACTTGTTGTTTTGCACTTGACGACTAGATCGCCCACGTGGCGGCGATTATGAGACGTGCACACGAGAGTCTAACCGACTCCCAAACTCGCATCGTCGCACGAGCGAACAGATCACGAATGAATCATTCATTCAAATTCGGTGACGATGTGCTCGTCAACGCACGCCACTTGCAACTCGAAATGAATACGCTTCGCAAGGCGTCGCTTCTTCGGTTCATGTCGCATCCTTCACGCCGTCGGTTTTGATACTTTCGCTAGTCCGGTTAACTTTCATGTGAAGCTACCTGATTATCTTTGACAGGCTCGCGTACATGATGTATACCACGTCTCCTTATTGCGTCCTTATCGAAGACCGTCCGAGCGCTTCGCCGAACGCCTTTATGAACGTCCTCCACCTATCATGGTGGACGACCACGAGGAGTTCGTCGTTTTCTACATTATACCTCACCGCGTTACCAACGAATTGATGATACCCCTCCACACATCGAGTACCTTGTGCATTGGAAAGGTTATCCTGATGAGAAGGCTACTTGGGAGTCCCTAGAGCACTTGGAGCAGGCTCGGATGTTGGTGTGTGCATATGATCATGCTCGTCGTGTTGAGACATTTGCTCCTACTCAGCCGACTAACTCTCTTCCTCCTCCTCCGGATGAGGAGATAGCTAAGGACGAGCCCTCTCCCTCTGAGGTCGTTCTTTAGCAGCAGACGGACGCCTCAGTGGGTTCACAACGCACTTATCGACACCTTCGACATCTCGACGACTGACACTCTCATCACTTACTTATCTCCTACCACGGATTTACATTATCATGTACTTAATCATCAACTTCTTCTGGATGTCAGCATTTTGTGGCTCTGCTTCGACATCGACTCGACTCCCACTTCCTCGACGTCATTGACCACCTCGACGACTTCAACCACCTTCTCGACTTCAACTACTTTATCAACTTCAGGTACTTTGGACAGTTACTTCATGCCACCACCCTACCTTGTGCATTCCTTTGTATGTGTCGCATGATGGTTCTCACTTAGCTGGTTCTCCCTGAGTTAGGCTCTCACTTGATATCGCACAGGCATTGGGACCATAGCGTTATTTTGGCTTCCCTGCTCCTAAATCCGGCTTCCTCCTTAGACGATGAGTTGCGTGTATGTTTCCCTCACTCACTACCCTCATCACCCTAGCGTCGGTCATTGCATGGCTGCAATTAGGCATGTCTCTACCCTATCTCAGACTCCCCTTTCATGGTCGCCCTGCATGGTTTCACCCTTTTGTCGAGCATTACCCGTCTTAGTGGTCTATCTATCAAGGTTATGTTTCGCTACCATTCTCTCGCCCAAAGTCTGATGACCTATCCCATCTCCGTGTATGACTGCCCTTATGAGTTTCTATTCTTAGGTTGCATTCACCCCCTATGAGACCATCCCACTCTTAGTGGTCCAGCGACACAACATTATCTTATGACACATTGCTATTTTTTCCTTTCAGCACTAAGGCAATTGCCTTTAGGACTTTAGAGTTGTACCCTACTAGGACGTGTATATCATACATTTGATTTTGTTATGACATTATTTAGCTTAGGCTGCATCGCGACATGGAGCTTGCTCCACATCCTAAATTTATGAGCTTTATTGTTGCAGAGTTCCGCTGCTTTTGCAAGAGTGTGTTTATGGCTCCCGCGATCCACTACTGGTTTGAGGATTGTGCAGTGTGACTCTAGTTGCCCTGACCTAAAGTCAAGGCTATCTGGCTATTTTGCTTGTTCGGCCTGTGGGACCAAGCCGTGGCCTGACCCCACAGGCTGTGTGCTCATTCAGTCCAGTCCAATCAGTCCACTAGGGGTATACCTTAGTTGCAGTTTGTTTTCAGTCTCATTCTCCATTTGCAAAGTTTGGAGTACGTGCATGTCTGCGTTGAAGCTGCGTTGTCCCTTCCAGCTCCATCTCCATGTCCCCCATCCTCATCCCTTCGTCTTGATTTTGACGGACCGCCATCCCGACAGGTCCGTCACACTTCCTCCCTTCCTCAGTCCCACCAATGTGGGACAACTTGACAGATGTAGTGGGGAATCCTCTGCGGCATTTACATGTCTATTTTCTCCTAAACCGCCAGTACACGGCCCCGACCTTGCTGAAAAGAAACCCGTTGCCTATCCGGAAAAGTGGGCGCTGGTGCGCCATCAATAAAAGAAATCAGTGGCGAGCGTCGCTTTTCAGCCTCTGACACGGCCCCGCGACCGATGTGAGGCGTGTACTGGTGGTCTAAGTGTTTGTCTCCAGGACACGGCAATAATGAGCACCTGTTGAAGGGGATAATGCAAGTTGTGTGGGTCACTGGGTCTGAAATTTTGTGTTAATCTGCACGTGGCAGAAACAGTTGTGCACGTAGATACATACACACACACATTTATCGAAAAAAGCAGAAAAAGAGAAAAAGAATTGTGGCCGTGGGATTGTCGAGCCAACGCCAACTGGAAAAAGGGTTTTCGGTCTCCTGCTGGTAACCAGGGTGGTTGTAAGAAAAGGTAATTTCGTTGGTTTGGGTTTAACGGTAATGTCAGTGGTTTGACTGCTAAGAGCATGCTCACACACAGGGAACTACGGGGTCCTCACAACTCCCTTCATGGCGATCAAGGGAGAGATTAGAGAATTGCTGCAAGGTTACCAGTCTGACAGTATGTGCACCATAACAGGCTTTGTATACGGTCATAACGATGGGGCCTTGTATGTTCAGAGGAAGAAGGTAGGTAGTCTTCCAGGACATATCTATATCTATATCTGTGTACGGCGCACACCGCGGAGGCGCAACCCCGAAGGAGCAGGGACGATGCCGGAAGGCGTAAAGGCGTCGTGGGAACGTTTGGAGGGGCAGTTTGTTATCAAAATGGGAAATGGGGGTAGCAAGCTGTGCATGAGTAGTGCGTCGTTCGTGAAAGAATGAGACCGGGAATTCGTCAGAGCTGGAAACCACGGTCCAAGTCCCACTTGACCAGATTCTTCGTTCCTGGCTGTTGATCTTTGGAATAAAAGGTCAGAAATCGAGAACTCGGGCGAGTGGGACTTCAGCCCGGGTGCAGCCTCCCTTTCCCAAAATGAAATTCATTCCTAAAATTATCACGACGAAGCGTACGACCAGAAACAGAGATGGCCAATGTTAAAAAAACAGGGCAAAAGCACTTCTAAAATCAGTGACCCAAAAAGAAATTAGAATGTGCGTAAAAAAAAACCCGAGTAGCCTAAAGTTGACCTTCGTCAAGGACTCTGCATCCCACTTCTGAAATCAAACTAGTGCCAAAATATGACTGGACCGTTAAAGTTAGAATGGCTGGGCATTGACGAATCCACCCTGCGAAGTGCAAAAGTGCTATGAAATGCATGCATGTGTCCGGGTGTGTATTACACGTGTGCATCATATTATAAGGTTTTGTTCCATTTATTTTTTTCTTTCTTTTAAGGGCAATGGCCTCAAGATAACATCACATTCGGACAAATCGACCCCCCCAGTGTGGCGGACCCACCAGGTGTGGTGCTCCGCCTGGGACAGAGATGGAGATCGAGGAACAAGGGGAGCGAGATGGCACAGCGCAGCTCCCACGCTAGACTCCAACGCACGTACTCCAAACTGTGCGAATGCAGAATGAATCCGAAAACAGATAACAGCTGGGGTATACCCCAGCGGACTGACGGGACTGCACTGGACTGGCAGGTACTGACAGAGGTACCGGCCTGGATTGGACTGCCCCGAATACAACAGGCCTGTGAGGACAGGCCAAGGGGCTGGTCTCACAGGCCAACTAGAGATCCGCTACATGATCCTCGGCCTGTGATGGATCGCCTAGATACAAGCACGCTTCCACCAAGAAGCGGAACTCTACCAAAGAAAAGAAAACTTGAGTAGTCTAGGATGCGGAGCAAGCTCCATGCTGAGTCCATGCGATGCAAYCTAGRATAGRAAATGTCACAAAAACAGCAATGTCACAACTAACAGCCTAAGTGAAAGCAAAAGCAACTAACTAGCATACATGTCCTAGGAAAGCAGGAAGTAATCACAGCTAGGTCCTAGAATGTTGGAGGCAGTAGCCTCAGTCTGGCAACAGCTGACTAGTGTATAAGTCCTAAGAACAGCAAAAGCAGCACAACTAAATCCTAGAAATGTTAGAGGCAGTAGCCTCAGTCTGAGAGCAACAAAGCAACAACAAGTCAACCATATGTCACAGGAGAAGTGTGTCGCAAACCAAAGGGTGGGATGGTCTCTAAGGGTGGCGAATGCAGCCTAGGGCTCGATAACTCCTAAGGGCATCCACACATAGTGACAGGGGGAACACATGTCATCAGGCTCAATGAGGGTAGGGAACTGGGAGCGAACAAAACCAATGACCCAAACAGATAGACCATCAGGGCGGGTAATGCTCGACTAAAGGGGTGACCACTATGGAGGGTCGACCATGCAAGGGAACAAGGGAGTCTGGTATACTGGGCGCACCTAGATGAAGCATGTGAGGCTGCCTAACTAGGGCGTGATGGCCGGTAGAGGGTAGAAAGGTGATGGGTAAGGGAATCATGCAAATCACTCCTAAAGTGAGGGAAGTCGGAGCTAGATCCATAAGCTGGGAAGCCCGGGCAATGCTACGGTCCCAATGCCTATGCGTATACCAAAGGAGAGTCCAACTCATAGGAACCCGACGAAGGGAGACCATCATGTGACACAACCAGGGTACTGTAGAGGGTAAAATGGTAAGAGAGTGATGACGTCTGAAGTAGGCAGAGTTGATCGTGACGAAGTCCATGAAGTTGTCGATGACGTCCACGATGAGAAATCCGGAATGTCGTCGAGGAAGAGTCGCAACGTCGACGAGCTGAAGTAGCAAAACTGGTGTGGATGGAGTACTGAGAAGTCAAAGACGTGGGAAGATAAGTCAGAGTCAATCGTCGCATCGAGCAAGACGACGACGAGTGCGCTATGGACGCTCAGAAGCATCCGACTGCTACTGAAGGTCTGCCTCAAAAGGGGCAGGCTCGACTTCAGCAGTCTCCTCAACCGAGGGAGAAGGAGAAGGGTCAGTGGGCTGAGGGGGAGCAGTCGACCCAGCATGACGAGCACGGTCATAGGCACGCACCAACATGCGAGCATGCCCAAAGTGCTCGAGGGGCTCCCAGGTAGCCTCCTCATCAGGGTAACCTTTCCAACGTATGAGATACTCGACATGGGGAGGGTTGTCGTCGGTGACTCGGCGACCAATGATGTCTGAAACGAGGAACTCCTCGTGACCATCCACCATGATGAGTGGAGGGCGCTCGTATGGTCGTCCAGCGAAACGCTCAGATGGTCTACGGTAAGGACGAAATAACGAGACGTGGTAGACATCGTGCACACGAGTCTGGCGTAAGTAGTCAGCCACCTTCACACGGAAGTTGACCGGGCTAGATGCCGTATCAGAACCGACGGCCTGGAGGATGCGGCATGGGCCAAAGAAGCGACGCCAAAACTTGCGAAGCGTGTCCGCTTCGAGATGTAAGTGGCGGGCGTCGATAAGCACATCATCACCGACTTTGAATGGATGATCAATCCTCGATCGGTTCGCACGTGCGGCCATGCGAGTCTGTGAAGCGGCTATGTGCTCATGTGCGGTCTTCATGATCGACGTCATGTATGCAACCCCATCATCCAGCGCGTGACAACTCGTGTCGGGGTGCATCTGTGACGGTCGAAGGAAGTCCGCGGGAACACAAGGGTGATAGCCGAGGTCGCAATAGTAAGGCGACATCCCCGTGGCTGGCGAAACGGCGTGGTTGTAGGCTATCTCCGCGTGGGCAAGATGAAAATCCCACTGCTAGTCGTTACGAACAATCTTTCGAAGAATATCTCAAAGAGTCTTGTTCGTGACCTCGGTCTGACCATCAGTCTGAGGATGGTAAGACGAGGAGAAGCGGAGCTGAGTGCCATAAACCTCGTGGAACCGTCTCCAGAATAGGCTGGTAAAGCGTAGGTCGTGGTCAGATATGATGCTTAGAGGTAAGCCGTGGTCACGCACGACTCGGTCAAACACGATGTCGGCGACCTCACGTGCACTGATGGCATAGCGGCACGGAACAAAACGTGCACGCTTCGTGAAGCGGTTGACGACAACCAGAATAGCATCACGACCGCGGGGAGGCGTAGCTCGAAGAGGACCGATAAAGTCCATCAAGATGGACTGCCAACGACCCTCAAGGATAGGAAGAGGCTGGAGCAAACCATAAGGCAAGTGGTTCGCACTGTTCACCTCCTGACATGTGGGACACTCTGCGACGTAATCCTTCACAAAGTCCTTGCGCTTCGGCCACACGTACAGGCGGCTCACACGAGCCAACGTCTTGTGGAAGCCCATATGACCGGTAGCGGCCTGATCATAGAACTCTGCTACTGCGCGGACACGTAGCTGTCCAGTGGAGGGAACGCAAATACAGGGTTCTCTGGTGCCCTGTGAATCGTACCAGTACACAAGACTGTTGTCCACGAGAGAGTAGTTCGGGACGGTCTTGCCACTCCGAAGGGTCGCGTGGATGTCGCGATAGTCGGGGCAGTGGCGGTAGTGAGTGCGAAACTCGTCGATCACCGAGTGGTGGACGGAGGTGACCGAGATGGAAGCGAGCTGGATCTGCTCCTGATGTGGTCAGGGCGCCGACATCTACGACCCGATTAGTCTCACCTTTGATGTGCTCAGTGGTGAAACTAAACTCAGATAGGTCGCGCCACCAGCCAGCTTGTCGAGGAGTAAGATTCGGTTTTGTTAGAAAAGCCTGGACAACAGAGTTGTCCGTGCGCACCATAAATGGTGCCCCGTGCAGGTAGTGACGCCAATGTCGAGCGGCATAAACTACTGTGAGAACCTCACATTTATCAGCAGTGTAATTTATCTCGGCGGGCAAGAGCTGATGGGAGTAGAAGTTTATCAGACAATCACCTGAGCGAGACTTGACAGTGTCGTCCTCGGCGATGGTAGGGGAGTAGTCAATAGAAGGCTCGTCAGTAGCGGGACCAGGCGGGAGGCGGTGGTAGGGGTAGGGGGTGGGAAGCGAGGGATACGAGGATGAGAGGAATCAGGAGAGGAAGGGAAAATATGAAAAAGCATTGCCCCTACAGCAAAGTCTGACGCAGCAGTGGTAAGGATAAAAGGGCGGTAAAAATCGGGTAGATGAAGAACCGGTGCGCATGTCACCGCCTTCTTGAGAGCGTGGAAGGTGTCCTCGTGGAGGGGTGTCCAAGCCCAGGGCGGGTTCTTCCGGAGGAGGGTGGAGGTAAGGACGTAAGAATACCTAACGTTGTCGAGCGCATCGGCCCTCGCGCGAAAACGATGGCCCTCCCGGCCATGTCACGCAGGAATTTACCCAAAACATATCTTTTAGAGACAACTCGGGAAACGACGCATACTTTCCGTGAGCCGCCGAGACGGACGCGGTTGCTTCGCTCCTTCGCCACTCTAGTCGAGTGCGCCAGCTATACTTCCCACGGTCACCTACGACAGGACAGGTTCCCGCGGGGCATAAGCTTGCACTCCTAAGGGGCTTTCACCACCATTAGGGGTGTATCCCTACCGAGCTACTGATCCACATGTGAAGGCTTTTAAATGCAATCACAGAGGTAGATCAGCCGAGGGCGTTTGCTTGTCTCGCTGCAGTATAATTTTTTTTTGACTAAACGCTGAATGAACTCGAGCGTCGTTTGTTCCTTGAGGCGCTGATCTCCCAAGTACGAAACGTACGCCGGTCGACTAGGACATTCTCAACCAAGCGTGAAAACGATTCTTAGTCCCTAGCAATCAAACAACAAAAGACCCCATACCTTAAAACAAAATCACACAATCCAAATCATTGACTTGATGAGCTGGTCTGCCAAAGTGTCCCTTTTCAACCTGTATGACTGAAATAACTTTTATACTGTCACTCAATGATTTTTAATTGAAGACATAAATTAAGACTAACCCTACGATCATGACGATCATAAATAACTTCTACAAGTAAATACCACTGGTACCATGTAGATCAACAAGTGATCTGGTTCCTGTCGATGTTTGAACTCTCAGTTCGACCACGTTTCCGTACCATATACAACTACTTGGAGGAGCGAGTGACAACTTTGTTGGTCGCTTTGTCCTCCTGCACAATAATTACTCTTTCTGTTCCACGAATGATGGGGTATCCATCTCCAAAACCAAGTTACGCAACGTAGAAAATGTTTCATCTTCCGCTGCTTCACTTGACAACTTTTTCAGACGTTCGCTTTTCACTTTATCTAACTTATTTTTATGCGAACGATTACCCTTCAATGCATAAGCATGATAGTGAAATCATTGGGGTAATCCGAATACTATCCATCCGGCGGTCCTAACTACATAAAGTGTTTTGTTTTTGTTCTTAGATTACCTCGTGAAACCATAAATTATATGGTTTCCTCAACGGGACTGAGTCCATGCGAAGTGTTTTATGAAATCTGAGTAAGATTTTCAGAAGACAATGTCTAATCCTGGTAGATCTGTCGCCCGCTGCGCACCTGTGCCTCCAACAAATCCAAACGCGCCAGCTCGTCGTCGTCGAAAATCAGAGTAGACATTCGTCCACATCGCATGACTCTAATAATCCGAGTATTATAGAAGGAGGTCATCCGAGAGGCTAGTTTCCAAACTATAACTCAGAGAGGTCGACTAAGTCCAAGTAGGTGTCGAGTTTCTATGTCCCGGATCCGGACGACGCCGAAACGCCTATCGAACGAGGTAATCTTGATACTCACAATGACTCGAGAGAGACAATGGAGATCACTCGTGTGGTGGAAATACAAAGTATAACCGTAAAGCTCGTCGGAAGTTCGAGCCGTGTTGGCTCTGAAATCCGCGTGAGTGTTAGGGAAGAATCCCTCGTCATTTCGAAGTAGTCCAATAAACTCGATCCATTCGGTATGAGATCCATCTCGAATTCGTAAAATTCGCTTTGCACTCTTGATAAGATCCTCCTCGGGCGTATCGCGAACTAGCAGGTACCTCGGAATTGTCAAATCTCGTTGAGCTCCAGGCATCTGCGTATCAGAACAAAGTCAGAATTAGTCGCGTAGATATTCCTCTATTTCTTCCGCCTCGGCCTCCAATTCATCATCATATAATGGCTCAATGTCTACGATTGCGAACCTATTGGCTCGCACCCGTTCTGCGAAGTATATACTGAAGAAAGGTCCTTGTCGATCGTTTAACCAAAGCACGTATCGAACGAACATCAACCTTATTTCCGCAGTTTCGTCCACCCGTGGGTTGATCTCATATGACTGCAATCAGGGTTGTCACGCGGGGGCCCCCGGGGGCAAAGCCGGGGTAGGGGTTTGACCCCCGGACCCCCGCCGCCGGGG
>BFEA01000074.1:1066195-1085336 GCA_003427395.1 Chara braunii | reverse complement strand
AACGTATGCGTACACACACACACACACAGAGAGAGAACGGCGTAGAACCATGCAAAAAGCTATTCAACTGCGGCAAAAATGTACGATACCAAAGGAATTCTGAAAGGTAGGAAAGCGACCGGCACCCCACACACACACGCACGCACGCACGCGCACACACACACACACACACACACACACACACACACATTTGATGTCTGCAAGTCTGTTTTCATTCATCTACCCCATTCCTCGAGTTGATGTTGCTTTTGACAACTGCAGGTGGCACAACACTTCTTCACGTGCTATGCACCAATTCGCACTCGGACTTTCTCAGAAGTGTCTGACCAAAACAGACGCATTTCAGGCAGGCAACAGCCATGGACTTCCCTTGCATGCATTTGACCGCAACTGCAACTAGATTTCAGCCCGCAAAGTGTCTATCCTGGCTTGATTACCAGCACCCCCGGACATCCATAGCTGGCGCTATCCGCAAACTGTTCCGTCAGAACCCTGCACAAACCCCTGGCAAGAATGGCATTAAGTCTGGAAAACTAGTCTGACACTGCCATGAAACCCACTCTACACACCCACTCACCACTCAACCATGAATACCCAATGCCATAAGCGCTTGTATGGCCTCGGCCCTGGCCGAATAATGTTGTGTATTGTCATGTTTGCTATGCACAACTGTACAAAAAAAAAAGCCCGAGTCGGAGTGAGCGAGAAAGAGAGAGAGAGAGGGAGAGAGCTGTCAGGAGTGTGTGTGTGTGTGTGTGTGTGTGTGTGTGTGAGAGAGAGAGAGAGAGAGATGAAATAGATAGATGGGGTCTTCATGGGGATGGAGGGATTGAAAGATATGAAGCGACTAAGAAGTAAACAGAAAGAGAACAATCAATAGAAGTAAACAGAAAGAGATCAATCAATAGATAGGGATAAGTTGGGGGATAGAGATGACTAGATAGACGAACACACAGGTTGCCTACGGCTGGTTGGTGAACATAGACGCAGCATGGCAAGAGAAAAGGAGAGAGACGGAGAGAAAAGGAAGAAGACGAACAGAGAAGGGGCTGAGGCAGATGGAGAGCCATCCCGAAGCAGAAAAACGAAAAAGAAACAGCAAAAAAAAAAAGAAGAAATAACGAACCAGAGAAACGTTAGAAAAAAAAAACAGAGAAAAATAGCCGCAACAGCGGCAGGAATCAGACCAAGGACCAAGAACCAGATCCAGATTCTCCAAGGGCGGTGTGTTGAGCTTCTCGACAAGCACGAGAAGAGTTAAAAGGTCAGACGAAATGGACAGAAGAAAAATGACAAGAACAAGGAGAGGGAAGGGCATCTGAAGGAGGAGGAAGAGGGAAATAGGAAGAAGAGGAAGAGTAACAGGGAGGAAGAGGAGGAACAGGAAGAAGGAGGGGAGGAAGAGGGAGGGGAGGAAGAGGGAGGAAGAGGGAGGAAGAGGGAGGAAGAGGGAGGAAGAGGGACCAACAGGAGGAACAGGAAGAGGAAGGGGAGGAAGGGGGAGGAAGAGGGAGGAAGAGGGAGGAAGAGGGAGGAAGAGGAAGAGGAAGAGGGAGGAAGAGGGAGGAAGAGGGAGGAAGAGGGAGGAAGAAGAAAGGGAGGGGAGAAGGGAGGACGAGGAAAGAAGAGTACGGTAGTTCACAATAGCAGCAGGACATCGACTTCGGCAGCATTTATATTATATATATACGGGCTGACCAAGCTTTGCTGACGGCTGGAGAGGTTCCCCGAGTAGAACGCACGATCATTTTTACCGATTTATGTAGACTGCCAGTCTGACCAAATACAGATAACAGTTCAGCTGTCAGCTGACCACCTCCTGTGCAAAGGAAGGCTCTAGAAGATGCACGCAAGGACGGAGGCATATGTATCTGGCTCGGGTTTCGAACACGCGTACACATCATTGACGACGACCGATGAGTGAGAGAGGAGGAGCCACATGCCACGTGAAGTGGCAAAGGGGAGGCGGGCAGAATAGCGAAGCGAAAGAAAATGGAGAGAGGAGAAGTAGGTGGTGTTAAGAGGGGAAAATGCCGAGGACAAAGATATACGGGTTTAAGGCTTAGGCAAAGAGGAGAGATGAACCACAAAATTGGTTTTTTCGATTAAGGGGAAACCCAAGGAACTTCTCGATAGGCTGAGGGACATCCGTTAAAATTGGAACGAATACACAGAAGATTTTATATGTATGGCCCCTGCGCAAGGATGACACACAAATTGAGAATTCAAGAAGGAGGAAAAAAAAAAAAAAAAGATGAAAGGACGAGGATGACGTAGTGGGTCGGGGTTGTGAAGAGAGCTACTGTCTTCATCCGAATAGGAACGCCTGGGGTCATTACAGCTGTATTTCGAACAACTTCTCGTCCAGATACAGCGATAATGACCAGGCAATGCGTGGCGATGGTACAAGGCAACGAAGATGGGGCAGTGAACTTTCGGTGATGATGACGTGGCAGATAAGAGTAATCTTGCCAACGAGGATGGAAAGAAAGGAGGCCAAGCATGATGAGGGCCAGATCTTGATTTTTTTTGGGGGGGTGTCTTTTTCGGGAGGGGCAGATCTTGATCTAAAGGAGGAGGTGATTGAATAGCAGAGAAAATAAGGACCGAAAACGCAAAAAAAAAAAAAAAAAAAAAAAAGAGAAAAAATGACGATCCGGCGGAGTACGGTGGGGGGAGTAGTACAGGAGGAGATAGGAGAAAATATGACAGAAAGACATATTGTCTTTTAAGGAAACACGTGGCGCGCCACAAAGAGCGAAACACGCGCAGAGCAGAATCCGTCATGTGTGTGTGTGAGAGAGAGAGAGAGAGAGAGAGAGAGAGAGAGAGAGAAAGAGAGAGAGTGCGCCTGTGTCGCCTTCTCGACTATACCAGACTGATTCGTCTGCTATGTCTGTGTGTGTGTGTGTGTGGGGGGGGGGGGGGGGAAGAGAGGGGGGGTGGTCATATTCGCTATGCCCTCAAAAAAGCACGACTGTGCCAGACTGTTTCGTCGGACTTTCAACGACTCGTCAAGAGGTGCGTGTGTATGTTTGCAACGTGCACAAACCCATAACGCAAAAGAGAGAGAGAGAGAGAGAGAGAGAGAGAGAGAGAGAGAGAGAGAGAGAGAGAGAGATGCATGTGGAATCCCCTCTAAACAGACTGTCAAAGCCCCCCCCTTCCTTGTCCTTTCACTCTCTCTGCCTGCGGCTTGCTGGGCAGTTCTCTGTGACAATACATGTTTCCTTATACCATCATAGAGAACTGCCCTGTCGTTGGCTTCCTTCTGCCAAGCACCAAGGTGCAGCATGCAGAACCATGGGCTCTGGGGCGTGCTACTCCCCGCAAGTCATTGGCTATGGTGGCTTGCACTCGCCGCCGTGGTCCTAACTTGATTCTAGGAGTCTTTGGAGTTCTAGGGAGGTCAAATGGTCAGACGCTACTGTATCGTAAGAAGACTCAAGGCGCGTTCGATACACTAGAAGACGCGTTCGATACACTAGAAGACGGAAAACCCTAATTCGGAGACGCTAGAGAGAGAGGGAAAAGAAGGTTGACTGGCGGGTATAGTGGCTATCACGCCGCCCCAGCCACCATAGCCGCCATCCCACCTTCTTTTTCATCCTCTCTCTCTCTCTCTCTTTCTTAACCTCTACATGTACTTACCTCTCTCCTGTCCTGCCATACATAGCCAGGGCTGTCCTATCCAACCTCACGGAAGTCTGCCGTCGAACACAACGCACCCTCATCATGACTGTACCGGGCTGGAAAAATAGCTTGTATGCATTCATGATGAGGGTTCTTCGCGGGAAGACGGTAACCAGGGCTGGTTATGCCGCTAGTCCCAGACAGGACGCTACTTGGAGTTTGTTGTCTTACAGCTTTGGGGGGAGAGAGAGAGAGAGAGAGAGAGAGAGAATTGTAAGCCGCGAGCGCCCCGTCCTTCCCCAAGCGCAAAGCACCCTGGTCATCAATGTATACAACGCATCGATCGAGAATCACTCTCGCTCCTGTCCTCAAAAACCCTAAAAGACTAATTACTCTACATGTCTCTGTCAATGTGTTGTGGTTGACCATATGCACACCCGTGTGCATACGCTGCTTCACTCTCTCCCGAATTCGAGCCCGCGGGTGCACGAGAAACAGAGAGAGTCAAAGAAAGACCAAGCAACAGAAAAAAAAGAGAGAGAGAGAGAGAGAGAGAGAGAGGACCAATCGTAATCTTCAATACAAAATGTTCGTGGAGTACCGGTGCAAAGCATCAATCGTTTTGTGCAAAAGCATCTTTCGGTCCATGCGGAACTTCACTGCAGCTTTCCACATGGGCGACTGCGTGGGAGACTCATTCTCCCAAATTCTTTTGTCCTCTTTCAACGTAGTCGGGAATCTCGATAACAAGTCGGAGGCCTCCCTCTGGAGCCGTCGAGCGGCGGCTCTCTCCTCCGACGGCATGGCTGGCCAGTCCCCGCTAGACCACGTGGGAAGCATGCGCGCCACGGCCATCATCGTTCCATCGACGATGTCATCCGCTGACCCATCAACTCCTCCAGCGTGATAGTACTCGTTCTCCAATCGACATATATTGAACGCAGAGAGGAAGGACTCCTGATGCACTCGATTGGCGCCCGAAAAACTTACGCAGCCGAAGGGGTTATCTGCCATCGAGAAGCCAAACATCCTCAAGTAGAAGTCGTTGCCTTCCTCGTAACCGTAATCGACGGTCAATTGCGTGCCAGCAGTAATCTCCTGCCCTCCAAATAGCACTACTTCCAGGAGCCGCTCGTTCTGATCCCACCGGTACGTGCAATTAGGGTCAAAGGAGTGATTAATCATGTCCGCATAAGGCGAGAGGACATTGGATGGGAGTTCCAGCGGTCCCAAGAGCAGTTTCATCGCGAACTGCCGGCTCCTCACAATTCCCAAGGCCCACTTGAAGCGATGCGGCGTTCGACAGAGTCTGCTCAACTTCAGCATGCAGTCCGCCGGCCAGTACTTGGCATGCAGAGCCTCCGCCCGCTCCTGCTGCGCAATCGCGTATTCCACAACGCTATCATCTTGAAATTGCTGCAGTTCTTCTGGACTGGCAAGCAGAAGGGAGGTCAGCTCCTTGGGACTTGGAAGGAACTTGGAATACCTGGACCAGAAACAGTCCGCCTGGTCCATTCCAAGGAGCAACAGGCATGCCAGTCGGACATCCCAATCTTCCTTAGGGTCTGTAGAATTGATAATGTCGAAGATTGGATGACCCATCGGGACTATGTCAGGATTAAACCGCCATGGAAGCTCGGTGCAGCAGCTCAGCATCACTTCAACGGGGATGGACATAACAACCCTTGGATCCTCAGAGATTGGAAAGTCTTGAGCCGCATAGACACCCCACCCAGAGTCCTTGTCCTTCAAAAATTCGACGCCATTGAATTCCACAAGTCGATTAAATGCAATCTCGTAGAACTTATTAGGAATGGAGTTCTCTTTGCGATCTGGAATGGGTGGCTTAGGATCGGCCACGTCATCGTCCACGTACTGTTGACTGTACCCGAAATTAGGAATAGGAGGTGGTGGTCCCTCCTCTGCTACTTTCTGGAACAACTCTTCCGTAGTCTTAACCTCGAAAGGATTCGTTAAATTTGCCAAAATTTCTTCTGTCGATGAGGAGAAAGAATTACCGGCGCCGCCGGGGCCAATCAAAGACGAAGAAGAAGAAGAAGAAGAAGAAGAAGAAGAAGAAGGAGAAGAAGAAGAAGGAGGAGGAGAAGGAGGAGGAGGATTACTGACATCGTCGACATCCATGCTGAGCTGGATAGACGAGGGAGAAGAAAGGGAAGGAGACAAAGAAGACGGCAAGGCACTCGGCCCGCTCCCTTGCCTGACAGCCCGGCAACGTATAACGTCCGTGGAATTCCCGGCGTGAGATCGCAGCCAGGTGGATTTGGTTGGCTTGCTCGATCGACGACACCCGTACCGGCGGGAAGTGACAGGAGTCGTCATCAGATGGACCGAAAGACGATACTCAACGGTATGCTTCTGCATGTCTACGGGGAGGGAGGAAAGGGAGGAGACACTGTGACTCATGTCCGTCCTAATCTGTGCAAAACCAGAAGAAGAAGAAGAAGAAGAAGAACAAAAAGGAGAAGAAGAAGAAGAAGGTCTTCGTCGACGCGCGAAGACGGAGAGAGAAGAGCAGGAAGAAGACGAGAAAGAAGACGCAGAAGAACAGGAAGAAGACGGACAAGATGAAGAAGAGGTGGACCGCCATAGCCGGGGATTGGCATGAACAGAAGATGAAGATGAAGATGAAGATGACCGGCTACAGCATCTCCGATCACTATGGCTAATAGTTGTCCTATTGGCGGGAACACTACCTAGATGCTGATTCACAGTGCAAAGAGGAGGAGGAGAGGGAGGAGGAGGAGGAGGCGGGGTGGAGGCAGGACGAGCACACCTCGCAGTCGAGCATGGGGACCGAGGAAGGCAGGAGGACAACTTTGACGATGACGGAGAAGAGGAAGATAGCAGTTGCTCCGTAGGCTCTCTGATACGAAAACCACACTGAGAAGACGACACGTGTCCAGCAATCGCCATGGCTGCCATCACTCCGAGTCTGACTAATTCACCAACAGAAAGACAGACAGACAGACAGCTACACAGACAGACAAGAAACACGCCTAATTGGACTCCCTCTTCCCCTCCCCCCCCTCTTTCCTATCCCTTCTTCCCCTCCCACCTCCTTTCCTATCCCTTCTTCCCCTCCTCCCCTCCTTTCCTATCCCTTCTTTCTCTCTCAAACCTCGCACAGCAGCTCGCTTTCCATTTCTCGCTGTCGATCTCCACAATTGGCGGTCAGAAAGAAAAAATGCACCGCCGAAGTTGGTATACCCCTGAACTGTCAAAACCCAAGTTCAAATCCAGATACCTTCAGATGAAGAGAATAATGACATCTAACGGCCGTCGCCCTTTTAAAAACGATAAAAAATAAAAATAAAAAAAAGAAGGAAAATGCGGTGCCGTGGGACCTGGCCTCGCCCTTTTAAAAACGATAAAAAAAAGGAAAATGCTGTGCCGTGGGAAAATGGTAGCAGCTTAGTTCCTCTGATCTGCACAGTTTAGTTCCTGCTTAGTTCCTCTGATCTGCACTGCTTAGTTCCTCTGATCTGCACAACCACCCAGTTGGGAATGTGCCTACTCGCACCAAAAGAAAGCGACGAGGTATTGGAGATCCCACTGGTCCCAGTACAGTCGCAACCTACGGAGGGTACTATGGTAGACTTGGCCCAGACCGTGGTACTCAAGGTATGGGAACAGTGGCACTACTACAGGAACGAAAAATGGGCAGATTCATTATTGACAATCCAGGAGGAAAAGACTTTTCTACACTTGGCTTTTCTCAGTCTGATCCCCCTGGAGGGAACAAGGGAGCAGTGGCAGCAGCTCCAAGTTCACTGGAATCCAGTGACACCTTTTCTGACGGTAGATAAAGAAATACTGAAAGGTATCAGATTGGGGAAAAAGTGGAATGCTGTACAGGTGGCAGATTGGCTGCACATGTCTGATGCTCAGCAACAGCTGACAACCAGTGGCCCGGTGCTCCATGAATGGGCGGCAGCCTCCTGCTCTCAAGGTAACTCGTCTGCAGAAGAAGAGAAGGAACCCGAAACCCGCATCCAAATTCTAGGCGGCAAGGACCAGTCTGATGGTCTTGCCCAAGAATCTTAGAGTCGTAACATGGAATGTCAGAGGTTTAGGGGATACTTCAAACAGACATAAGAAAGAGAGTGTGGCGACATGGCTGCATGACCATAATGTACACATTTACAGGAAACAAAGTTGGATCTAGAAAAGATTGAGCATGCTAAGAAATGGTGGAAGGCGCCCCAGTTTTGGGCCCCAGCGCAAGAGACTCGTGGGGGTGTGGCCATTCTAATTAGATTTAGATGTTGTAGTGATTGATCATTTCATTGATCCTAGAGGAAGAGTAGTTTGGGTTAAACTGGCGGTGGAAGATGAAGATTGGGCGATTATGTCAATATATGCCCCGGTGGAATACAAAGAGAGAACGAGGTTCTTTGCCTCCCTACCATTCTGGATCCCCGACGTTGAAAATTTGATAATGGACAGGGATTGGAATACGATCTTTAACCCGGGTCTTGACTCGCAGAATCCTACCTCAATCAGGGAAGATACCACGATGCTCATGTCATTAATGGATGCACAGAGTGTGAACGACGTATATAGGACTCTGAATCCAGACTCGAGCAGATACACCTCAGTGGGACCCCGGCCTGCGAAACAAGCACAACAGCCAGAAAGGAGATTGGATTTCTTCTTGGCTAGGGGCACAGTTTGGGACAGATGTTGGTGGTGTGATACCCTGGTGGCCTCATCATCGGATCACTCACCAGTGGGAATGGACATAGTGGCTAAGGAACAATTTCAATCAGTTAAACCGCCGTTTCGCTTGAATACGTCCCATCTGAAGGAGAAGGGAATAGTTGAGTGGGTGAGCTCTCAAATGAAGAAGTGGATGGGAGCTAAGGACCTGTTCAGCCATGAGGAGAAATGGGTGGAAGTGGGACTAGGGATAATTACGGCGGCATTTTACATTTTTTTAAGAATGCGGGCAGCGAACAGAAGGGCGGAAGAAATGAAGGTGGAGGAAGTAGTTAAAGATGCAGAGTCCAAAATGGTGGGGGATCCATTTACGGAATACTATTGGACAGAGCAGAGGAAGAAGAACCTGGCCATTTTGAAAAAGTTGGAAGCAAAAAAGCAGGAAGAGTGATTGGACTGGTTAAAGATCAGAGGGATAGTAGGCTATGACCGAATGACAAATATCACTTTTAGAAGTTTGATCATGAGACAGACAAGGCCCGTAATTAGGGAGCTAAAACATCCCTTTGCACTTAATGTCCCAGAGGCCACAAGCCCGACGGAGATGTGTTCTCATGCAAAAGCTTATTTTCAAGACATTGTGGCCACTAGGAGACCTCGGGATACAGCGGATACAAATCTCTCCCTAGTTTCAAATTTTTGGGACGGTCTGAGGTCCAAAGTGTCACGGGAGGCCAAGGAAGCATTGGATGCTCCCTTTACTACTTATGAGCTATACATAGCAGCTAAGAGGATGGCAAAGGGCAAATGCCCAGGCTTAGATGGGTTGCCAGTAAAACTTTATCTTAGCACATGGGATGCCTTTGCCCCTTTCCTATGCCAGATTTTCAACAATAGCCTGGGGACAGGCCATTTGCCAAATCGATGGTTGACAGGGGCAATATCTCTATTATACAAAAAAGGAGATAAGAGGGAAGTAAGGAACTATCGGCCTATCTCGGTGCTAAATGTGACATACAAAATATTGGCAAAAACCCTGGCAATTAGATTAGCAGAGTATCTTCCTAGCCTAGTAGGCAGAGAGCAAGGGGCTTTTGTGAAGAAAAGATTTATCTTTGACAACATAATGTCGATCATTCAGGCACTAGAGGTGATTGGTAAGGAAAAGAGGGAAGTGGCGATCCTACTACTAGATATGGAAAAAACATATGATAAGGTAGGATGGGCGTTTGTATTCACCTCCCTGGACAAGATGAGTTTTGGAGAAGGTTTTAATACATGGGTTAAAGCAATGTATACAGAGGCGTCATCAATCGTTATGGTGCAACGAAAAAAATTCCCATAATTAAATAATCATTCTATAGTAAAATTACAATCTAAATTTCAAATTTTCATTCCATCTTAAAAAATGTCATTCCAATTTTTAAAATTTTCATCTTAGTTGCAAACTTTCATTCCAAGAATAGGGTATTCCTTCTTATTCGGGTTGCATGCTAGAGGTGGAATGAAAGTCTGGATGAGTTCATGAAATATTTTAATTGGACTGTCATTCTAAGTAAGTATTTTAAATCATAAATAGGTTAATCCAATCTAAATAAAAAGGTATTTGTTGTACTAGAATGAAAATTTAATTAAAACATTTCATAAACTCGTCTAGACTTTCATTCCATCTTGAACAAATAAATGTAGTTGGAAGGGAAAGCTCATATTTAGACGGGAACTTATCAAATAAAACTGAAAATTTTGGAATTGGGCAAACATTGGAATGGTAATTATAAATATGAAGGATTTTTTTTTTATGGAATGTTTTTTCAACTTTCATTTCTCGTGGGAATTTTTCTGTTATGAATAGTCAGATGTCAACAAAATTTCAGTTGTCAAGGTCTTTAAGACAAGGGTGTCCTCTTGCCCCCCTGCTCTTTGTCACCCAATTATAAGTGTTGTTGCATAACATTAGGAGCAATGAGAAGATAGTTGGGTTGCATCTCCCTCCACAGATTCATTGGAAAGGAGGGGTCATTGCAGACGACCTCACCGTAGCATGTGAAAATAAGAAAGAGCCTTTGGAGGAGTTGAAGAGAGTGTTAGATAGCTATTGTGATATGTCGGAGGCCTCGATCAATTGGGATAAATCAGTTTATTTTTTGTCACCCTTGCTCTCACTGGAGATGGAATGGGGACTGAGATGAATTCCCACAAATACTGCTGAGAGATTGTTGGGGGTACAGGTATCTTTGGCGGACTGCTCTGCAATTCAAGATAACCTCTTAACAGAAAAGGTAGTGGCTAGGATTAACGGCTGGGTGCGGAACCACCAATTGCCCCTATTTGGGAGGACCCTGGTACTTTTATCTGTAGCTTTCTCGATTCTTTGGTTCCCCTGTATGATTCATTTGTTAAGTGAGGAGGCATATCCGTAAATAAAACAAACAGCGGTTAAATACATATGGAAACCTTTGGCATCGGAAGATCAAAACTTTATAGTAAAGGCCGCATGGGAAATCATTAGTTGCGCCAGAAGTCAAGGGGGTTTAGGGATTTTAGATCCCATGCAACAGAATATAGCTCTGCTGGTAAAATGGCCGATTGTTGCAATTAATGGGGACACAGAAAAATGTTGGCTCAAGCTGGCTGTGTACATCCTTATGGACGAATGGTCTTTGAAAGAGCCTTCGCATGTGTGGCTATGCTTCATGATAGACTCATATACTCAAAGGAGACCAAGGTCCAAAATTTGGCAGAACATTGTTCGAGCCTGGAGAAAGGTGAGGCCTCAGTTAATAGCGGGGCCTAGATCTAAAGGGAAAATATTAAACCAGATCTTATTTGAAAACAGATTTATTTTGGAAAATGGACAGAAATTGAAAGTTTATGGTAGTATAGGCTCTTTTGGGAAAGCCTGGATTGAAAAATGTGTTATCCAACTGAAAGATGCATGGGACGAAGAGGCAGCCAAATGACACACCTTGGATGAGCTAAGAGGGAGACTTTCAAGACTCAGACATCAGGAGTTTAACTATGAGCGAGTAAAAAGAGCAGTCCCTCAACACTGGATCAGCGCATTGCACAAAGGAAAAAAACGTAATGAGGGAAGTTGGGTGGAAGACCCAGACAACAGAAACAAGGTTTGAAAAGTACTAGGCACATGCACGGATCATGGATCCGGGGTGAAGGTACAGAAATGATGAAAGGGATTGGAGAAGGACAAGGGGAAACTGATATGGGAAGGGGAAGATACGGTAACGACTACATGGGAATTGGAAGAGGTGAGAGTGTATGAGCAGAAGGCGCAGAAGGGCTCGGAGTGCTATCTGGTAAGGGATGTGCAAGATAACATAACAGTAGAACCCATTCTATTTGGGTGGAGCTCAGTGTCCCATGAGCAGGCCATCCCAGTGTATCAGTATAGAACGAAAGTGGGGGTACAAATACAACAAGAGAAAAGGCCAAGGAAACCGAGTGCAGTGACTGGAAAGAGATTATCAGATCTGCAAATTACACGAGTGGAAGAAAACGATCTCTATAAATTATGGAAGGCCTTAAAAATGATTCCGTCTCAGCGACAGACAGCGTTGCAGTGGTTACAATCGATGCTGATCACCCCCATGACAACATGGCTTAATATGAGGGGAATGAATATCTCCTCAACCTGCATCAGGTGTAGTTGGGGTTGGGAGACGACATCCCGTTTGTAACTGTATTGTTCCCTGTCGCAGGAAGTATGGGAATGGTGGAGGGAGTTTTGGAAGAATACGGGTATGGTTTTTGCATGGGGAGATGAATTCATTCCTTTTGGAGTAACAAGAGAAAATTTGGGCTCGGGGGAAGGATATGTAGCACTCTGCTGCAGAGGGATAGTAATGAAAACTATCTGGACAGCGCGTAATGCGAAGACGTTTCTCCAAGAAGATGTTAATATCCGTCATGTGAAAAACCAAATAAAAGCATCGGTTAGGATAGCAATATTCGTTGATTGGAGAAGAAAAAAGTTTTTTTCGTTCCTGGGTACTTAGGCAAAGGGTAACTTCGCAAAAATCCGGAAGGAAGTAAGCTAGAAGTTGCCCAATGGTTATGTTGAGGAGGGTCTTGGGGCATTTTTAACCCAGATTCGGTTCTCTGAGAGAAATAAAAGAGCAAATAGAGTTGGAACGGGGGACGCTGGACCCAGTTTTTAGCTCTACTGTGTTGAACGATTCTTTGTTAAAATTGCATGGTCTCCAGGTAAATGGTTCACAGGCAGGAAGCCTGGTTGAGGGATATTGTGTTCAATGTTTCAGCTTGGTTGCCTCAGGTTATGTTGAGAAAATATGAGCCAGGAGTATCAGATGGCTCACCTTTTGCTTTGAGCTTTAAAGTTTTACTTTTTGAAAGTTATATGGAAGGGACGCTGGACCCGGTTTCCAGCAAGTAGTAAGTGGTTATTGAAGAACAGTTAGTTAGTTTGTCGAGCTTGCTCGTAAGCTAAACTGGTTGAGGCTGCTAGGATAACTCTAGGTAGAATTATGAGGTCCCCGACCTCGTCCCAATGATTTTTTGAAATAAAAGTTCAAGCTTTCCCCAAAAAATAAAAAAATAAAAAAAATGGTGGCAACTGGATAGGAGTTATTTTTTAGCACGGTCGTGGTATGTCCATGAGATTCGCAAATCGGATGGCCCTAAACACCGATACTCGAAAGCTACTCGAGTCGTCGTCTTCCCCCGAACATAACGCACCCTGATAATGAATGTATCAAACCTATATTTTCGGTCAGATACAGCCAAAGTAAGGGTACGTTGTGTTCGGGGGAAGACGGGTAGAGGGGAGTTTTGCCCTCGTGCAGGCATGGGCGACCCAACCTTTGAAACAACACCCACAAGAAAGACAGTGAGGTTGCCGCCGCAGGTAGTTCTTTTTTTTTCTTAGTTTCTGTTTCCCTTTTTATCCGTCTTATTACGCGAAATGGGGAACCATAAGATCACACGGATCGCATGGACGACTTGTGTCGCCCTGTGTCACCTAGCTGCCGCACAAACATCATGGGATGTTTGCCTTGACGACCATGGGAGGGGTTTCTGGGCGTCAGTTTCGCGGTATTAGTGGGCACGTGTGCCAGCATTATGGGGAAATTGGTTAATCAGTTTTGAGACAGTCCACGTGGACGAGGCACGGCGGCTGCTCTTTTTCGGTGGGAAGAGACATGAGCAAACCAAGATAGAAAAACGAGGACTGATATGTTGGCAATAGTCACCACTCCGACCGTGCGGGCCGGCTATACCTCTCATGACGCCCCACGATAGGTCGGGGTGTCGCGAGGTATAACTTACCTTTACCCAAGGGGTTGTCACCACCCTTAGGTAGGCGTATCCCTGCTGAGCTACCGGCACATATGCGAAGGCTTTTACATGCCTTTGCAGAGGTAGGTCGGTTGAGGGCGTTTTCTGGATCGCTGTAGCACAAAACGGGGTACGTGCGGTAAGACGCCTAAGACTGATCCGTCAGTCAAGTCAGATTCAGGATGTGATTTCCCTATCGTAGACTTTTAGATATTCAGGTCGAACTTTTAGAAGGTCGTCTATTTTCCGCTTCTGCTTCAAAAACATATTATTCTTCTAACCACTACGGTCAAAGTACAAATCAAACCATTTCACTACCAAGGACATTCTATTTTACTTAACATATGACTGAACATCAGATAGTATAAAAGTTATATAGGACTGATAATGAATATGGAGGTATTACCGCTGGGAAGCTTTCCCACTTTCACAAGTGCTATGTGTCCAAGACTCTTCACGGGGTCAAGCCTAGTTCAATCCAAAATTACGAACAAAACAGACCTGAACAGAATAATGCAAAGACAATTCACATGTCATGCATTAACGACGTCAACCATCAATCTACACCTCAGATATCGTTCCTCACTTCCCAAACCATGTATGACAGCTCTATCTTTCCTAAGACGTAAACCCAACCCCCTTACATTTCTTCAAAGGACCCTTGAGAGGGACTAGGACCATTTAGGCAATGACAACAAGTGACAGTTTTATTGACTACAAAGTTTGACTTTAGATGTGGGTATCAAGTCAAGGGTAAAAAGTTAAATCGGCAACGACCGATCTATTATCGAGAGATAACAGAAAATTTGAGTCCTCTTTGTAGGACTTTTCCTTCAATTGCAGAAGATAAAAACATGGACCTTCACACACACAGGTCAACAAAGATTCAACATCCCTACTTGATTTTCCACATATTGATATCTAAGGGTCAAACCCTTAGATCTGGCATGTGAGCTTTGGGATCAACATCCCAAACTCTAACCCCTTAGCTTCTACCTACCCTAAGTCGTCTGTCACTCTTCCTCCTTTTGTTTAAGGAGTCTCTTGCCTATGTCCTCAGTTGTCTTAGGGAACTCATATTTCTCTTACTCTCAGTCCTTGCATTTTTTCTCCTGCGGATAAGCATACCCTTTGGTGCTTAAGCGGTAGTCTAACTGAGATCAATTCATGTCATTGGTGGTTTATCCCTTTAGGAGTTTATCAATGAACTGAGGCTCAACGGAACTTCTTATTTTCTACTTCTTTTTCCTCGTGGTATTTTGTCCTCGATTATGTTTTCTTTTTAGGTCATTTGGAGTCACTCCCGCCGGAACACTCACTTTTTCCTTTCTTTTCTTCTTGTCCTGACATACTCAAGTAGTAGGTTGATTCACATGGGAAATCTTCCACTACTTGATCAATTCCAAACAGTCGGTTAGTCAAATGAGTAGTCGAGTAGCCTCACGAGAGCACTTAACCATTCTCCAAAGTCCACGCAGTCCTCATGTAATCAAGAAGTTCAAACAATCTTGTGCAAGCGACCGGATAACTCACAGGGGAATATCCCTATATTGGTTACAACAAGTAGTTGAGAAGGCCTTATTGAGGAACCTCCAACGCTTCTTTCAACATTCATCAACAATTCAGACCACCTCTTTATCAAAGATCGGTACATAATTCAAATCAGTAATAGGTGGTCTGCCCGAAAGTCCCCTATTGTTCCTTGATCAGAGCCTAGTCTATTCTTAGGAGCGTAATGGGATGGCCCCACAGAAGCTTCCCTTCTACTCTTTCAAAGTTAGACGAGCTAGGATTGGGTTAATAAACACAGGCAAACACCAGATCTTTCTTTTGCTGGAGTATCTCAATAGACTTGTTAAGATAGAGCAAAGCAAGCAATAGGATGACCCCACGAGAGTTTTCCTAGTACTACCCGAGTGACTGCGACTACCATCCCCTTGATTAAATTATAGGATGGTCCCACGAGAGCCTCCCATAACCTGATTCAATGTTAAACAGATAGATCATTACTAATTACTCATGTCATCCATCGGTCATATCCAAACAAGTAATATGATTACTCACCCGGGAGTATTCCTCTACTGTCCAAGCACAATCACCTTATTTTTTCTCTCGTTAGTTGATCTCCAAATCAAACAAAGATTTAGAACGACCCCACAAGAGTTATCCTACTACCAGTTTGATGCGTAGGAGATCAATTAAAACAACTTTTAGTGAAGTTGTTCTGACCGTTCGCCTACCTGGCCTATGCATCGCGGATGAGCAAGAGGTATGTCGACCCCATGGAAGTCCTCATTCCTCTTGTCACGTGACTTTCGCTATGCATATTTTAGTTAGTGGTGGAATTGGTTTATAAGGAACTATCTCCTCACCCTTTTTCCCATACCAAGCAGACCGTTCAACTGGAGATAAGGTAGTTCCCACGGGAAACTCCCTTTTTCTCATCTTCCAGTCGGACGGATCGTCTTAGACTTAGGAGTTCGTGTACTCATCCGGTGAATACTTATTTTCCTTCCAAGCCTAGTCCGATAGGTGATCGGAGAACCCCACGTGAGCCTCCTACTACCTTTGCTTTTGTTAGTCGTTGAAGACATGTACCCCACGGGAGTACCGTGGATCGATCCTGTAAAGTAACAAAGAAATCGCACGGTGGCTTCCTGTTACCAATGTTGGAGTCAAACAGACATTTCATAAAATCGTTACTTAGTTGGGTAAATCTGCCTGAAGGTATTCTATCACTTACTTTAATTGATTCAAGCAAACAGTGTGACAACTCGACGACTCAGTATATGTGCGAGCACGAGGGCTAGACCTGAATGTGAGGGATATGCCGAATGACAGGATAGATAACGTCACGGACGATGGAGGATGAGGATGAGGAGGAGGAGGAGGAGGGGAAAGAGGAAGTGAAGGAGGTGGGGGTGGAGAAGGATGGGGGGTAGTTCGAATGTCATGCGATGGGGAAAGTAGTGAAGGAGGAAGATGACATGGGAGGAGAGAGAGAAACCAAGGTGCGGAGGAAGGAGGAGTAGTAGGAGGAACGAGCACCGAAAGCATGACTATGGAGTACGAAAGGGCCAATGTGTCTGCAGGAACAGGCTGTGGTCTGCCAAACGCTATAGCTAAGGGGATGCAGTTGGATGAAGGTCTCACCCCTCCCTTCATCCTCCTCCTCCTCCTCCTCTCCCTCTCTCTCTTGTTCGTTCGTTCATTCATTCATTCATGAGTGTGTGTGTGTGTGTGTGTGTGTGTGTGTGTGTGTGTGTGTGTGTGTGTGTGTGTGTGTGTGTGTGTGTGTGTGTGTGTGTGTGTGTGTGTGTGTGTGTGTGTGTGTGTGTGTGTGTGTGTGTGTGTGTGTGTGTGTGTGTGTGTGTGTGTGTGTGTGAGAGAGAGAGAGAGAGAGAGAGAGAGAGAGAGGCAGGCATGGAAGAAGGGGAGGAACACTGACCTTCACGAACAAACTCCAAGGACGTTCAAGGCGGAGGGTCGCAGCAGACAACGAGTGAACGCCAACGAGGTGGATTGCAGCAGTGAGCGCGACATGGAGTGAGGCCCTGCTATTTTTGCAACTTCGTGGAAAACTATGGAGTTTGAATTCAAATTCTTCGTGCCTCAAGGGCATCTGAGAAAGATGCATCCTCCGCAGGAGGGCAAATCAGACAATCAAGCACCAGGGGAAACTGGACCGGCGCTCCGGTCGGGGTATTCCGGAAAGTTGTGCCCTTCACCTACAGGGGCCTGCACGAACGTTCAGAGGCCCCAGGGGCAAATCAGAGTTTGTCAGCCGTCGAAGGGGCAAATGACAAATAAAAGGGAATTTCAAGGGCATTTTGGAAATTTTACGAAAACGTAAAGAAAATTCAGAAAGGATTCCTTCGGGGTAGACTGTGCGGCCTTGTTTCAACTTTGGCAATGAAGTTTCAGCTTGTTTTCGCAGGGGAAAAAAACAAGGATTCCACCTCGCGTTTCAGCGGTTTATCGGTGTGCCATCTGAAGGCAGATTGAATTTTCAGACAGGCATTTCTTTATCGGGGCAGCGCCTTCGGGATTTCCCTGCCGGTCGGCGCTGCCCGGAGAGGAATAGGCAGGCGGGGCAGGGTCAGGCTGCGCGCAAACGGGCGTGCGGAATTGCAGGATCTCTCTCTCTCTCCCTCTCTCTCTCTCTCTCTCTCTCTCTCTCTCTCTCTCACTCATTCTTTGTGTGTGTGCGTGCCTGCGGTGTTGTGGCTGAAGAAGCGGAGAGTTCCGCTTACACTGGGCTCAGAAAGGAAATAGGTGAGTCCCGGCGGCGTGGCGAAGTGCTCCCTCGCTCCCTCGCTCCCTCGCTCCCTCCTTACCTCCCTCTCCTAACGGTGTTGTGAGCCAAGAGGTGGAGGGTTTCGTTCACAATCGGCCCCAAAATCAAGTAGGTGGGTTCATCCGGCGTGTGCGAAGTCACCCTACTCTCTCTCTCTCCCTCCCTCCCTCACTGCCTCCCTCGCTCGCTCCTCGTTTAGCGCTTCGACTCCAGTTTGTGTGGGGTTGCCATGTTGCAAGCGGGACAGGATTTTTGCACGCCCAATATCGGAAGATCGGAAGGAGTAGGCGGGGATTATGCCGTGCATGCGGAGAGGCAGGGGGGAAAAGGACCACTAGCGGGATGCGCGGCAGAGGCAGGGGGAGAAGGAACACCAGGGGGAGGTCAAGCGCCTGCGCCTGGTCATGCAGGCAGGAGACGGTCGCCATCGAAATCTTGAGAGGCAGGAGTAGGTGGAGAAGGGGGCGGGGGAGGATGCGCGATCAGGAGGATGAGAGAGGTTTGGGATTTGGTCGGTCGAGATGGGATGCGACGATCAGACGAAGCAGAAAGAAGGAGAGTCACCGGGTCGGGATAGGGTGAAGCATGCGCGGTGAGTTTGCCGGCGTTAAGGAAATTGTGGAGGGGGAAAGACGAAGAAGACGTCGAGGAGGGTCCTAAATTACTAAATGGTAGGAGGATGTAGGTGGGGGGCCCAATTTGTGAAGAAGGGGGTGGCGAGCCCAATTTGTGTATTGGGAGGGGGCCTATCTGGATGTGGGATTGAGAGGAGGAGGAGAAGAAGGTTGGAATGCCAGCCAATCAGGGTGAGGATATAAGAACCGATTAAGTGCAGAGGAAAGAAGGCCAGCGACGGCCGAGCTGTTTGGGATCCTCAGAGACAATAGATTTCGCGGGAAACCAGCTATCGTCGGATAAGGTGGGAAAGAAGAGATTGGGAGGCAGGAAGAGGGGCTTAGTGCGGAAGGAGGGGGGACAGGTTGTAACGAAAGGAGAGAGCAGGATAATGACCAAGGGCGTCAATCACGAGAGGGATAGGGTAAATTTGAATTTGGACATGCAGGTGGTGGGGAGAGAAAGCAAATAAGAGAAAGTACCGTGAGGGAAAGGTGAAAAGGAGAGGACCCCAACGGAGGAGAGAAAGTCGTGGAGAAAGAGGGGAAAAGAGAGGGGACACGGAGAGAAGAGGATGGGGAAAAACGGATTGGCGGGGGGGGG
>BFEA01000074.1:1029375-1046029 GCA_003427395.1 Chara braunii | reverse complement strand
TTTTTTTTTTTTTTTTTTTTTTGAACAGCCCCCACTATACCTTTTTGTTTTATTCTTTTGTTGCCCTAAGGATCGTGCTGTGTGTCAGTGTCATCCATAAAATGCATGGTCGGCGGCAGTGGTTGTTTAAAATAATTAATTGAATTTTAAATTTTAATTCAATTTAATTGTTAAAATTTTCAGTAATTGAATGGGCATCCACTGGGTGGAAAAGTTTCCATCGAACCTGCAACCCCTCCTTTAAAAAAAAAGAAACAGAAGGGAAAAAAAAAAAACAAAAACAGAGAATAGAGAAAGACAAGGCGTACCAACTTCCCTGCTGAGTTGCTACACCCTATGAACCGCTGAAAGTTACAGACCTGAGTTCGAGTCCAGACTCCCTCAGAAGACGGAAGGATATTATTAATCAGTTAAAAATATCCTGTGTTTGGTTTACCTGCCACACAACTTGTTTCTTTCTGGAAAAGTTTCTTTCCTTCTGTTCGTTCGCTCCCCGACCCGCCCTGGCTCCCCCCCTACCGTGTATAGCTCAGAAAAGAAAGGTGCACTTGACCCCTTTATAGGAATGAGCCCATCTAAGAAGCCCATTTTGTTGAATCGTACACATCGTACACGTATGTAACCCATGTACGAAGCCCATGTTGCCGAATGGTACACAACTTTTGTTTTGCCGCCTCTTAGTGCTGCGCAAATGGCATGGTAAGCTGGCAGGAAAGTTGAAGATATAGTTAACTCTTAGTGATTCAGCAGGTCAGGTCATGTACGAAGCACATGTTGCCGAATGTGTACGATGACCTGAATGATTCAGCAGGTCAGGTCATGAGTTCGACACTCGACACTCGACACTCGAAAGTTGAAAGCTGAAACTTGAAACCCTTTATGGTGGGGAATCGAAGGGATACAATAAAGCTAGGGAGTAGCGCCTTTTAAAGGGAGCCATGAATCAGCGACTCAAATGTGAAAAGCACAGGAATGCAGATGGCGAGTGTAGCTTTGTACCTTCGACCGGCAGATACACGAACCATTTGACACATTTGGTGAGCATGGCTGCGCGGTCCGTCAGCTGGAATAGAGATGAGGAGTGAGGAAGTCGGAACAGGGATGCAAGTGAAGCCAACAGGAGGGAGTATGGTTATGAAGGAGTCGAAAGAACAGAGGATGATGGACCCTGCGTAGGGTAGGGTTGATTCCGGCTCTTTTGTTGCTGGAACTTCTGCGCTCTCTCCGTTTCCTGCAGTAAAACCCTGACCCTGCATAGGGGTTTATAGGGGGTTATAGGGGTTTATAGGGGGTTTATAGGGGTTCTTATGTCACCGGTCCTTCACTGGTCTTGATTTTGAACCCTCTGCCTGGTCAGACCAGGCATGTTTCTACTGAAGGTGCCTCTATAATCCTGGCGATAAGCCCTAACCCTGATTGGGGCTTACAGCTTCCTGGGTGTTGCTGCTCCACCTTGAGTAGACTGGACACGATTGCTGTCTTCTCGGTTCTTCATTCTCATCGGCTGCCAGCCTGCCACTGCCTGAAGGGAGCGGGGGGGGTGGAGGGGAAGGAGAGGGAGAGGCAGGGGGAAGGGGAAGGGGGTTTTGAGGGGTTGCTGGTGGAGCCAGGGACTGGGTAGGAGGAATGGGCCGGTGGTAGGAGAAGGGGGGGGGAGGGGAGGTCAGCAAATGGGCGATCACGAGTGCTTTCACAGACGGGGGACCTTGCCTGGGTGTCTGGTTGCTTCTGCTTCCCCGACATACTTCAGTGTGAGCGGTGGACATCGAATGAGACTGAATTGGCACCGCTGCTACTTCGTCAAGGATGAAATTCTGGTCCCTGTGTGGGAGCTGGAAGTGAGTGAGGGGCAGGCGTTCCCACGAGGCTCAGGTCCCGTCCAGCACTTCCGTCAAAGAGCGGTGGATATTGTGCTGTCTGTCGTAGTCAAAGAGCGAGAGGTTCTTATCTTGCCAAATTTTGTGAAATAGGTCCAGAGGAATCCAGACATCATTGTTTTTCGGTCTGGTCTTTAGCCTCGCAGAGTTGCTGTTTCATTCCTTCCATGCCTTTTGCATCGGTGTGGTGATTCTGGAGATGAATTCCTCCCTCGCCCGAAGGAATCCAAAAACAGAGCCGCTCCACCTTAAAAAAAAAAAAAAAAAAAAAAACACAGAGCCACTCCTCTCAAAGGAGCATCTCATTCGCCAGGATAGCAGGAGAACTGTGAGACGTATGTAAGAGACAAGGTTAGTTGTGAAGGCGTCCCGTTTGCCGGTCAGGGGAATATTCTTGCCCAGCAGGATTAGACTGATTAGTGCTGGTTCCCAGGGAAACTGTGCCCCTGGCAGAAAGTGCCAGGCTGAGTCCCACCAGTGACATAGCTTTTTTTGTGGTTGTTTATCTCACTTTAACCAGTGAAGTGCGCGCTCTGCAAGCGCCTTGGGCAGTTGAGCCAAATGCAACTACACTTGAATGGATGGTACAAAGTCCTCCAGCTTTTCATACCTTTGAAGAACTTCCAGACATCAAAGAAACAAATAACACTGACAGGCTGAGTCCCACCAGTGACATAGCTGTGACACGATCGGGACACGATCGGGAATGCGCGGAGGCATTGTTCCAGCGTGGCTCTAGCGGACTAGGGTGCTCTGCCACGGTAGGCGCAGATTGGGGAGATAGGATACCCCTCCGCTCAAGGTCCGTGGGCGAGACTAGCCAGTCCGGCGTAGGCAGACCCCAGTGCAGGACCTGCCACCGGAGGCAGACCCCACTGTTGGCATTGGTGGGAAGGAGGGCGTGCTGCTTCAGGTTCCCTGTTGGCATTGGTTTGGCATAGAGGTCCATATCACGTCCTTCGGATCGGAGACATCTATGGGGAAAGTACCTTTCCCACCTACCTGAAATAACTTGTGTGAGGTGGGAAGGAGGGCGTGCTGCTCGGTTCCCCCCCTTTCACTTGTGTATTCCCATATGGACATGCTTTTGGCCCCCTGCCACTCCCACTCAACGGTATCGAAGGGGAGGTTATTTAGCGGCGTGGCTGGTTCATAGACCCATTTCTTAGGCACGGAATCACCCGCTGCCCTGCTGATGATGTGTGGGACTTTGATGACTGATATAGGTCTGTAATTACGAACCTCCCTTTTGTCGCCTTTTTTTTTTTTTATAAAGCAAAGAGATGACCCCCTTGACACAAAGTTCCTAGGCACGGAGTCCCGCGCTACCCTGCTGATGATGTGCGCGTGCCAGGCTCTCACTGTCACCTCTCCAGAGGAAAGGCTGCCGGCTGATGTTTCCGCGCTCTCAGCCCTATTCTACTCAGCAGCCATAGTATTGATTATTTTGGCCCTTATCATTTTTTGTCTAGATCTGCCGCAGCTCTTCTACTCTTCCCACTTTTCATTTTGACAAAAAAACAACTGGTCAGTTCGGGAGGGCTCTTTAGGGGAGGAAGAAGTTTTCTTCGAGGTTTCCCCTTGCGCTTTCCATCCCTTCCCTGTGAGCTTCGCAGAGGGAGTCACTTCAATCTGGACAGGAGGTGGCGGGCCATCCTGGCCTCGTGGCTCATCCCTACGCTTTTCCCCGTCAACCTTTTTTCTCTTGTTTTCATCGCACTTGGTTCTTCAGAATGGCTTCTTTGTATGAACCCTGATCTTCCTCTTGGTCTTTCTTCCCCGAGGAAGACTCGCCCTGCTCCTTGCCAGAGTTTCCTCCACCCCCCCGGTTCTTTCGGACACTCTCTTCAGCAATCTGATCTCTTGGGACGCCCTTATCAGAGCTGCCTCGGTGAAAAAACTTACATTTCTGTTTTGACTGGGCAGCTCTTGTCTGTTTCTTTGTGATAGTGACGACAACAAACAGTACACCATATGAGGTTTCTGCACACACCACGTCTATTATTTCTAATGCCCTTGGGTACTTATTCTGATATTAAATTCAACTCTAATCTTTATCATATATTCATGAATATATGATAAAGATTAGAGTTGAACCTGCAGATCAATTTAAGCGGTTCCTTTTTCTTAGAGCACCAGTACTTCCTAAAGTCGTGCCCGTTAACAAGCCACGATTTTAGGAAACGTACAGGCCACTACAGGAGCGGCCAAATTCATCCGGCCAGAAACGTTTCTGCTCTATTTTTTTTTTTTCCCGCAGCCGATAGCTGGTGGTTTAACTTTGCAGCCGGGGCTAGGGGCCTAGATTAAATCGGACATTGCACAGATCGGGGTCGAGTTGTAATTTGTACGCAGGGTAATCCTTGATTACCTTTTGCCAAATGCATCCTCAGCTGCGTTTTTTTCATCAAACCCGTGCAGCAGACACTGGGACTTCCATGCATCGAATCCAAAAGAACTTATGTTTCATGGCCTCACGCCAATCTTTCAGCTGCTTTTCCGTCATCCAAGGACGGAAGGTCATGTTATAAAACGTATCATTATCCTCCCCGTCATGTAAACCACCAGTACTTCGTAAAGTTGTGCCCGTTAACAAACCACAATTTTAGGAAACGTACGGGCCACTACACGAGCGCCCAAATTCATCCGACTAGAAGCGTTTCTACTCTCTTCTTTCCAGCGGGTGATAGCTGCGCTAAGTACTGGTGGTTTAACATCCAGTCAGTAAGTGATTTTGACAAGGCGACATAGGAAACGAGGTTTTCCCCTTCAAATAGGCCTCTCTTTGGGGGCAGCTCTCGTCACACTCGAGGCAGCCCACCCATTTACTACGTAAATGAAGAACAAGTCTGCTTTCGACATCACCGGAAAGAGAAGAGCCCTCATCACCAAAGAATATTGACACTGCATGTTCATTCAACAACCATACTGCCTGGGTGTTGTAGACCTCTGGGTTGACCAGAACCCCAACGAAATCTGGGTTGACCCGAACCCAGATAACGAAATCTGGGTTGACCAGAACCCCAACGAAATTTGGGTTGACCAGAACCCTAACGAAATCTGGGTTGACCAGAAAAGATTACGGATTCTCTGCTTACCTTCGTTAGTAAGTGGGTTAGGGTGTCGCCCCACGGCACATGAAACGAAAACGAAACGAATGCATCTGCCCACGAAAGATGGCAAAATACACTCGTTACTATTTATAGCTAACCGACGAATCTGGCCATTTTCTGCAGGAAGATGCACTCATTTCGTTTCTCGTTTTGTGTCCCGTGGGGCGACGCCCTTAATGACTTCCAAGCTGCCAACGCGCGCTGTTTGAATTCTGTGGGTAAGATTTCCGCAGAAGCCATGGCTCCATAGAATTTCAAACGAAAGAAATTAAACCACCAATACTTCCTAGAGTCGTGCCCGTTAACGCGCCACGATTTTAGGAAACGTACGGGCTACTACGGAAGCGCCCAAACTTGTCCGACTAGAAACGATTCTACTGTCTTTTTTTCCGCGGCCAATAGCTGGCCCAAGTACTGGTGGTTTAAACATTCTACCAATCCAAAAACACCCCACAAACAGAGGCTTCGATTTAAAAAAAAAAAAAAAAAAAAAAAAAAAAAAAACAAACAAACAGGGGATCTATGCATATACCTTCACCCAAAGGCGGAGCAGAATGTCACCCAAGACGCAGGGACTCTCGAAGGCACGGCCCGAGGCAGTGCGGCAGTGCGCAACTGATGACGACACGAAACATCCGGAGGAACATAGTACTCGCCCACCTCCTGTCAACTCCCCTTTCCCCAAACCCAGGTCAGGAACATCTCTCGGTCTTGTATCCCGAGGCGCTGGCAGTCTCTGGAATCCCGAACACAAAGCCTGGGCTTCTCCATCAACCAACACACTACACAAGGCAAGGCCTGACATGCGCCGCAGCCCTCCAGCACCGCCACTAATGCACCACCGCCATTAACGCACTGCGTCTGCTATCACCTGTCCTTTCTTTTTTTTGTTTAAGGGCTACGCCGCTACGACCTTTAGATGTTGTCATTAAGCTCACCAGCCCCAGGTAATTCAGAAGTCTCAGTTATTTAATACTTATTTATTTATTTGTAATTCAGCTGTATTCTTCTCTCAATCTCACTGTTCACCACCTACCTACCACTAGTTCTAGTTTCATTCCTCTACTTCCATCATCTGGATTCGAACATGGGTAGCTTTTCGTTAATCATGGGCGTATTTAGACAGATTGCAGCCATGGGCGTATCGACTGACGTATGCTCGTCGGTGCTTTTCGTTAATCACCATTTAGTACGCTGCCCCTTTTCCGTCACTCATGGCCTTTCCAAAGTGCTCCTGGAGACGGTAGGGGGGGTGGGAGCTACTCTCTCCTTTCACTGGCAGCCAGTTCGAGCGAGTCTTTATTTGATTTTTTAGATGCTCCTATAATGTCTTTGTCTTCATAGGATGTTCCTACTCCATATTAATGGTTTTTTAGAAGATTAAACTGTTATTCAACCAAGTCAAATCGTAGAAGCCGCAGAAAAAATGATGAGACAAGGATTGTGCTTGGCAGCAAGCCTTTGGAAAACATTTTGGAGAGCTCACTGACAGCTGCAATCCGTTGAAAAGCGAGGATTATCACGGCAGTCCTTTGAAAACCGAGGAGCCCACTGCCTCTTCTTCACTGCCCATGCCCTTTCCAAAGTTTGCAGCCAGGCGAATGTGCCTACTCCAGTCGCTTTTTGTTGTGTAGCATGGCTTTCGGTTTGCAGCATTAGAGGGCGTTGAGAAGTACGCCCTAAGGGTGCGTGGCTTTCGGTTTGCAGCATTAGAGGAGGGCGTCGAGAAGTACGTCGGAAGGGTGTGGTCGTGAGACCTACAGGTCCCTTCAGCGGTTGGCCAGCTTGGGAGGGCCACGACCAGTGGAGGTCGGCAGTGCACAGTCTGGGGTGGCGTCCAGGCTTTTTCCCATTTGGAAAACGAGTACCCCTTTCACATTTCGAAAACGAGGAGCAGTTGAATCGTGGACCCCACGAAAGAGGGATGATTTTTAGAGGGATGCTCTCTTTTCTCCCGTGGCAACTTCCCATGTTCTGGGAGAGGACGAGCGGAGTTGCCGAGTCATGCTGTTTGTTTTCCTTCTTTATTTTTTGTTGTTATCTTTCTTTTTCTTTCTTTTCTCTTTCCTGCTGTGTGTCCTCACAGGACCCACCCCTTCCTACTTCAACTTGCTTCTCCGTCTAGGGGGCACTATTGCCCTACCTCGGATATACAGACAACAGTTGCAGGCACCAGCATCAGGCCAGGACAACCCCTCCCAGCCCTAGTGGAAGCACTATCGAATGCGCCAGGCCAGGACAACCCCTGCCAGCCCTAGTTGAAGCACTATTGAACGACCTTTGTCGTACAGTGGGCACTTCTGTCAGCAGGCACTTCTGTCAGCAAGCACGATCGCCATGTACACTTTCCTTACGAGCACCAGTCCGGGTTGGTCAGACAGAACATTCCTCCGAGCCACCTCAGGCAGTGTCTATTTCTTTTGTTTGCCAGGAGGCGTATCTTTCCATGTTCAAGCCGAAGAGTCGTTCTTGCTGCACGGAAAGATAGACCGCCATCTCTCTATCACTAAGCAGATGCACAAAATGAGAGAACCGAGTCTTCAGCTAGAACATGGAAAGATACACCAGCCTATATTTTGAATGCCCAGTGAGAACACAGAAAGATACACTGCGATATTCTCTGTTCTGCAGATATTGTCGTTGTTGGGCCAACTCGTCGGCCCCGAAAGCATAAATAAGCTCAACGCTGTGCCTCCCATACATAGCACACACACACACACACACACACACACACACACACACACACACACACACACACAGAGAGAGAGTTGTCGCAGCATGGGGACCACCACCACCCGGTGATCACTGCATAACCGAATCAGGAAGTGACTCTCTACCGTCATCCAGACGCTGATAGCTACGGATGATGCAGGCTACTGTTTCAATTGCATGTTAAGTTCGTCCATTCTTCAAGTTCCTCCTTTCGAGTTTCCTGTTGAACTTGAGAACTTTGTGATTGCTTCTCATCTCATCTACCATGCAGAGTGTTACCCTTCTCTCTTTTTCCCTTTTTTTTTTTGTACTACCGTAGTCGGTTGGAAGGGACGGGTGTTGTACCGTTGTCGACAGGGGGATGAGTGGGTTATCCTCACATGGTCGTCGTCAGGGTTAATCATGTTACATGGTCACCAAGCGTGTGACAAGTGAAAATGTGGCTGGTTGGTGCGATTGATCGAGGGTGGACGTAAAGAAAGACAGGCTGATCCTAGGACTTCTTCAGCTTAAGCTCCACCGGCACGTTCCGACGGTTGGATTGTGGATACCATCGTCTGGTATCTATAATGCGCACTGCTTATTGTGTATACCATCGTCTGGTATCTATAATGCGCACTGCTTCCTCCACAACAAACGCCTTCGCCGTCTTCTCTCCCCGCTGCACATCCACGCTTCACATGGTGTATCTGTGCTTCTAGAGGGGGTAGGCTGGGGGGGGGTTATTCTCTCCTTTTAGTCAGCCACTGCTTCCTCCACATCAAATGCCTTCGCCCTCTTCTCTCCCGGCTGCACCTCCACGCTTCGCATGGTGTATCTGTGCTTCGAGAGGGGTTAGGCTGTGGGGGGCTATTCTCTCCTTTTAGTCAGCCACACACTGCTTCCTCCACGACAAACGCCTTCGCCCTCTTCTCTCCCGGCTGCGCATCCACACTTCGCAAGGTGCATCTGTGCTTCTAGAGGGGGTAGGCTGTGGGGGGCTATTCTCTCCTTTTAGTCAGCCACACACTACTTCCTCCACAACAAACGCCTTCGCCCTCTTATCTCCCGGGGGGGTAGGCTGTGGGGCGCTATTCTCTCCTTTTCGTCAGCTCGAGGGGAAAAGAGACAGAGGTTGGATGGAGACGGCAAGTCGTCCTGATCAAAGAACTTTCAGGTAGGAAGGTGCCAAGAATTATGGAGTTCCAGTGGGGTCCGTTTTTTCTTGCCCGTCCCTGGCAGCTCAAATAACGCTTTCCAGCCGCCAAGCCATCTGCTGCTTCCGGGGGGACCAGGCCTTTAACTTGGAAGGTGCCACCAGGGAATGGACACACCAGAGAGAATGCAAACTATTTTTCAATCAGCACACAGCAGAAGTGAGATATGCAGCGATCAGTGCAGGGACAGCGAGCCCACCTGCACAGGGCAAGAAGTAATCAAAGGGCATAAGTCGTAGACCTGGTCCAGGGGAAGGACCAGGTTCATATTTCCAAAAAATGGACTACGATAGAATTCCACAACAACCAACCCCACACAGGTCTATTATCATCCACAGACAAAGGGAACGTCTCTCTCTCTCTCTCTCTCTCTTCCGCCCTTACCAGCCCAGGACATCGATCGTGATCTCTCAAATCACACGTAAGGCACAGGTTCACAGGTTGCCTATTTTCAAGTATATAAGCCTGACAGATTTCCAAATGGCCGCCGATCCCCAAAGGATTGTCACTGATCGGATTGTCACTTGTCCGTCAGAGACTACCAAAAAAGCAACAGGGATGGCACAGCTAAGACCCATGAACAAGACAAGACGCATTCTATCACTCTATCACAATAGCTTGAAGCTTAAGAGTAAGCAGCACTTTCCGGCGTCAGTGCAATTGCTGAAAGTCTGAAAATCTTCTCAACTTCCGTCCTCTCCTCTCTTTCAACGCCCCACAAGGCAAGCAAATCGTTTTATTATAACCTCTCGTCTTTCTTTATCCTCTTGCCTGTTCTAACGGTCCGTTATCTCAACACTTAGGACGACGACGGCTGGCCAGATTGCTGGCATAACGGACCGTCAAAGTCCTTTGATCAGAGCCGTCCGAAGCACCCGTCCTTTGATCAGAGCCGTCCGAAGCAGCTGATCCTTCAACCATCGTATAGGATTAACGGGCCTGCAATTATCTTCCTTGCTCGGCAGCACTAGTTACAGTAACAGGCCTTTTGCCTAAAAGCGCATCTGGGCCCCATCCGTACCTCTCCATGCACCTAGCGCATCTGGCCCCAACTGCACCTCCATGCACCCAGCGGCGAGATAAGGTAGTCCTCTTCGTCGTCGTCATAACGCCTGACGCGTCCTACATCACAACTTGTCAAAATTTCCCTTTCCACACCATATCGACAAAATTCCATTACCACCCAACAGCTTCCCTCCTCGTCGTCATAACGCCTGACGCGTCCTACATCACAACTAGCCAAAATTTCCCTTTTCCACACCACATCAACAAAATTCCATTACCACCCAACAGCTTCAACGCAAAACGGTCTCTTAGAGGGATAATAATCTACTCACGAACAGAATAGATAATAACAAAAATGGTTCCGACCATGACATGCTCTCTCTCTCTCTCTCATGCTTCCCCAAGACAAGGGGAATCATCCTTGTCGACCCCAACTCGGCTTCCCTCCATGCCTTTCATGGCATGATGCGTTCGTGGGAACAACTCTAATCTCGTTCACAATGCCGCCGTTAACCCACCCATAGCAGCACGGGAATGAGTCAGCAACCCGCGCAACCCTCACGAACGAGCCTCTCTTCATGCATTGGATGAGCAGACAACGTTTGACGACATGATGATCCTGCTGCTGCTGATGATACGATGGTGACCATGATGATGATGATGATGATCACGATGATGATACGATGATGATGATGATGTTATGCAGCTAATGATGACGGTGATGTTTATGATGATGCAGATTCTTCCCAGCTTCTTCCTCTATATCTCTTCCCATCAAGAAACCTCTTCTCGCCTGTCCATTCGACAACTGGACCTCCTCATGTGTCACTCGCACCCTCGGCAGCGACAGAACGAGAGCCCAAGACGTTGCCAGCAGAACCCACTACCATCGTCCGTTTTTGAAGAGCATTGCCGCCACGGTACGCTAGGACTAGGATTCTTTTGAGAGAACAGAGAGAAGAGAGAAAGAGTAGGGCTGCCAGGATAATCAGGGATGCTTTGACGACTGCCCACACCTTAAACATATACTCTCTACTTGAACTTATGTAAACCTCGACTACACTCCTCTCAATCACCGGTAGCCGCCAATGTGGGCCTCTTCTACTATAGCAAAGCATGGCAGCCGGGGTCAGAGCCTAATCAGGCTACTGGAGAGTACGTATGATTTGCAGATGGGAGTGGTCAACTATACGCGATTTGAAGACGCGTGCGGTGTCTTGTAGCGGTTTCTCGTCCCCTACCCCCCCCCCCCCCCCCCCCCCAACTTCAATAATCTGCAAATGGATGGATAAGAAGAAAAGATTCGAACGCGCGTCCTCTACGAAGTGACATTTCTCATTTCACTTCTACCCCCCCCCGGCATAGGTATAGTACCGTAAGAAGGCACCTCTCTCGTCTACGCACATGCGTAGTCTGACTTGCAGTGATTTTCTTAACTCTACTCCATTCCCCCACACCCTTGTACAATATAGCTCGCATGTGTCCCCACATCCGCACACTCGAACAACTCAGGGCATACTCACAAGAGGCCTTTTTCTACGAAGCTCTGGACGAGATGGCGGCCAGATTCGTCCACGTTAGGCCGTCCACGTTTGGCCGTAATTGCAGTCAGATACATTTACGAAAGTGCTAGTGTGAGTATGCCCTAATCTCCGACCATAGCAACAACAAATATGCCCTAATCTCTGACCATAGCAGCATAATAGAGTGGAGTCGGGGAACTTTTCAACCCCCAAATCCGTTCCGTTAGCTACGGTCAGATGATAAACTGGCTACTGCTTCCATCTAAGCATAGCATAGCATAGCATGGACACGTGCTATTCAATGCGTACGATCTTAGGCTGTGATGATAGATAGCAACCCAAAAAAACGTGGAGCGACTTGCATGATAGAGTCGTTGGAAACATCTCCATCTCAACCCCCAAATCATTAGGCTCCAGTAGCTATGGTAGAGTAGGGATGCATGATAGAGTCGTGGGAAACATCTCCATCTCAATCCCCAAATCATTAGGCTCCATTAGCTATATGGTAGAGTAGGAATGATGATCTGCCTACTGCTTTTGTCTAAGCATAGCACGCACACGTGTCGGCAATCCGTACAATCTGATGAACCCCTCAGCGTCGGCCTGATTGTAAATGCCGCTGCCTTCTTCAAACGACGAGATATCTTCTCTGTAAAGACTGAAGGGACTTGTACGACTCGCCACCGTAGCAGAACCCTTATAGAGCTTCATTCGGACGGTACCCGTGCATGTCTCAGTCACCTTATTCATGAACTGATCCATTCCCTCTCGCAAAGGACAAAACCATTGTCCCGCGTAGACGATCTCCGCGTACTTCAAAGCTAAGGCATCCTTCACGGCGATCGTCTCTCTGTCGAGGCACAGCGCCTCGAGTTCCCTGGCGGCGGCGACAAGGATCGTGCCACCTGGAGTCTCGTACACTCCGCGGGACTTCATCCCCACGAAGCGGTTCTCCACCATGTCGCATCTCCCGATCCCGTGCCTGCCGCCCAGATCATTTAGCGCGGCAACCAACGCGGCCGGCGAAAGATCCCGACCGTTGACTGTCACCGGGATCCCAGCCTCGAAAGCGATGTCCACGTACTCCGGAGAGTCCGGCGCCTGCTCCGGCGACGTGCTCATCAAGTACATCTCTTCCTTGGGCTCGTTCGCCGGGTCCTCGAGGATGTCCCCTTCGTGACTCAGGTGCCACAGATTGCGATCCCGACTGTAGATGGACTTCTTCGTCACCGGGATCGGGACGTTGTGCTTCTTGGCGTAGTCGATGGCGTCCTCCCGGCCCTTGATGTCCCATTCCCTCCACGGAGCGACGACCTTCAACGACGGGTCCAGCGCGCAGAACGTCAGCTCGAACCTCACTTGGTCGTTGCCTTTGCCAGTGCATCCGTGCGCGACGGCGTCTGCGCCCACCTCGTGCGCCACATCCACCATCGCTTTGGCAATCACCGGCCGCGCCATCGACGTGCCCAACAAGTACTTCCTCTCGTAGATCGCTCCCGCCTTCAAGCACGGGAAAATGAAATCCTTGACGAACTCTTCCTTCAAATCTCGAATCACTAATTGGCTGGCTCCGCTCGCTTTGGCCTTCTCCTCTAGCCCCGTCGTCTCGCCGCCTCCTTGACCCACGTCCGCAGTGAAGCACACCACCTCACACCCATAGTTCTCCCGCAGCCAAGGAACGATCACCGAAGTGTCCAGTCCTCCGCTGTAGGCAAGAACCACGCGATTAAGCTTCCCCCGCAGTCCGCTGGGTCCGCCAGCCGTCTTCGTCGCTTCGGCGCTGCCGTCAATGGGCGCCATCACAGCGGACGCCGTGGCCGTCGTCTTCGTGCTCGAGCCGAGAATCCGAGAACAACGGTCGCGTCGTCCGCAGACCTGCAGAACAGCGCGATCGAGCAGCGCGCCGAGCTCACCAGTGTACGCGGAGGACGAAGAAGCAGCAAGACAAAACGCCCTCGCCGAAGGCTTCTTCTTATCTAAAATCCGCGGCAGCTCTGCAGCGGGGCGAAAAGGAGGGAGAAGAGAGAAAGAGGAGAAAGACGAACCTTCTCCTCCTCCTTGCGCCTGATGACGTGTCGAGGCCAATGATTGACTGCGCCCCGACGTCGCGGTCAGTGCTAGTGACCGTCCAGCAACACCAGCTGCTACAGCAGCCATGGGTTCGCACCTTCGATTCCCCCCCCTACCACTCCCTCTTCCTCCCTACCTCTCCCTCTTCCTCCCTACCTCTCCCCTCTCTCTCTCCCTTCCCTGCCACTTAGAATTTTAACTCGGATCAACTATTGCCACGTGTTATTCCCGCCCTCTTCACCGTCCACCTCCGACCGTCTATCTCCCGCCACTTACCGCTCCCGTTCCCTCACTGATGATTCCGCTGCCTTGGCGGCGGCGAGGCGCCTGGGCGGCGGGCGCACCTCTTCCTTCGAGATTCTGCTGCCTTGGCGGCGGCGACGCGCCTGAGCGGCGGACTCCAGTCGATCGGCGGGCCGGCGGGCGGGCGGGCGGGCGCGAACACCTTACGACACCCCCCGTACGTGCCAAGCGCTTGGTAAAGCCAGGTCACAATGCACGCTTCGTGCTGCGCGCCAAGTACGTAACAAAAAGAGTTACAAAAACGGAGGGATACGGTGTCGAGCACCCAAAAAGCGCATTGCGGCGCTCACCCTTTTCACTTTTCCTCGGCGGGGGCGCGGTTCCCCCAGTGTGGATAAGCTCACCTGGACAGGATGACCGGTTTCGTGCATCCCTCCAGACCATTCAAAGCATGCACAGGTCTCCGCAAGGGCCCACGGTACCGAGTCCCAGTTTTTTCCCCTCTGTATATAGACCCAGCCGTAGGCCGTGAACATGGAAACATAGGCGGCCTCCCCTCCACTAACTCACCAAAAATTAACAAAATGAGAACGAATCTACTCCTAGAACATGGAAACATACATACACCACGATAACTTTTGTCTTTTGCGGATGCGATCAGTGGTGGAGCGAGGCCCTCGAACATAGGGTCCGTACGTACGTACGGTCTATAGAGGGTCAGTAAGTTCCGAACGAGGCACGGTCTATAGAGGGTCAGTAAGTTCCGAGCGAGGCACGTGTTGACCCCCCGTCAGGTATTCGGAATTCTTTTTTTTTTTCTGTTTTTTGGGGGGGCGGTGGGAGGTATTCGTTCGAGGAATTCGGCCCTACCGTAGCTCTTCCGCTGATCACATGCACAACACTTATGTACTCGTATCATGTTCGAGGGAAGATTCGTTCTCATTTGCATGTTTGATGAGTGGTGGAGCGAGGTCCTTATTGAGGGCATTTCTCAAATTTTGGGGCTTTTGCGACGGCGCTATTTTTGTTTTTCCATTCAATTGAGTCGAGGGCGGGGAACTCACAAGTCAACCCGCGGAGGTGCGTGCTGGAGGTATTCGACGTAGAGCAAATGAAGAAAGATGGGCAGCCTGCAGAGCTTCGGAACAATGGAAACAATGGGATTGAATGACATGGCAGAATGCAGAGTGCGGTATAGAGGAGGGAGGTGACGGGACGGAGTACTCGCCAGTACCACAGGGAACCGAAAGGCTACGCATCGATCCAGAGGCATGGGGATGGGAACTTGAAGGGAAAGCAGTAAATAGGGATACAGAAATTAGATTACAGGTTAGCAACTAGCTCACTGGGTACACCCATGAATCGTTGAAATACACAGACCAGGTCCTGTGGTCGAATCCAGATGATGGAACTTGATGAGTGAAACCTACTACTAATGAATTTGAATTGCCTGGGGCCGGTCAGCTCAATGATAATATCTCAAGGCCGTCGCCGGTTAGCAACTAAAATAGCATAGAGGCCACAGACACTGTCAGCCAAATTGATAAAAAGATGGGAGAAACATAGACCCAGATAGGAAATGCCCAAACAGGAGGAGTACTATAGTGTTATGAACATGATTGTCTGTTGAAATTTTATCAACACTCAGGGCCTCCCCACACAGGCTGTCGAAATGTGCAAGACGAGAATGAACTTCCCGCTACAACATGGCCAGATGCACCTGCCACATTTTTGTTGTTTTTGCTTTTCGACAGGCTGTGTGGCGAGGCCCTTACTCACAGGAACTCCCGTACACGCCCATACATGCACAGAAGGAAGGGGAGAGGTAGTGGAGTATCACATCGCCCAACAGAAAGAAACGCAGCGGAAGACTCAGAGGAGCAAAGTGACAGAACACACAAACTGTGAATTCTCTCCACACAGATCCCAACCATCATTCATAGGAGACAACCCAGTGATCACAGCCAGAAATCAATGAAGAGATGACAACTCAAACACAGTATTATAACTGTTTATTACACTCAGAGCATCGTTTTCCCTGAATATCCTCAGAACCCTGTTGCGCTACCCTCAGAGGGGCAGCGCCTCCACCCCAACACCCTAAACAGCTAAAAATAGCACCGAAACCCCAGGTAGCACCCAGCGCCAACCTGACATCCAACTCAGTGGCCTGCGCCAAAGTGAAACAGGCTCCCAGAGCCAATCGCCACCCAGATGATGAAGAAGAAGCTTAGCGTCAACAGTCCCTGATGAAGATGAAGTCCAGACGATGATCTCTATGAGAAGATGCAGCTATGGCTGCATCGCCACTGGGACCCTGCTCCTGAGGAGGGTCAGCAGTGCACCACGTGCTCCAACGCATCAGACCTCTGATAGCCCAGACCGCTTTGACTCCCAGAGAGTCAGAGCGGACAGCGTTGACCCCAGTCTGGTCAGCACTCCGAAGGTCTGGCTATGTCCGCCGTCTCCACCACGGGAATCAGCAACCACGACCTGATATCGTGTGCGCAGCAACTTCCACCACGAAGTGTCAGCTGCCAAAAGCCCAGGACCGATGTCCCCATCCTATCTATACCTCCCAAAATGCTGTTTTGTACCACACCGTAGCTAGTATGGCGTTATTGATTGCCAGCGCTCTCCCCACTAGTGATGTGTGTAGTCCATCCCATTTGGCTAGTTTTTGGAGCGCTGTTTGGACCAAGACCTGACCATGATCCATTGGGGGCCCAAGGGCTGTCAGGCGGACCCCCAGAATTCTGATGGCCTCTTCTCTTGGTCTCCAGCTGACCTGAGGCTGTTGCGGCGGATATGCCCTGGAATATGACATAAGCCCCATCAAGGCTCACTTAATCCGTGCGGAACGGGCGCGGAACATATCTTTTTTTTTTTTTTTTTTTTTGGGGGGGGGGGGGGGG
>BFEA01000074.1:1017325-1029320 GCA_003427395.1 Chara braunii | reverse complement strand
CAAACCATGATCTGGTGTGTACTTCGGGCCAAGATACACTTTTCGAATTGCAGTTTGGGCAATGGATACAACCCATCTTTCTGGCCGATAGGGTGCCCGAAGTGCAATTACAAACTGTATCTTGCCCATAGTGCAATTATAACTCGTTTTTGTTACGCTACTGAAGTTACCCCACTTTTTTCTTAAATGCTCCACAACTTTGAGTTTGCAAATCCTTTTCAAGTGTGTTGATAACTTGTCGGCTGCCACGGGCAGCGATCACCGTGGGTCTAGTCCTTGGCCTCTACAACATCCTGGGATTTTCCACAAAAAAAAAAAAAAAGACGTGTGAACCTTGCCCTTGAAGTGTGAAAGCTTACAGTGCTGCATGCACCCTGTGCGTCTGCACCATCCACCATCTGCCCTTTTTTTTGTTGGTTTCGTTCTTTTTTTAGCAGAAAAGAGAGCATCCACCGTCTGCTTTCAGGGATATCGCATTTGCTTGCTCTTCTCCCCCATGAAGAGACATCTTTCTTGCATCTGGTATAAATCATTTGGGCCGGGGTAGTGCTCGTAGTAAAGAGAAACTTGCACAGGTCATCCAGGTAAAAGAATGAGCTGATGGTGTGCCTGTGGTCCGTGAAGTAGCTGTAGGGAAGGGGTTCCTCCTGCAAGTGGGGCAATGAGACCTCAAAAAAAAAACAAAAAAAAAAAACAAAAAAAAAAACTATGGGTACCTGGTGGACTTTCAACTTTCATTTCCTGTATAGCACTGGGGCCCTTTTGGAATAAAATGATGTCTACGAAAAAAAGATCACGAGTTCACTTCCTGACACTTACACCGATGGGAGGGGCTGGTCCCCCTTGTTAGAGACAAAAAAAAAAGACCAGAATTGATTGATAAATAGAGCAAAACCACAAAAACAAAGCCTCACAAAGCAGCACTGCATGAAGAGACTACCCCTCTTTCTCACAGAACACAACACACTCTGAAAATGAGCATATACATTCATGAGCTAATTTCCCGGTCGGATACAGTCATGATGAGGGTGCATTGTGTGCTTGGCGGAAGACGTCTGGTAGCCTAACAAGTAAAATTCAGATTCGTCACACTCTCTATCAGCCCAAAAAGACCAACTATCCTTTCATAGAAAGGATGGCGCAACCCCAAAAAGATAAACTTCCCTTTCAATTCAGAGGGATGCATGCCCCTAGAGATTCCTAAGCCTTCCTGATTCACAGCCCACTGCAGTGGTTCTCCCTGACTAAGAAGGCAATATGTTGTGGGGGAAACGGACCATGAGAATGCACTCATGAATGGGAGGATGTCAGACTGTGGGCCATCGCGAAAGAGTTGCAGATTGTATCCAAGCCCATTATCCATCATGGAAAAAAACAAACACCTAAGTGAACCCAAGGTAAAGAAACAGAAAATACAAATCTTCGAGGCAGAATCATCGCAGAATGGCCGAGCGGTCCAAACTCAAGGGCACTTGCAAAACTAAAGGGGGATGTCTCCAGAGTTCATTGATTGGATGAGCATTGACATTGCATTTCGATTGAGACCGGCATCGGAATTCCCGTATCCCTTCCCTCCCGCAGACAATACTTGGGTAGATTTGGCCTGGTATGGACGGAAATGATCGGAGCGTGTACTTGGAAAGCCTAGCCTGATCCTCAATCTTTGTATCTGGCAGCCCTTGAGAGGGCTGAAGAGGCTGAGCTTCCCCCTTATCCTCATAGAACACTGGCAGTCAATCTTCCGACCCAGTAGGAGCAATCAATGCTGAAGTGTTTGCTTCATGTATATTAGTATTTGTCAATTGGGACACTGGGCCCGATTCCCAGCCCATGCTGCTACCCATGAATAGATTGGAGTGGATGATCACTATGGGCAGTGGATGATCACTGGCAGGTGTGCTCTTTGAAAGACCAAAGAAGGGGAAACTACTCAGGAGTCACAAAAATGAGTTATAATTGCACAATGGGCCAAGATACAGTTTCCAATTGCAGTTCGGGCAATGTATACAACCCAGCTTTCTGGCCAGGTAGGGTGCCCGAAGTGCAATTGCACTGTATCTTGCCCCATAGTGCAATTATAACACGTTTTTGTGACTCTCCTGAAGTTGCACCCCCCCCCCATATATATGTTCAGCCTCCTGATGAGTCGGTGAAACTCCGACGAAACAGTTTGTCACAGGCCCTCTTTTGTTGTCCTCTTCTCCCTCTCTGCCTACGGTTTACCGGGCAGTTCTATTTGATGATATATATATTCCTGCTTTTCTTTTCTTTTTTGGAGGAGGGGAGGGGGGCAAGAAATCATTGTGAGATCCAGCGACCTAGCTCAGCTGGTCAGGCACACAATTGGCATTTAGGAGGTTGTGGGTCAGAGCCCCACAACTGCCTGCGGCGCACTTAGTGCCAACCAGCGGTGATAGTCCGCTTGATACCTCTGATCAGTATTAGCAGGGTCGTTGGCCAACACGGGTATGAGTGTGAGTGTTAGTGGGTTGTGTGCGGTGTGTGGGAGAGTGTTGGCCTTAGACACTTCTGTTATTTGGTTGGGGGTGGGGGACGATGAAAAGGGAGGCGCAGCTACTGGCAAAATGCTCGGTCCTTGTGTTAGCCGGAACCCCACCGGCAGCCCCAACCCATCCTTGACCACCATGGTTGGGGGGGGGGGCAACATGCATCGCCTCTGATGGCTGGAGGGAGACAACAAAGCTATGTTTGCAGGGGTCCCCTGTATAAGCCTTAGGAGTAGTGGTAGGTAGGTAGTGAAGGTGAATTGAAAGAATTTGAAAGATGATGAAATATTTGTGAGAAGAATATAGCGTAGTTTATTAAAAAAAAAAAGAAATCATTGCGCAGCGCCTCTATCTGGGTGTTGGTCAGAGAACCACCCGGATTGAGGAGATGCGGAGAGGATGGCTCCGTTCTGATTGGTGGGAAGCAGCACCTGCTCGAAACCGGGTCCACCGTCCCATAGAAACATACAGAAAGAGTATACTGGAAACCGGGTCCAGTGGCAACTGGGTGCATTTGCATTGGGGACGCACTACCTTCAATTTGGCAAGAGGAGGGTCTAGTGCGGACCACGTCACTGGCTGGCGTGGCGTTGAGCTGGGTAGGGGTGAGCCAAAGGCAGCCATGAGCGTAAGCTCCATAGCCAATGGAGAGCAGCAGAGGAAGGGATCCCAAGGATTGGCGATAAAGAGGCAACGGGCGGAGGCCAAGCGTCCATCGCCAATGGAGTGCAGCAGAGCTAACCCCGACACATGCATGATTAAAAGAGGACAGGAGAACAATTAAGAAGATGGGCAGAGCCGAGTGACAGGAAACCGACAAGAGACGATGGAAAGTCCACACAGGGAGGACAAGGGAGAACACAAAAGAGGGAGAACCTCAGCAAGAAGGGTTTGAGGAAAGGCTGGACATGAACGGTGGAGGCCAAAGGAAAGGACATGGGAAGGGAAAGGAAGGGACCAGGGGAGGAAACAGGAAACACACCGGAAGAACCGACACAGGAACGCTCGAAGACAAGGCCAGACTCGAACACGAGTGGGACAGACAGAAAGGAAGAACGTGAGAAGAGGCAAGGAAGGAACTTCAAAAAAAAAAGTCGAAAGGAGCATTAGGCGACCGGAAGGCGGAGGAAGAGAAACAGCGGGTGATTAGGGAAGGCAAACACCCGAAGAGGGAGCAAAGAGAGCAAGACAAGTCAACGAAGAGCAGGGAGGACAACTTCAACAACAAAGCAACAAACAATGTTCAGGGACGCTGGACCCGAGTTCCAGCAGGTGCTGCTCCCCACCAATAGATGGAGCCTCCCCGGGAGTGTTAGTGGTGCCTGCTCTTACCAGCACCCCTAGCACCACCTCGGGTGTTTCCTCTGAAAAAAAAGCCACTGTGGTAAAGACAGGTGTACCCCTCCACACTGCCCCCCCCCACCTGGCAATCGAACAAGGTCCGTCAGGCCTGTGATTGGGACTTGCTGTCGGGGAACAAATGATAGATATAAAACAGGAACAACAGAAACAACAGAATCAGCAAATAGATTCCCCATCGGTCCAGGCCCCCCACCCCCCAACCTTCGGCTCTCCCGCACACTAGACTCACTAGCAAGAGTTAGAGAATGCATGGTCTGCTCGGTAGAGGCGTTGCGGCGCTGCCCGAAGGGAGCTGTCAGACAAAGGCACAACACTCCTCCCCGTCTGTCTCAAGGACAAAGTCTCGGAAGTGGGCCTCTCTGGACCCCGAATGTAGCGCATGGAGAGGTCACTGTCAGAGGTTGCTCCTCAGTTTTCCTCACCCTTACGTCCTCCGGGGGGGGGAGGGGCGACCCTCCTCATGTCAGACAATGCACAGCTAACCCAATACATGCTCCCACCAAGAGCAATGTCCACCCTGACTGTTTTCTATGGAAGTCGAAGATTAGCAGAATTGGACGTATTCCTCCGGTACGACCAATCAAAGAGGCTGTATCGCTGGTTCAGTCACGACCAGTGCTAAAAATTAAACCTATTGAGCTCTGGTCCAATATAGGCGTCAATACCATCCTAGTGAGGCCACTAGATAGTGGCATCTTGCAGAAAGGCGGTCTGTTGGACTCAGGGTCCTGGCAGACTTCGTAAAGACTCCCTAGGGACACCAACTGGGAATAAGTAGGGAGATATGAATATGGTAGATGCCCTTTACAGTAAAAGACAGGGAGTGGAGGTTGGTCACGAGGACTACATAGCTAGAAGTGCGCTCCCTCAGTATGAACGGACTAGCCTCAGCAAAACAGTCAAAGACGCAAGTCATCCTGGATCAGCTGAAAGGAGTAGACAGAAAGGACTGGTCAGACGCAGTGTGCCTCCAGGAAACACATTTGATGGACAACCCAGTGTCGAGCGCATCGGTTCCCACCTCTTTCGCATAAAGGCGGGAGTCCTCCCGACCACATCACGAAGGAGTTAAAGAAAACAAGAAACAACCTGGAGACACGCGAGAGTAGTTCTGCGAACCGCCGAGACAGATGCGGTTGTGTTGTCACCTCGCAAGTCTGGCCGACTGTGCGAGTCGTACCTCTCACGATTCCCTAAGACGGGATAGGTCCCCGCGAGGCACAACTTACAATCCCTAAGGGGTTGCCACCACCCTTAAGGGTGTATACCTACCGAGCTACTGACCTACGTACGAAAGCTTTTACGTGCAGTCGCAGAGGTAGATCGGCCAATGGTGTTTTCTCGTTTCGCTACAGTATAGGTATGTTTGGTTAAAATGTCGTCTGATCTCAGACATCGATCTTTTCTTAGGGAGTTGATCTCCTAACTTCCTAAGTAGGAAGCGCATGTCGGTCGACTAGGTCGATCTCTTCTACCGGTGTGAGAACCACAATTGATCTTAGCCCTTTACATACTTAAACCACAAATAAACAAAACTGACCCATATAAATCAAACTCAAAAAAAAAAAAAAACATACATTGATAAGATGATAATATTTATGATAGTTGCCTACAAAATGGGTATTGTCGCAAAAACATGTAGTATAAAAACCAAAACAGTATGAGATCGGCTCAAACTGCATAACGAAAAACCGTTGGAGCGGAAACCGACCTTGACCGATTTTAACTTGATGAGAATGATATGCCAAAATTATTCTTACTTACCTTCTACAAGACCGAGAAAAACTAAGTTTTGCCTCCAGAAACGTTGGAGCGGAAACCGACCTTGACCAATTTTAACTTGATGAGAATGATATGACAAAGTTATTCAAGTTATTCTTACCCGTCTTCTACATGTCCGAGAAAAACGAAGTTTTGCCTCTTGAAAACAAAGGTCACTCGTGTATCAGGTTCCTCGGTCACAACTATAGAATGTTATTGCAGGATGTGGGTTGGATAACCATGAATGCATAAACTTCATCTTTCTCTCATTGCTCTCAATCTCAATCGTGTTGTTCCATGTAGATGCTCCATGGTGGGGAGCAGCGTCTGCTACCGGTTCACACACATTACAAAAAAACATACACATAGCTTACAGGTATACCTACAATACCGAACACTCACACATACATAACCATAAGGCCTGGGAGGTCATGACCAACTAATAATAGGTGTCTCGATGATAAGAGAGGGCGTGAGTTACTAGTCAGTCTACTTAGGGGCTAATAGGTGATTGCTTGAGCCCGATGTCCGAAGTTTCCGTACGACGAGGCCCATTTGACTACGCTTCCACCAGGGTTGGGTCACGAGCCATGGTGCCTGTTACTACTTTTTGGTCCAAGTTTCCCTCGATGGTAGGGTAATGGTCTTGAGTGCCGGTCACACTAAGGTAGGATAGGATAGTAGGAATAGGGGGTGCGCTAGGAGTATTGACGCAAGGATGGGATGGGAGGTAGCCTCGTCTCTTCAGGGCAACCATGGATGACAACTTCTGGCAATCAATGTGAGCTTAGTAACTGACCTCTACAACACCCTAAACTTTTATAATAAAAATAATAATAATAAAAAAAATAAAAAAAATGGAAGTGACTAAAAACGGCGTTTTCGTTAAAAATGAACTGTTTTGTAAAAAGTGAATATAATGCAATTAACGAAGTAACCGAACAAAAGATAAATTGTAGAACAAAAAATTAGGATTTTAATATTTCGGCACAATGTAAACCTGGAGCAGAGAAGTGTCGAAATGATTATAATATAAACGAAAAAAATGACATCATATGCGAAGGAAAGAATTGCGAAATTTGTAAAACCCTTGACACATTCAAACAAAGAGCAGCTCTCCAAATTCCAAGACCTTAAGTTGCTTCAAACTATAACAACACCCTTCATATGGAGACCGTGGAAGAAAAATTTAATGCAAAAGTCCATTGGCAATTATATTAAAAGCAAAGCAGTGCCACTTACATCAGCTCAATGGTGCGTTTATGAACTCTTAAAATTACACATTGTCAAAATTTTCATCAAAGTTTACTATAATTGAAATCGACTTCTAGGCACTGCCAGATAACACTTCAAAACGATATTCTAAGGCTACTTGAATCAGATCTAAATACGTAATGGACATATTAATACGATCTGCGTGATAAATTTCACGCTCTCCTCATGTGAATTGTTCAATCTTCTACAGTGTTCGTCTCATTGTGCCCATCGAACGTGGGGTCCTTGTACTCTACGTAATTTTCTATGACTTCATACTCTCGCAGCAGAAGACTTCGTACATATGTAATCGCTGTGTCCACGAGCTCATCCACGAGTGTTTTGAGCGACGGTTGGTCCATGATCCTCCTTTGAAATGCTTTTCGTCTTCGTTCGTCGATGTCATGTGCATTGGATATGTTTGCACTTGTAGAATGATCGTTATGAATAAGAAAAGAAAGTTTGCAGCGCCCTTGGATACTTGACGCTGCACAGTACAAGGTCATCACCTTGAAGTCGTTGTGGTAGAACTTCACTGCTGAATAGTATAATTTTGAATACGGTGCGAGCGCTTCTCGCGAATATTCTCTTGTTCCACAATACCTACGACCACAAATATACAAACATTATCGAGGATAATGCTCCCAGCAATCCGGTGCGACATCCACACCTCTGACACTGAGTACTGCACCATCTAAAACCACTTTAGGTGTGAAAAAGATAGACCCCATATCATGCCATACATTTCTGCCCCACACCATATTGCTTGGCGGCCATTCAGTCGTTGAATGAACCATTCTGCAACACATGAAATACAGAAGCTCAATGACCACTAATTGATACGGCAATACGCCCGAATGAAATATGATTACCTCTTTTCAACGACGTACTTAAAGTCTACTAATCTTCATCATAGGGAAGTAAAAGGCAAGCCAATGCAATATAGTTTAACCATATATGAATGAAAGCTCAATGACAAGTAAATGGTACACCAACACGCACAAAATGAGGCCTTCTCAGCGACTTATCCTATTGGTCTTCATCATCGGGAAGTGAAAGACATGCCAAGACTTTCTCTCTAACCGATTTGGGAATGTGCACTCCATTTTTCAAACGCAACGTCCTTGATGACCAACTCCACAAAACACGGTTCATGTGCTGCCACTGCTGTGCTGTTGTGCTGTCTTTCTTCCATATCTTCTTCCATGCATTTGCATATTGCAGAGAAAGACTTTTGACGACAGGTTGTGGCACTCAATATTCAATAAGAACATGATTGAAAGCAAGCGACTTCCTATCGTTGTCAATATCAGAAATGACTCTACCCATCCACACGAAAACTCCCTGATCGATATCATCTTGCGAAGGACGCAAGAGAACGACTTGTTCCTTTTCGACATCCACAACCGGGTCGAGCTCTGCTTTTGGACGCTTATTGGCTGACCCAACGAACAACGGTTCCTTATTCTCATTGCTCTCCAAGAGGAAGACAATATCAATATATGCTCAGCATCGTCCCTCATAATTCTTTCCTGCGAGGGCCAAAAGCCAGCCTCGAGTGATGTTTTTGCAAAGCCAGACCCATAATTTTTCTCGATTGTGTCCAGGAAAGTTTTCCTGTGTGAAAGAGCATTCTCCTTTGAGAAGCTAACCTCATCTTTCATTCCCAACCACTCGTGCCACTGGTTTTCCAACCACTCAACAAACGTCTTCACGCCTTCAATTCCTTATTTGAAATCCGAATTCTTATCCTTAGCGGGTTGACCACGTGATGTTTCTTTAACAGGTCGAATAGGTGATGGGAGAACAGGTGACGGCTCGAATGGTCATTCGGGTCCAGCATATACTTTATTTTCATATCGTTTAAAACAATAGACCGGAGAAGACCAGTGCAGAGAAGTGCAATACTCTTTCCACTGGAACACAGGATTGTCATCCTCCATATAAAACTTAAATAAATGTGGCTTAGTATGACCGGTCAGTCTGTTGACCAGGAAGGGCTTAACAGCTCCCCGCCAGTCAGCAATTTCATCCATGAATGTGCACAAAGGACGCTCTTTTTGGGAACTGGCAACGAGTTTGAAGAGGTCGAGCATGGTATAAGCATCATGCATTTTTAGTTTGCGAGAGAAATGACTCAAAGTGGCATCAACGTCCGTATGTGTATGTCCTACCAACATAAAACCGAATTCGATTTCTTTGAAGAAGCCAAATTTTACCAAAGCTGAGGCCAGAGACAAAACGTATTTGTTTTTCTTTTCTCTCCAGCAGTTGTCGGCTTGTATCCTCAATTTATGAGGTAAGTCGCTTATCGCCTGTATGTCACGCATAACTTTCATAATGGATGACACCACAGCATTGGAATCATGTGGATAGCAAGGGTACCATGTGTGAACATGCACCGATGGTGAACGGCCGTGTGCGATAATAACTGTTAAATTTGTTTTCATTATTGGAATATTCGTGAATGCCTTCGACTTGTTTTCTCCGCCAAAGTGTGAAATACTCGTCTTGCTTTGGTCCATACTGTCAATAATGATGCATAAACTGTTGGAACCTGGTCTCTTCGACTCATCCTTCCACACCTCATAAGCAGCACGGTGTTGGAGCTGCAAGTCCAAGTGTTTGTCGCGTTCCGAAACGAAATAATCACGCACAAGTACGAACTTCGCAGAATTGATAGATTCTTTGAACTCAACACACTTCTTACATTTTGCAAAGTTTTGATCAACTTCATGAAATTTCACATGCCAGAAGTGTGTTCTCCACATGTTATAGAAAACTTGGAGGGAAACAGAAGGGACACCCAGGTTGTTAAATTGTGACTTCAACAACTTATAAATGTCAACCTTGTTATAGCAAGCAGGCAATCTCAAAACCACTCGTGATTCTCCATTTTTTATCCTCATGTCGTTGGGCATGGAATCTCCATTGTCACACACAAAGGAGCTTAGTTTCCCGAACATCGTCGCATATGTTGCAGATGTGCGTCTGAGTCCAGTGCTGCCATGCTCGGGCATAATGTAACCTTTAAACAAAGTCACCCTCTTTTTCAAAAATGTATTCCTGCACACACCCAGTGTGAAACATCATGCACTAATGCACACCTTTCTTTTCCCCACAATAGGTTGTACAATCTTTTTCTCATCTTCCACGAAGGTGAACCTCTTTAACGTTTCAACCCACCATGCATCTCTACTTTTGTGATCCTTACAGTAATATGCACTGCGAACATCTTTGATGTCTTCCATGGTCATGCGAGCGCAACAATCTTGTTTACAACAAACTTGTCCACGCACACTCGCCAGTGCTTTTTTTGTGAGCTTTTTGTGAACTGTTTGCAGAATCTTCTTTGACCGCGGCATTCTGAGACGGAAAGTATAAGGACGCTTCTCAGACGACAAACGTTTTGGAAAAATGTCATCAAAATCAGAGATGACATCAGAACTCTCCATACCATTGCGACAGTAGTGGTCAGTACCATCATCATCGCAAGGTTGTGGATGATCAATTTTGTCTGGAGAACTGTTGGCGTCAGATGATATCGAAGCACCAGATTGCGAACCATCTTCATCACTCTCGCCAAACAGAAGGCCTGTGCACTTGAAATCTCATAGCGAACTTCTCGACACCCACATGATACGATCTACATCGGATGTGTTCCTGTCACCGGAGCAGGCCCTACCCTGACCTTATGAACCTTCTGCATCAAAGGTTTTCATTGGTCCGCCCAAGGCTGGAGATGCACTTTCGCATGTGGTTTCTTCACACGCAGCCATCCGGGACCTTTTATGATCAGGAGATTCTGGAGTTATTCGAACGTCTTGCGAAAACATTGGCAGTCCGGCGGAGGGAACTCATTATTAGGCAGTATATTAGATGCCACACAGTACATGCTTTCCAAAGTTGTGCTGGCAGCTTGCCGTGGTGCATGCCCACCACAAGCCATTTAAAACGTTTCTGCGATGACAAAAGTTACAAAACAGTGGACCATTGGCACAAGACATGCATATCAGTAACAAATCCGCAGCTAGATGGATCACATGCGGTATATGTAGAGTGCAACACATGTGGTTCAGCGCGCCCACTGCTAGCCACACACAGCCGATGTAAAAGATCAGGCCTGTGAACGCGGAAAAAGACACAGCCTTCAACAGAAGTGATGCACGAAAGACACGGCGACTGGTTGTCGTGTTGAATGCGGTGATCTCCCGCCGCGGTCGTGTTGAACACGACGACGCATCATCGCATTGCACAACATGACAGGCGCATGTGGCGACAGCCACCGTCACCATATTCTCACGACAACGCGGTCATGTTCAACATGTCCGCGCTCGACCGTTGTCTTGTCTCGCTCAATACCCGTGTCTGCATGACAGCCACCGCCATCGTGTTGAAGACGACGATAAGCGACCGCCGGCGCGTTGAACACGACGGTGCTTTTGTGGTGAACATGTCCGCGCGCGACCGTCGTCGTGTTGAACATTACCATTGGCACGGCGGCGATCCAACATGGTCGAGTTCAACACTATGAAAGCGACCGTCATCGCATTGAACACGACCGTGGGGTCGTGGGTAGCCACCGCGGTCGTGTTCGACACGATGACAGCGACCGTCATCGTGTTGAACACGACCGTGGGGCCGTGGGTAGCCACCACGGTCGTGTTCGACACGATGACAGCGACCGTCATTGTGTTGAACACGAATGTGGGGTCGTGTTCAACACGTGGTGTACATGCCCGCGCTCGACCGTCATCGTATTGAACACGACCGTGGGGTCGTGGGGTGCCACTGCGGTCGTGTTCGACATGATGACAGCGACCATCATCGGGTTGAACACGACGGTGGGGTCGGGGGGTGCCACCGCGGTCGTGTTCGACACGATGACAGCGACCGTCATCGGGTTGAACACGACGGTGGGGTCGTGTTCAGCACGTGGCGTACACGACCACGCTTCGACCGTCATCGTGTCGAACACGACGGTCGTCGTGTCGGACTCGATGATGGGCAGCTCTGTGAATTGTGGGAGAAATTTTGTTGACGTCCTGAAAAACCACGAACGACGAATAATGGAAGGGGATGGGCGCGATTGGGGGGTTGGCGGGAGGGGG
>BFEA01000074.1:951172-961470 GCA_003427395.1 Chara braunii | reverse complement strand
AGAGAGAGAGAGAGAGAGAGAGAGAGAGAGAGAGAGAGAGAGGGTTACCTGCGTGGTGTGATGGGGATAGCAGCCGTGACAGCTTGTATTGGAACTCGAGTAGTTCTGACGCGTTGGGGGAGGGATCGATTCGATTGGGCTAACTGCCATCTTCGTGTGTTGTGTGTGCTTCTGTGAAATTTCGGTGTGATGCATGTCGAAGTTTGCCTTTATTTTGCAGTTGGTTCATTGCATGAATATCATACTATATAATGTAAATAGTAATACTAAATTACTAATGTAGTACTTTGCCTAAATATAATGTATATAGTTTGCCTTTGTCGAATAAATGTAATAAAATATCGTTCGCTAAGTTACCTGAGTGCATGGGATGATGGGACCACTTGGCTGGTGGGGCCAAAAATGAAGCCCTACACTTATAGAAATCGCTAATCCCCTGGACCCCACAATTATAAAAGCGGGTCCAGTCACCCACTGGAGGGGGTGCTCCATCTATTGGTGTGGAGCATCACCTGCTGAAATGCGGGCAAGAACCCCCCACAATTATTTCTGATCGTTTTCTGACATGGCCCGAACTCAGTCTGTATAAGGGACGCTGGACCCGCTTTCCAGCAGGTGATGCTCCCCACCAATAGATGGAGCACCCCCCCGAGTGCTAGTGGTGTCGGCTCTTACCAGCACCACTAATACTGGCAGGGGGTTTTGTTCAAAAAAAAAAAAAAAAAAGAAAAAGAAAAAATCGCTAATGTGAGAATTCAGGCATCCAGGCCGTCCGTGGTCCAACCGCCCTGACGGTTTGGATCCTCGCGCGATGATCCAGGCCATCTGCCCTGTCAGACGGGCTGGATCATCTTGCGATCTTAAAAGTCTTAAGATCGCATGACGATGTGAACTGTTGGGCCAGCCGATGGTCCGGATCAATTCGCCGGTTGGGAAGAAGGCCTGTATGGGCCTGTAGGTAGTGAAAAAAATCGCTGGGCCTTACGCGCGGTGCCTGTTGGGCATTGGCCCGTTGCAGGGCGGCGGTTGAGATGGTGGCCTTGCCGTACTGGAGTCCAACGGCCCGTTGAGTTGAAGGCCTGGCCATAATTGATAAGCGACCCATCAAGGAACTCCTCTATGGGACACACTACGTTGTACAGAACAGTTTCTTTGTCGTTGTTGTCCACATCGCATATTGCAGGTAGGTAGGCTCAGCCTCCTTTTTCTTTCTTTCTYTCTCTCTCTCTCTCTCTCTCTCTCTCTCTCTCTCTCTCTCTCTCTCTCTCTCTCTCTCTCTCTCTCTCTCTCTCTCTCTCGCTCTTGCTCGCTCGCTCGCTCGCTCGTCCCCCACCTACGCACACGCGTGTGAGAGCGAGAATCCCTGAGCGAACGATATACAATGCGAACTAATACCCTGAACAGCTGTGAGAAGGATGATCTTTAACCTTCAGAACTGCGTTGACTGTCTAACTTGTAGATTATGCATCAGGCTGTCATAGATCTGTCTGTAATTGGAAACAAAGATGCACACAGACTGAGCGAAGTATACTTGTAACGGAAGGCTCAACAGCTTTGCCTGTAACGGCCCGCAGACTAAGGGAATTTTCAATTTTGTTGTTTTGGCTGGCTGTGTTTGTGTCATTCTACAGGGATTTTGTAAGGAGTCAGTCGCCTGCCGCAATGTCAGGCTGCCACGGGGTACACTTGCTGCAGGCGGCGTACACTTGCCGCGGGGTGCACTTGCTGGCTTTGTGAAGTGCAATCTTCATAGATTGTTCAACAGCTGTCGTAGTTTTTTTCCCCGTCTTCCCTGCCCGAAGTAGGTACCGCCGTACAGGTAACCGAACAGTTTCTTTGTCGTTGTTGTCCACAACGCGTATTGCAGGTTGGTAGGCTCAGCCTCCTTTCTCTTTCTTTCTTTCTTTTTTTCTTTCTTTCTTTTTTTCTTCCTTTTTTTTTCCTTTTTTTTCTTTTCTTTTGTTTCCCTTTTGTTTCCCTTTTTTTTCCTCTTTTTTTTTTTTTTTTTTTTTTTCAAAGGCCTACGTGACCTCGCAGGGGAAAGGAATGTTGAGGTGATGGAGGGCAAGGAAGGAAAGGCAGACGAGTTTCAATTTGTCCAATTTTGGCAGCGACCATGGCTCCCAGGGGGGTGTGCATCAGCTGTTTTTTCGCAGCTCTGACTAGTCTTATCTTTTTTTTTTTGTGTGTAAGATTTTCAGGTTATTGTTCGGGGTCTTGTGGCTTAGAAATTTGAGAATTCCAAGGCTCAAAAAAAAATTCCATGTGATTTTTTACGAGTATAGCAGCGTTATCTATGTTCTTCGTTTTCGCAGTTCTGTATTCTCGTCGTTTTTTTTTTTTTTTCTAAGTTTTTTCCTGCCTGCCAGTCCCCCCCTTTTTTTTTTTCCCTTTTACAAATCCTTGTGGTCCTGGCTCCGTATCCATTCCGGGGAGCATCAGTCCGGCTTTCCTCTTCCACCAGCGAGTCATGAATTTATAAAATATTAAAATAATAACCCACTGAGCCTCACTCACAATCTCTTCCGTCTGGCCGCCGGACCCCTGATCAGCATTGAATGGCCCATATTTCAGGAGGATTGACTGTCAGCTTGCCATTTCCATATGCATACCACCTGGATCCCAACCCTACCTTCTTCACCCAAATAAAATGCTCTCGTTCATTATCGCTGTATTTGGGGCAACTTTCAGTCCACATGCAGCGATAATGACCAGGTGTTCTATTCGGGGTGGGTGAAGATGGTCGTCTTTGCCAGGATCTGATCGGAATCCAGATCCCAGCTTGAGTGTCTGTCTCTGGTTCTACAATGCATGTACGATTGTGAGCTTCCTCTTGCTGCCTATTGATATGTTTTCTTTTCAGCCCCCTCCMCCCCCCCCCTTCTCCCCCTCCTCCTCCCCCCCCCACCGCCTGCTTGCTGTTAAAGGTTCTCAAATGCTCTCGTTCATTATCGCTGTATTTGGGGCAACTTCCAGTCCAAATGCAGCGATAACAATTTTCTCTCTGTAAGTGTAGCCGTCGAATCGTTGCCACCCTTTCCTTTCGTAGAGAAGGTTAAAAAATAAAAATTGAAATTGTAAAAATTTAAAATTCAAAATTTAAAACTTCACTTTTTCGACGTCGGCTCTGAGTCCGGGTCACCTGGAATGAGTACTCTGAGATCTTTCACCATCGATATGAAATCTTCATCTCCATAAGATACCCAAACCTTCTCCGTCGTGGGCTTAACTGCCTTCCAGAACTTGACTGTGGGCCTCGCTCCACTCACTACTCAGCATTCTACATGCATTTGGACTCTTTTGGGACCAGGAGCATTCGGATGAGTGCAGCGTTTTCAATGTAGCGAGACTACCTTGTGCTCCAGATACATAATACAGAGTGTTGTGGAGTGCGTCAAGGCCCTATGACACTTCTCAGAAACACGAACTTGCGGCATTGTTCGCCTTCAACCTCCAGCAGGCAAGACCCTTCTGCAGCACACTGACATGTTTCATCCGTCGAGTATGAATCTGACCAGGTTCAGGGTTTAAAGGCCAGTGCATCCAAAATACAGCGTCCGCCGTCAGGGTTAAAGCCTTAAAGAGATGTACTGGCGGTCTAAACCCCCAGCTACTGGCAATAAAAGGGCAGTTTTTTTCGAGGTAGTCTGGGCAGGCAACGGACGTTTGGGACCCCGCCTCCAAAAGTCTGGGGTTGTCCTGGGGTACATCTCCCCATGTATCCGACTGGACCCCCAGCTATATGACCGGGCCCGGCAAAACTTGGGGTTCGCGCCAGGTGTCGCACCCTCCCGATTCTATTCAAAGGGTTCAGGGCACGGCTGTCACGAAGGAGTTTTTTTTTTTTTTTTTTTTTTTTTAAGTTTTTTAGTTTTTTTTTCTTGCAAAGCTCTCTGACGTTCGATCCTCCCGTGCCCTGTTGAAGGTGGCCTGGCTGAGAGTTGTGGTCTTTTTTGGGCTTATGACCATCACCTGACCCCGGATCTGTCCCTTTTTCATGTTGTTCAAAAAAAACAAGTAGTCGTCGACGACGTCGAGGATGCTAAATTGTTAAGGGAATGATGACACATAGATATCATACAAGACAAAGGGCTTCAAAACTGAGTCAAAAGAGAATCGCTCAGAGGTGCAGTATGCATTAAGGTCTGGTCAGAAGGAGCAAGAGATCTGATCATTTGTTCGAGTCCCTAGGGAAGTAAGCATGAAAGCAGTTCTCAGCTGTACTTCATTTCATATCCTTTTTTTTTTTTTTTTTTTTTTTTTTTTTTTTTTTTTTTTTCCCTCTTCTTTTTTTTCTTTTTTTTTTTCTTTTTTTTTTTCTTCTTTTTCTACTTTTTCTTCTTCTTCTTCTTCTTGTCTGTCTGTTTGTCCCCTCCTCCTCCTCGCCCAACGTAGAGCGGTGCCATGTCAGCACGGTCAATTTTTTTTTTTTTTGTTCGTCTTCAGCACGGGTTGCGCTGACGTCTGCCTTCTCTTGTCATTTGGTTATGCAAGACTAGAAGCTGGCACATCAGCAGTTCCCACGTTAGCAACTGGCACATCAACACCTGCCACGTCAGCAGCTGGCACATCAACACCTGCCACGTCAGCAACTAGCACATCAACACCTGCCACGTCAGCAGCTGCCACATCAACAACTGTCATGTCAACAGTTGTCTGTTTGTCTGTTTGTTTGTTTGGTTGTCTGACTGTTTGTCTGTTTGTGTATCTATTTGTGTATGTGTCTGTCTGTCTGTTTGTCTGTTTGTCTGTCTGTTTGTCTGTCTGTCTGTTTTTCTCTCTGTCTGCCTGTCCGTGTATGCGTGTCTGTCTGTATGTATGTCTCTCTTTCTCTCTCTTTGCCTGTCCGTGTATGCGTGTCTGTCGGTCTGTCTGTTTGGTTGTATGTCTGTTTGTCTGTTTGTGTGTCTGTCTGCCCCCTCCTCCTCCTCCTCCTTTACCATATTTTCTTCTTCATATTTCTCCTTTGCCATGTCCGTGTCTGTCGGTCTGTCCCCTCCTCCTCCCCCTTCTTTGCCATTACCGTGTGTGTGTGTGTCTGTTTGTCTGTATGTTTGGCTGTTTGGCTGTTTGGTTGTCTGTCTGTTTGTGTTTCTGTCTGTCTTGTTGGCAGTCTGTATGTCATTGTGCCATATGTTTGTGTGTTTCATGACTATCATATCGAATGCTCTCGTTGTTTGCAATAAGACAAATAATGCTTTGATTATGAATGAGCGGGGCGGNCTATTGGTGGGGACCACCACCTGCTGGAAAGCGGGTCCAGCGACTTTCATTTCATATCCTACCATTCTCAGATGTCCTACTCCTCCGTAAGACCTTTTTTTTTTTTTTTTTTTTTTAAATAAGACTTTTTGGAAACAGCTTTCAAAAGGATAAAGAATTTCGACAGGTTATATTTACATTCCACCAGGGAGCTCGGTCCCGTCATGCTATCAATTGAGAAATCAGTCAGAGAAAAAGAAAAATCGAAGTTAACAACAAAAAAGTCACGAATCGATTGCGGATTTGGGAGATGTCTTCAACCAACCTACTTGGAAGCTTGAATGAACTTCGATTCGTGACTTTTTTGTACTTGATAGCCAAGAATATACTTGGCTAAAGTGAAAGAAGAGATGAGAAATAAGAATGTTCAATGGGGGGAAGAAACACAATAGACAGCAAGAGAGGGCGGACAAATGGGAAGACAGCGAGGCTGACTACAGTGCCACTCTCAAAGTTCATATGAGAAAGGACTTTGACAGGTTATATTTAAAGTTTAAACTGCAAGTCCATATGAGAAAGGACTTCGATAAACATGGGCTTTGGTATTTGAATGCTTGTGATAGCGGTTGTGGATATGAGAAAGCTTCGGTGTACTTGCAGGTGGGATGGATGGTGTCCGTTTCACCAAGGCATTGACGGGTTATATTTAGACTACCTTCTTCCCCCGAACGTAACGCACCCTGAAAATGAATGTATACAAGCTATCTTTCCGGTTTGGAATAGCCATAATCAAGGTGCGTGGTGTTCGGGGGAAGACGGTAGGAAGGAAAACGCATAAGGAGGCGTACGCACAACGCTAGCCTGAATGTTGGCTAGACTCGCACACCGTCAACTGCACAAATTGGATCATAGTCACAGCTGTGCTGACCCATACAGGAATGTGTGCGTGGTTTGAGCGAAGCCCATGTTTACCGTGTCACACAGCGAAACAGATTGTCACTCTACCCACGGTCTCGTCTCTCTGCCGTTCGACATTTGCTTCGTAATGGGGGAAATGATGTTCTGTTTCATCGAATTCGAAACACAGCCTGTGCGGCCTTGATGGGCACGTGTGCGTTTTTATTTTTTTTTCGCTTCTTTGCATGTAATTCCGCCATGGACAGGGAGTTCTGTGACGAGAAGAAATGCGCGGACGGCGTCGTTCAAAATTGCCATAATTTCAAAATGCCATAATTTCAACAACTGGAAACGAAACGAGAAGGTGAATGTATACAAAAACATGGGGGGGAAAGTTGGGAGGAGAGCTTTTCCTTCTCATAAAAAAAAACAAACAAACAGGATTTGTGTTTCTTGTTGTCGTGCGTTACATTATCCCCTCGCAAAGCATCATGTCACTCTTTTCCTTCCCCCCTCCCTCTCCGTCCGCTTTTGCACGTATCTCCCTCCCACATTCCATTGTTCATTCATGACTATAGGTTTATATTTATAGATATAAATATATGTATGTGTATATATATCGTCAAACAGAGCTGCCCGGTGAACTGTAGGCAGAGTATATATGAGTCGGTGAAACTCCGATGAAACAGTTTGTCACCACCCCTTGTTTCTTGTCTTATTCTCCCTCTCTGCCTACAGTTTACCGGGCAGCTCTGTTTGACGATATATATGTATCCCTCTCTGCCTACGGTCTACCGGGAAGGTCTGTTTGAGGATATATACATATATTTGTGATGATATATATGTATATATATATGTATATATATGTGTATGTATATATAGTTATGTGACAATATATACATGGTTACCAGGCCGAACGTTCGGGGGGCCCTGGGCTGACCCCCGAACGTTTGGCCGTTCGGGGTCCAACCTGATGGGGTTCGGCCCCCGCCAAAAATATTTTGGGGCCTGAAAGGTTTTTCGTTTCTTGATTTGTTTTTTGCGATTTCTGGATGACATGCGCTACATGCATATGAATTTTCAAGGAATTTTACTAAAGCAAAACAAAATGAAAAATCGCCGAAGATGGCGGTGTCGAAACATGCTCGGCCACTCTTTTTTATTTATTTATTCACTTTTCACTTTTTGTTTTGATTTTATTTTGGTGCCTCAAATATTTCATTATTTTATGTGCTTTATATTATGTGAAATACACATCTGTAAATTTTCAGGGCATTTGGCTATCCCAAAAAACAATGAAAAATGGCCGAAGATGGCGGTGTCGAAAACGTGCTCGCCCACACACTAATTTTAGTTCTCTTTTCGTTTTTTCTTATTTTTCTTATTATTATTATTTTTTCCAAATTTGGTAAGAAATTTCGGTGTAACACTGAGGCAAATGTTGTTCGCTTTATTTTTCTGCATAACATATTTTTTTTTTCAGATGTTTTGGAATTTTTGGATTATTTTTTTCCTTCTCTTTTTTCAGGTCCGCGTTCGGCCCGAACGGCCGAACGCATCCCCAAGGGGGGCCGAACGTTCAGCCAGTCCGGGTTCGGGAGTTTGGTCGAACCCAAATGTCAGCAACCCTATATATATATATACGAAACAGTTTGTCACAGCCCCTCGTTTGTTGTCCTCTTCTCTCTCTCTGCCTACGGTTTACCGGGCAGTTCTGTTTGTGACGATATATATATATCCTTCCACACGTCCACAAATCCCATCCATGCTGCTAGAGCCAACAAACAAGTTTGTCACTCAATGCTGCTACTCCCCTCCCCTCTTATATCCATTTCAAAAACACGCTGCACGTGCAGTGCATCCTGGGCTATGGCGTCATGTATTGCATAGGCTGCAGTATGACGCTGGTAATGACTGTTGTACATGGCGGACCCTCCTCTGGGAAAATCTTCCGGAACGTCGTCCGCATCTTCCCCCCCGTTGGAAAAAGCATCTCTCCTTGCGTTGTGGTCATCGTCTGCCCTGTTCACACGCAGCAGTTCCTAGTCGACTGGGATTCTCTCTTCGGTGACGATGTTGTGCAGACTACAACACGTCAGGAAATGGTAATAAATATTCTCCATGTTCACTATATGACGACCCCCGAAACATCGCCACATCCATTCCAAACGTCGAAAGCAATGCTCGATGGCACCGGGCAAAGCTGAGAACGTGTTGTCGAATCGGGCATGTTCTCTCGTCCTGTCGCTGCCTCCGAAGGGGGTCATCAACCATGGAAGAGTGTGATACCCATCTTCACTCATCAGGTAATGACCCCTTTCCACTCCTCCGCGCGTTCATACGGATCAGACAGCCAAAGGACACAGGAGTCATGCACAGATTACAGAGAACCAACACACACGTCAAGCATGCGAAGTTTCTCATGATAGATGACCTGCGCAACGGTGGAATCCTGCCTCGTCCTGTCATGGTACGACTCCGCCTCACCCCAACACGGCTTAGCGATGTTTATGTGTGTGCAGTTAACGACACCTACACACTCGAGGAAATCTCTCCCCTCAAAATAATTGAGTGTTGAGATAGAGCCTCCCATTGGAGGGGTTGGGAGGCTCTCTCTCTATGGCTATGTAGGGCAGGCGGTTAGATGATTGATGGGTTGTCGCCGTGTAAGGGTTCGTCGACTAGGTAAGCCTGCTGGGCAGTTAATCCCTTCTTCCGACGGCAATCAACGCTGCTCGACATCTACTATATACAACTTGCTGCGATTCTGTAATTGGGACGCTGGACCCCGTTTCGAAGTAGGTTGAAGAGATCTCCCCACCAATAGATTGGGGCCACAGAGCCTACTATTGGAGGATGCTCTCTTACTACCCCAAATAATAGGCGTCTAGGGGATGTTCTTGTTAAAAAATAATAATAATAATAATTAAAAAAAAAAATTGAGTGTCGCTTGCAAGCATGCGCCCTATGACCAGGACACCATATGGCCATACTCCCGAATGAGTGATGAGTGCTCAACAAACGTCCTCTCGCGCATTTGACGGCACTGTGCAAACCAATTTGCCTAAGTCGTTGCCACATTGCCGGGAATACCCGCTGCTTTCCCAATGGTAAAGTGTGAAAGCAAATTTCTGCGATTCTGGCAATGCCTGCCTCCATGGTGTATTCATTCTCTGGAGATGGGTGGTGCAAATTCAATCCAATATTTTCTTTTAAGTATGCGAAGTTTCTCATGATAGATGACCTGTGCCATGTAAGGTTCGTCGACTACCTTCTTCCCCCGAATACAACGTACGGTCATTATAGCTGTATTTAGACTGAAAGATACCCCAAATTCAGCTATAATGACCGTACGTTGTATTTGGGGGAGGACTGTAGGTAAGCCTGCCTCCATGGTTTAATCATTCTGTGGAGATGGGGGGTGCAATTCAATCCAATATTTGATAGAATGTCGGTCTTGAGAGATGCGTACTGCCAAACTTTCTCAGCATGCCCCGGTTCTTGCATGTTCAGCTCCTTCCACGTCCCGCCACGTCTGTTTCGCAGCTAGAACCTTTGACGTCCTTTCTCAACCCCGGCAGGCCTTGGCCTCTACAACACCCTGGGATTTAACAAAAAACAAAAAAAGGCCACGCACACTGCCCATGGCCCCAGCGAACAAATGGAACGCCGAGAAGAATGCCACAGCAGTGGCGTGCTGCATGCTCATGCTGCTCGTAATGCCTGCACACTGCATAGCGATCATCGCGGACAGAACGGCCACCTGTTCCTTCAGCCTCCACCACGGAATGATGGCAGCGAGCACTATCCCAAGCCGCACGGGCATCATCCTGTCATAGAGATGGAAAAAAAAAAAAAAAAAAAAAAAATCCCCTTCCCGCCTCCTTTGGGCTATGACGGACGCAACCTCCCTTTGAAAACCCTGCCTGTGCACTCTCCTGACCGCTGCCAAAGAGGCTGGCCGTGACCCGCAGCTGAGTTTGCGTGCGGGCGCGCCATGTGCCCGGAATCGGGGAGATCACACCGCCTGCGCATGGTGTCCCCAGCCGGAAACAACTTAAAAAAAAAAAAAAAAAAAAAGTGAAATGTGAGGGGGGGTCGTTTTCAGATGGGTAAAAATACTAAAAAATAATAATAATCCCCAAACAATGATAAGCATTTTTATTTTATTTTTTTCCCTGTTTGTGTCTCTCCTCCTT
>BFEA01000074.1:932342-942901 GCA_003427395.1 Chara braunii | reverse complement strand
TGATGAGTCGGTGAAACTCCGACGAAACAGTTTGTCACAGCCCCTCGTTTGTTGTCCTCTTCTCTCGCTCTGCCTACGGTTTACCGGGCAGTTCTGTTTGTGACGATATATATGTATATAGATAGATAGATAGATAGATAGATAGATATATGGGCACACTGTGAATCAGAGGGCGAAGGCGAAAAAAAGCAAAACAAGGAAAGGAAAAGAAGGAAGGAAGCAAGGAAGGAAAGAGAGGCCCACCTGTTCGTCACATCTTACGTACAAGGCCAGCCACGTGGAGGACAGGTTGAGCGTTGGCTGGCCCCCTCCCCGTGTGTCACAAGGACCCATATAGATTTCATCCACGTGGCCGGCCTTGTACGTAAGAGGTGATGAACCGGTGGAGCTTTCCTTCCTTCCTTCTTTCGTTTTTTCTGTTTTGTTTTTTTTCGTCTTTGGGCTCCCATACACGGTGTGACGATATACATATAACAGAGCTGCCCGGTAGACCGTAGGCAGAGAGAGAGGGAGGGAGAATAGGACAACAAACAAGGGAGGGGCTGTGACGAACTGTTTCGTCGAAGTTTCACCAACAGACTCATCAATAGTAGAGGCTGAACCCTCAACAGATTGCAGAATCCCCTAACTGATATCCACCTTAACCCCATTCGGTTGTGGTTAAGCATCAACGACTGCTCGGCAACTGGTGATTCCCTGAGGTGGTGGGGACCACCAACCACTGCTCTCAAGGTACCTGTGACGAAAATCAAAGCAGACTATCACTCACCCCCACCAGACGCAAAACTCTACACACTGTTGGTTCACAAGCCAGCAATACACCCACAAAACAAAGAAAGGTCTATCACATACATATATGTACGTAAGAGGTTATGAAGGTGGAGCTTTCCTTACCTCTTCTTCTCCCCCTTTTTTCTTTTCTCTTCTTTTCTTCTTCCTTTTTTTTCGCTTCTGCGCTCTGATTCACAGTGTGACAATATATATATATATATATATCGTCAAACATATAGATAGATAGATAGATAGATAGATAGATAGATAGATAGATAGATAGATATTCAGCCTACTAGTCGGTGAAACTCCGACGAAACAGTTTGTCACAGCCCCTCGTTTGTTGTCCTCTTCTCCCTCTCTGCCTATGGTTTACCGGGCAGCTCTGCAGCTCTGTTTGACGATACATATGAGACAGGGCGAACGAAGGAGGAGGAGGAGGAGGAGGAGAAGAAGAAGAAGAAGAAGAAGAAGAAGAAGAAGAAGAAGAAGAGGCGACGGTAAGACGAGGATGGAGACGAAGACAAACAAGAAAAGAGAATGTCGTTCTCCCAAGCGGTTGGCCGCAAAGGATCAGAGTTATGGACACGTGTGAGAGAGATCAAAAGCAGCAGCAGCAGCAGAAGAAGAAGAAGAAGAAAAAAAAAAAGAAATAATGATAGGGAGGAAGGTCGTCCTGTGAGATCTAGAAGAGGAGGGCGATGGTGAGAACAGGAAGAAAAGGGGATTACATTGGGCCACGTCTGAGCCCCTTTTCTTGTTATCTTAACGTGAATAGGGCCATGCGGCTGTCAGGAGAAGCTGCCACGTGGCTGTCAGCAGAAGCTGCCACGTGGCTGTCAGGAGAAGCTGCCACGTGGCTGTCAGGAGAAGCTACCACGTGGTTGGCAGGAAAAGCTGCCACATTTAATTAGTACGAAAAGCTTGTCAGGAAAAGCTGCCACGTGGTTGTCGTCAGGGAAAGCTGCCACGTAGTTGTCGTCAGGAAAAGCTGCCACGTAGCTGTCAGGAAAAGCTGCCACGTAGCTGTCGAGAGAAGCTGCCACGTGTGTGGCGAAGGTGAAGGTAATGAATTATGCACGTGCTTGGCTGGGCGTTCTGAGACCAAGGACACGTCGATTGGATCTGTACCAATAGCTTTCTTTTCTTCGTCTTTTTTTGGTTGTAATGGGTGTTCGGGAGCATCTTATTCACTCATTGGCACCACCGTCTTCAACCAAATAGAAAGCCCGGTCATTATATTTTGGGCCAACTTTCGGTTTAGATACAGCAATAATGACCGGACGTCCTATTCGGATGAAGACGGTAGTTCTTGTCTTCCTCTTCTTCCTCTTCCTCCTCCTCCTCCTCCTCCTCCTTCTTCCTCCTCCTCCTCCTCCTTTTTCTTCCTCCTCCTCCTCCTTCTTTGTCATGGTCGACGTCCTTGTCCTCCTCCTCCAGCTTAATCAGTGCGTTGATTGCCACGTGGCACACGGCGATTACCGCTCTTTGATCTCTAAGCTCATTTCTTTCTCTTTGGTCGCAAGGTTCTCATGGCGTTGCGCGACGTCTCGGTTGTGGTTGGTAGTGTGGGAGTTCAAAGTCGGCGTTGTCGATGGTAGGGGGTATGAGCGAAGAAGAAGAGGAGGAGGAAGGAGAAGGAGGAGCTGTGAACCGCGCAGGCTGCTTCTGCTACCTCTACCGTCTTCATCCAAATAGAACGCAGGTTGGCTACTAGAGCTGCTCTGTATTCGGGGCGAGTTTCAGTCTATAAACAGAGGCTATAATGACCGCCCTGTGTTCTAATCGGGTAAAGAGTCTAAAGACGGTAATCGAAGATGCTTTCGAAAACCAAAGAGCGTCCTTCAGGACATTCGTTAAAATTGGAACGATACAGAGAAGATTAGCATGGCCCCTGGGGCCTGGACCCACTAGCGAAGTATTCTTTTCTTTTTTTGTTTTTTTTTTCTTCTTCTTTCCCCCCCCTCTTTCATTATGCATCATTCAAGTACAAATTGAGGCCGGGAATCCCTCAAACAAAGCAACCTGGAAAAGAAAAGCAAAATACTGGGGGCACATATGTCCAAAAGCAGAATTGGCCGAATCTAGACCGCTGCCCCGAATTATCCACGACCCCGAAACAATAAATTTGCCTACAAGGCCAACAAAGCCAAACAATTCAAAGAAGAAAGAAAAAAAGGAACAAGAAGAAGAAAAGAAGGAAAGAGAAAAGTCTACCACCCCTAAAGATAAGGGGAAAAAAAAAACATGAGCAACAAATAGTTAACTACCCCACTCTGTTACTAAGTTCCCTAGGATCCACCTAATTTGGTGGTAGTCTCTGCATGAGACTTCAGTATTCTCTCACGCTCCCTCCAACTCCTAAAACTCTGCCTGTCTGCTGTGACCAAACCAGCAACCGAGCGTGCAGGTTGAAACTACCAACCTACCCTTTAAATCACCAATGAATAATTTCATTTAATTAATCGAATTGGGGAAGGGATCTAAGAAAGTGTCTGATAATAAGCCTATACTCAACATTGCCCACTTGTGGAGAAAGGGGCCTATATCCAGAAATATCTATCTATCMTAATCGTAAGTTGAGTTGGAGAGCCGTATGATAGGTGACTATCCATCAATCACATTTTCCCCTCGACTATGGAGGCCATCTTGTCTCGTACATCCCCGTCTGCCTGTTTTCTGATTTCGTCACCCTGACGAGCCCCTTGTATTATTGAGGATCGGATCTGCTTGTTTGTCCACTCTTTTCCGTTAAAGGCCTGATCGTTTCTGCCTTGCCAAATTGTTGCAAATACCACCGCTCTTAGGGTTTGGTGATGTATCCCACTCCTTAACTGATCGAGATTCCTTCCGGAACTCCCCCGAGCAGAGTCCATAGTTTAGTCCATTCGAAGTTGTTACCAACAATAAATGTCCATTTGTCAGTGGAGACCATAGTAAGTAACCACAGGATTGAGGCATGCCGCTGGTTGGGGATGAGCTTTAACTGTTGCCAGCAACTATCGATGGCTGTTGAAATGAGCTGAGGGTCCACTGATAGTAAGGCTTGCCATCTAGTCCGTGCCACAATTCTTGGAGCTTTGGTGGGAGGTCTGAGTGCATATCCCATTTTTTGTGTGTAGTCTAGTAGGCATACGTTTCGACCTGACTTACTTGCAGCTCTCCATTCCCATTTTACTGGGTCAAGCTTCAATTCGCTGACATGTCTTCCTCTTGAGAAAACCATACCTGAGGAGGTTTCTTCAATGTTCAGGTCTTCAATTACTCTAATCTGAGAGAGGGGGGCCGTCAAGGGAGGTGGTAGGTCTGTGTCTTGCTGGCTGACAGAGTAATTATCAGATACAGGCTATCTTTGGAAGATTCGTTTCCCATCGGCTTGAATCTGGATCATTTTTCAGACGCAAGACAATTTTTTTTTATTCGTTGGTGCTATATCATGTACCTGGTGGATCTGTTATATTGGATTGCAGCAGTTCTTTCCATTTTTTTTTGGTCCCTTCGATGATGAAATTCCTTTTTGTAGTGAGACCTCTCACTTGTCCCAGCGATGAACTAAGTTCATTCTCTGTTTTCCAGTGCCGTGACAGATTGTCCCACATATCGCTTACCCGTGTGATTCCTTTTTCAATCCATGTTCTTTCGAAACTTCCTGTTGCTGTGTCATCTTTGAACCAGTCACCGGATGGTTGGTGAATGTGTGGGTTTTCAAACAAAGGTTGGTTTAGGACTTCAACTTTCGTTTCAGGCTCTACCCATGTGTCCGGTCTCAGGGATTTCCACGCTTGTGCTATTGCTCTCCAAAATGAGGATTTGATGTGTCTGCGCTGATATGAATGGACAAGGAAGCATATCCAGACATCTGTGGGTCTGGATAGGTTCCACTCTTTGGCCAGAATTTGTTCTGCTAGTAATACCCAATGGGGTTCGAGGTCTTCCAAGGCAACGTTTATAAGCCATTTTATCAACATTGCTTCATTTTGGCGCTTTGGGTCTAGGATTCCTAGTCCCCCTTGGTCCCGTGGCAAACATAGGGATTCCCATGCAATTTTGGATAGGAAAGATTCTTCTTCCCCAGCATATGACTTCCACAAAAAAAATTGCAGCTCTTTTCTCTACGAGGTTGTATAGCTGTTTGCTGAATCCCCTTACCGTCCCTACGAACCAAAGCAGGGAGAACAGACCACCATTGATGACTAACCCTCTTCCAAACAGTGACAGATGGGGTGCTTTGCCCCAAGATACGACTTTGTGCATTGACTTTTGGAGTATGAGATCATCTTGATCTGCTTCACATGACAGGAGGGAGATTTGTACACCTAGGAAACACTCTGATGGAGGTTCGTTGATTCGTTTCATTCCCCATTCCACAAATATGTTAAATGAGGGTGGGAGAAAAAAACCTGATTTGTGCCAATTCACTGATGCCTCTGAGAGGGTAGTACATTGGTCCAAGCAAGATTTCAGTGCTCCCAGGAATTCATTGTCGTTACCTACAACTGCAAAAAGGTCGTCAGCTAGCGCTTTTGTCTTATATTGTGTGTGTCCAGTGAGAAACCCCTGAATCCTTAGGTGGTTGCAAATGTTGTTTAACAGTCCCTCCATTTGGATGACAAATAGCAGGGGAGCCAACGGACACCCTTGCCTCAGTGATCGAGTTAAAGTAAATTCATTTGATAGTCGACCGTTGATCATTACCGCCGCAGTTGACATTGTGTACATAGCAATTACTCAAGTACATAACATTTCCCCAAAACCCATCACTTTCAAAGTTGTAAGCACGTAGGACCAATTTTTCCTATCATAGGCTTTCTCGAGGTCGAGAAGTAGAACTACAAAATTTAGATATTAATTATGAACAATTTCGAGCATTTCAATAGTTGTCACAATGTTAGTGAAAATCGATCTACCTTTTACGAATGCTGCTTGATCTGGGTGAACCAGATCTGGCAGGTATCGTCCTAGTATATGAAACGTTAAGCACAAAAATGAGCCTCCAGTTTTGAATTTTTGCTTTGTCACCTTTCTTAAATAACACTGAGATGATACCCCTGGACATACTTGTAGATAGTCTGCCTCCGGTCAAGACTTCATTGTACATTCACACTAGACTTTCACCCACGTGATTCTAAATTGTTAAATATACTTCAACTGGTAGGCCATCATCGTCAGGGGCTTTCCCTTTTGACATGGCCTTTAGGGCTTCAAAGGCTTCCTCAGTTGTGATCGGGCAGTCAAGGTCTAGTCTGTCAGCATTAGAAAGTCGAACAGTGGTCTGTTGCCAATGGTCACTGTGTAGGTGCAGGTCATTGACTATGTTGGCGCCTTGTAATCGTGAGGTTAAGATGTCTTTGTAATAGGCAGCAGCATAGTTGCACAAACTGTTTGGGTCTTTCGCTCTGCTTGCCACTTGATCGAAGGGATGACTCAACTCTCTCATGGAGACTGTTGAGTGGCGAGGAATCGCTTTTGGAAGGATTCCTTCGTCATGCGGTCGTACACTGTGATACCCATGACTCTCAATCTCTCAGCCCACAGTTCAGATTTCTTTCTCTGGAGATTACTATGTCAGTAGTTTCACCCTTTCTTTTCCCCATACCAGATTGGATATCGGGTGTTGTGTCATCCTGTGCTCTGCGTATGTTATCTTCTTTGTTATAGTCATCTCTTCTTTATTGCGCTGGTAAGATTTTATTCTTGAGAACACTGACAACAAATTGGAGAAAATGCGAGAACCGTTTTCCCACCATTCAGCCTCAGATTTGAAGGAGGACCGGGCCTCTTTCCAACTTTCCCAAAATTTCCCCATACATGCCACTAATCCCTCATCTTCCAAATTTTGTGTGTTGAAGCGAAAAATTCAATTTCCTCGAGAAAACTCGGTTGATATAACTGTCATCAGGACATATTTATGATCGGACATTGGGTGGGATTCTCATAAATATCAGTAGTAAATACCCACAAGTTCTGAGAAGTTAGGAAATAATCTAATCGTCTGCTGATGACTCCTACGTCTTTTCTTGGGTTTGAAAACCATGTGAATACGTTCTCGTCCGGGTGAGTGAGCCTGTAGGGGTCTATCAATCCCAAGGTCTCCATTAGCTGGGTGAGTGCAACCTTATCCCTGGGGCAATTGAATATCTGTGAAAACATCGAGATGTCCAGGGACGAATTTTAATCCCCTGCCAGGATTGTCCTTTCAGATTCAGGCAGAATGTACAACAGATCTTGAAAGAAGATAATGCGGAGGCAAGGGTCGGTGGGGGCATAAATTGAGGCAATTAGCCATTCCTTTTCGTTAATTAACAACTTTATCAAACTCCATCGACTCCAAAGATCTGCATAACAGTCCACAATTTCAGCATTCAGATTTCTATGGATAAGAATATCAACACCACCTTTTGAGCCAATAGTTGGGGACCACAGTTGTGGACCCTCCCACCAGCGGCCTAGGGCATTGATTTTCTCTTCATTTAATTTTGTTTCTTGAATACATGCTATGTGAATATTGTGATCATGCAGGTATGTTTTTAGCCTTTCTTTCTTGAAGGTTCCTGTTGTGTCCCGCATACCTCGTAAGTTCCAACTCACTAGTCTGAGTTTATTCATGGTTTATTGTCTGCTTGTTTCGCCTCTCATCCACTGTAGGATTTGAGAGAGATCGGGATTAAGATCTTCCATTGGCCACGGGGAGGTCCAGGCATCTCTGGCGAAGGAGGAATTCACTTTCTTCTCTTTTGGGAGACGTGATTCTAACTCCATTAGACATTCAACCGATTTCAGAGGTGGAATCCGAATGCGCCTTAGTTCCTGACGCTTTCTCTCAATGAACCATGCAATTGGAAGGAGGCGCAGACCTTCGGTCTCAAGCTGTCCGATCTGACCAATCTTAAACCTGACATCCACTAAAGGTACGAAGTATTTGATCTTCTTTCCTCTGATATCAGGGTTATCGATGATCAATCGAACCATTACAAGATCTGAAATCAGGCGAAAGGAAAACTTGTTTGATATAGCAGTACGAATTAACGTAGTTGTGGCCGAAGGCATAGGGGTGTCCGGGGAGAGAAGGCCTACCACGTTGGGTGTACCTTCCTGGTCTGCAAAGGCTACAAACCAAGTTGCTTTCCGTATTGCCACACAAAATATCGAGAGAATTCGATTCTCTATATCATTCAGTTGACCTTTCGACAGTGAAACTGGAATCCGTTTTCGTGTAGTCTTCTGGCCTGGTATCCCGATTGATTGAATTTCACCGGAGTCTTGAGATGATGATGAGGATGATTCTCCCTCCAGATGACTGCCACCCGATGCGAAGCTTCCTTCCTGGTGTAACCTTCTTTGCTTGCCTGGAGTGCTGGTGCGACTTCTCGAAGTTCCAGGGGCCGCCGCATCTCTCGCAGTACTGTTAGGTCCATGTAGCACAATCATTCCTTGTCCTCCAGTCATCACCTCAGATGTCGATGGTACAACAAATGTCGAATGTCCTCTCGTGGTTGTCGAAATGACTTCCCCTTACGCCATACTCGAACCTCCCAAATGATTTTGGAGTGGTATGTAAGTGGTAAAAGCCGAAGGCTGAGTCACACCCTGCTGTTGCGGCATTCCGAACTGACCTGGAGGCATGCTCCATGGTGGGGGAACATTCATGTTTCATCCTACCATTCCTTGTGAGAAGCCACCCATCGGCAAGAGTCCGTAGCTCGGGTAAGAGCCCAATCCAGGAGAGAAAGTAGGATTGAGTACCGAAACTGCCGGCATAGTTGAACCATGTGCTCCAGCTTGGGGGGCTGCCATCGGTCCTGAGGCTGTATTGCCGTTTGAACTTGCTGCTCCAGTTGGTCCCAATGGACCAGACTATACGGGGGCTGGCGTTGGAGCTTGGCTTGTCGCCGCTCGAGGGATGGCCGGACCGCTCGACGCTTGATTAGGTTGACTTGTATTTCGACGACATTCAGAGTCGGAGTGAAAGAAAGCTCGACGACGTCTACACAGAGGCGTGACTGCCGACACCAACTTACCTTCTAACGAATCGCCTTCTGGTGTATCGATCCAAATCTTGTCCTTCATACTGTTCTTCGCCGCCGGATCCATGTCGAACTTAATGTTCACCAGTGATGGCTTCATCCTGTCTTGTTCTCTAGGGTGAGATCGCAGTACCGGTCTAATCGCTCGCCTGATTTGCACTTCCAAATAAATGAAAGTATCTAGTGGTACTTGTACAACGACCACCCAGAAGTTCTCCTCGTCTTCCACTCTTCTTTGAGCAAGCAGTTGTGCCTTGGTTAGCCAAGGTTTGAACTCGAAAAAGTACTTATGCGAGCCCATAATGAGTTTGTCTGAGCCTTTGTTTACCACCCACCTTGCAATCTCCCGTGACTTCGCTATATAGGATACCACGTTTGGAGATTCGATTTTGACTCGGCCTCTCCGAAATGAATCTGCCTCGAAGCTCCCTTCAACAATCTGCTTATCTTCATAAGCTCGAACTATATCGTCCTTAACGTTTCTTGGTAGGAAGCGCGCGCCAGCTCTGAAGATAAATGTAACCGTATGCTTCTTAAGCCAAGCAATTTTTGCTTGGTCCAACGTCGCGTTAACTTTAAATCTAACTTCTCTGCCTTCGACAGTCATCTCGCCAGGGTCAATATCAATAGGCATAACTCCATCGTGGTAGCACATTCGTACTAGTTCCTTCAGTCGGTTGTCATCTTCTGATGTGAGCTCTGGTGCCCTCGGAGGTGAACGATTTTCTTCTCGAATCATCTCCACTTCTGCCATGCTGCTTGTGATTGGTTATCTACTTTGTTACTCGAAATCTAAAGCGCTTCTACAACACCTAGCAAGAATGGTGAGAAGAGAAAGAAATAGACAGACCGTCTCTACTATATGTTAAACGGTCAACGGAGTTGAAGGCATGGTAGAGCTTTCTCAGGGTCCTTCCGGGTGTCTTTTCTTAGCAGCCTCCATAGCTAGTAGACCTAACCATGACCTACTACAGAGAATAGGTAACAGCGCTTGGATAATACTGAGGGCGAATCATGATGGTATGCTCCGCGACGAGACACTCTGTCGTTGCCGAGCGGGGACTCATTTGGTCCGAGCGCTATTGCGCCGGCGGAAACGCGCCGGTCGGACCCCACTCCGGTCGCACACCGGCAACATGTTTTCACGAAGTATTCTACGATGTGTGATGCAATTGTATGGTTTTTTGGAAAAGACAAAGTGATTTTTTTTTGCATGAATTGGTCGTTTTCTGATTTAAAATGACCTGAAATGGCACATAAAACAGAGAACAACAGCTGTGCACCCGAATTCATGGGTTGGTACGATCTCTTTCACGTAAGTCTTCATAGTGACGTACCGTGGCAATAAAATGTGTCCACGAACACAGCCACGAGGATGAACAAGTAACGGGTATGGGGATACATTCATCACCATGTATCTCATGATGCCTCTAACAGACCATCCGACAGATGCGGAGGCGTTCCTGTCAGATCCACCACAATATTTGAATTTCACATTTCAAGTTCGATTTCTCAGAGCAAAAAAAAAAAAAACGAAGTCTAGAAATCGACCCCCCCCCCTTTCAAATCCGTAAAATCCAGGGGCGAGGTCCCACTAGCAGCGGTATAGGATAAAAATGAGTTTGTGGGGCAGTTGAGTGACCCAAATCCTGCCGTGCAGTAGTCGTGATCCCATGCTCTCTCTCTCTCTCTCTCTCTCTCTCTCTCTCTCTCTCTCTCTCTCTCTCTCTCTCTCTCTCTCTCTCTCTCTCTCTCTCTCTCTCT
>BFEA01000074.1:897069-914397 GCA_003427395.1 Chara braunii | reverse complement strand
CCCAAACCTCAAACCCTGAAGGGCCTAAATCCTAAACCTGAGGGGCCTAAATCCTAAACCCCTGAGGGACGTAAACCCTAAACCCTGAACCCTGATCTGTAAACCCTATATGTAAACCCTACATGTCCCAAACCCTAAACCCTGGTTACAGATAGGTTTGCAAACAAAACCCATTACGCTACCGAGGGTTCTTGCAGCGCGGACCATTACCATCCTCTGTTCAACAGAGCTTTATGTTTGTGTTGGCCATAGTTATTCAACAACCACAATGTTGAGTTGACGGAGACTATGTGCAATAGCCACAAGGCCCACAAGGTTCTCTTGACCATAGTATTGGCCAGAGCTTGTGTTGATTAGCAAACAGAGAGACACAAGCTTGTGTTGACCAGAGGATTGACCAGAGATTCCATTGACCAAAATATTCAACACAGCCACAAGCTTGTGTTGACCAAAGTATGCAAAGCCTCAAGCTTGTGTTAACCACAGAATTGACCAGGCATGAGTTGACCACAGGATTGACCAGGGCTTGAGGAAATGATGATGCAACAGTCACAAAAGTATTGTTGACCGTGCTCTGCAAAAATTCACAAGCTTGTGTTCACGACCTAGGCTACCAGCCGGGCCGCCCGGGTCACTGTATTTTCCCGGGCGGCCCGGCCGTGCAAGGACCTGGGAAGGTCGCAGGCAAAAAAAAAAAAAAAAAAAAAAAAACTACGTTATGCAGAACAATAAACTGAACAACTTTTGCTGCCTCAGGGTCACATCGCAATTCTTTACCTTTTTTTTTTTTTTTTTTTTTTTTTTGCCTCGGCCAGGCAAGTGGTCCCGGGCCACTTTGGCAGCCTAGTTCACCACACAATTGACCAGGGCTTGCATTGGCAACAGGATTTACCAGGGCTTGCGTTGACCACAGGACTGACCAGGGTTTGTGTTGATTGAAGGACGAACCAGGGCTTGTGTTGACCAGAGCAGCGGAATGACCAGGTCTTTGCGTTGACCAAACAATTCAACAGCCACTAGTTTATGGAGTTGACCAGAGGTATGCAATACAATAGCCGCAAGATTTTGTTCACCATAGGATTGACATGGACTTGTGTGGATCGAGCTATATGCAGTATAGCCCACATGATTATTTTCACCATAGATATAGCAGCTGCTATGTGTCTATAGGTTAGAGAACTTAGAGCCTCAAGTCTTGTACATTGTGGCTGTCAGTCAGGTTGGGGGGGGAGAGCTATTTCAAGAATAGGTACACAACTAGTACCGGGCAGTCGGGACACGCATTGTCTGCACAAGTAAGCGAGCACTTTATGAGGAGCTATTTGGTTTTTAGTACTTTTTACGAAATTTATAATTGGCAATTTTCTATGTGTGTTGTTGTAAAGATAAAGACCACACATATACAGGCAATAGACAGTTTCAAAAATAGAAGAGCACATACATAAATGGAATAACTCAGCTCAAATCATGCATCAGTCGTGCGCCGCGGGTCGTCATTCTGGTCAAAGGGCCGAAATAGGGGTCAACGACCACACCCAAAGGCCATACAAACTGTCGAAAGAAGGCCTGCTGCTTTGGGGGGTACCCGAAACCACTGGCCTAAACTGGCCTACAGAGGACCAACGTGCGACAGTTGACCGAAAGAAAGTCAACAGTCAACAGCAGCTCGGAAATGCAGACTCACGAGTCAAAGTCAACGCGGACCCAGTCCAGGCCACCGATCAGACACACGGCTTTGGCTGCTTGCAGGCATCCGTAAGGAATCAAGCCCAAGTGCAAATCTGCAACTGTACGGGATCCAGGCCATTCATTGCCTGCGAGACAATCTGGGCCATCGTATCGGAGAGACCAGAGGCTGGTCAACCGGAGTCAACGCTATAAGTTGACCCAGCCCCTGCTCACCGACATTCAGTCTTGCACATGCTGCTTGACGCTGGCTCTGCGCTAGCTGGAAGCTGGCACTACGCTGGCTCGTCGCTGGCACTGCGCTGGCTTGACATTGGACGACGACGCGAGACTGCTACTGCTTGGTACTGGCGCCTTCTCTGTCTACGCAGCCAGCTGGACACTTGCTATGCTGAGGTGGCTCTAGCCACACTGAGTATGAGATTGATGTGCTCCTGGCGAGGAGGACGAGGATCAGGGCTGTGAGATTTATCAAACAATGTGGAGGCTGGTTGCGTTTGTAGTTGCGTTCGTAGTCGACATCGCGCACTGCTGTCCGTTTTCAAGAGCAGTCTGCGCTGATAAGCGCCATGATGAGATCAGCTCAGTGTCAGAGTATGTCAGAGTGTGTCAGAGGGGACTGTCTGCGGATGTGGCGCGAGGGAGATGCGGGAAGGAGTGGGATAAAGAGGGAGATATATCTGCTATGCTGACGGTACCTTCTCTTCCACCTTCACAGTCTTATCTCCCTCCTCCCATCCTTTCTCTGGTGATCAGACAATTGGCCACCTAACAATATGTGAAGGTTTTTTTTTGGAGACATTGAATCTGTGTTGAGACATTCCATTTGTTGTTCCTACACTGACGAGCTTGTTTTCAGATTGGGTTGATTGCATAAATAGTAAAAAGTTACTAAAAGTTAGTAATTGCATAAACAGTAAAAAGTTACTAAAAGTTACCAAAAAAAACAAGTACTAAATTACTACCAAATGCATAAACAATAAAAAGTTACTAAAAGTTACCAAAAAAAACATAGTACTAAATTACTACTAAATGATTGGCGGGACATCTGTTAAAAATTAAAATTGGAAAGATAACGGAGAAGATTAGCATGGCCGCTGCTGCGCAAGGATGACACACATAAAATCGAGAAATGGACCCAAAAAAAAAAAAAAAAAAAAAAAAAAAAAAAAAAACGAAATACTAAATGATTGGTGGTTGCCAATCTGGTGTTTCGTCTATTGTGCAGGGCTATTCCTCATCGCTCATGCGGCCCACTTCTGCGGATCCATCAGAACCAGTGCTGCCCCCAACAGCTCTCATCAAGAGTATTGATAGAATCAAGGCCCCTTACAACCCCTCTAAATTAGTGTATACGCAACAGGGGTTGACCTGGGAACAATTTCAGAAGCTTCTGTCTGAACGAGGGGTTTGATTTCAATGAACAAGGTGGTTTAGTTTCGATGAACGAGGGGTTTGATTTTCCGATGGACAAGCGGTTTGAGTTCGGTGAACGAGGGTATTGATCAGCTGCACAGTGAGTCAATGCTGGCAGCCAAGACCTTATTTATTTTTGCCTTACTTCTTCTCAACTGTACATTTTCGGACGCTGGACCCGTTTTCCAGCTTTGACCATATCAGTGGCATGTTTTTTTTACGTCCATCGAACCGAGTCGGACTCGCAAGAACCTTTCATATTCATGAACCGCCAGGCATTTCAACCCCCAATCCCCACCACTCAAACATTTGTATTTACTATTTCTGTACGATTACCACTCATTTATGCCAATTAACCAGAACCTCAGAGACCAGGGAGTACGGACGGATCGAGACGTTTTTAAAGAGCACCAAAGAAAAGCAACTTGCACAGTTAGTAGCGAGAGCAAATTTTATTCGTCATCCATTGCTGATGCCTTGCACTGCCTTCCAGATCCTAGCTTTTTTTTTCTTTTTCTTTTCTTTTTTTTTCTTTTTTTTTTCTTTTTTTTTTCTTTTTTTTTTTAATTCCACAAACGTCAGTGTGTTTCCTAATGACGGCGAGCAGTACCTCCATCTGGAAATGACGAAGAGCAACGGGGACAGGGGACATCCCTGCTTTAGTGACCAAGACAACATAAATGCGGTTGAAACTTCCCCATTAATCATCACCTTACCTACGATAGGGGGGTCACTTAAGCAGGGGTGTCCCCTACCCCTCTTTCGTATAGAGGGCACTGAACCACTGGCAGAAAGTTGTCCCCAAAACCAGCCAGCCAGCGATAAGGTCTTGAGGACAAAGTCCCAGCGGACCCTGTCGTACGCCTTCTTACAATCAAGGAGCAAGGCTACCACGTTTGGTTCGTCCCCATTGATAACTTCCAAGGCTTTAATCATGATGTTATTCATAATATTTCCTCCCCTTCATTCTCAATTCCAACGAGTGATCGAAGGTACCTCATAATATTTCCTCCCCCTCATGCTCAATTCCAACGAGTGATCGAAGGTATCTCATAATTTTCCTCCCCATCATGCTCAATTCCAATGAATGATCAAAGGTATCTCATAATTTTCCTCCCCATCATGCTCAATTCCAACGAGTGATAAGGTATCTCATAATTTTCCTCCTCCACATGCTCAATTCCAACGAGTGATCGAAGGTACCTTCTTAGCCTTAGAGCGAATGCTTTGGCTAGAATCTTATATGAGGTGTTGAGTAGAGAGATATAAGTCTCCGGTTTCGTATCTTTCTCTTATCTCTTTTTTTCCTGTGAAGTAGAAATACAGTACCAAGTCTCACATTGTGAGGACTCCCCCCCTTCCTTTCCTTCTGCGCATAGGATATCCCAAAAGGCTATGTAATATTATGCCGGGTAACAGTCACTCCCCGGACATTTACCTTTTGGCATGTTGTCCACTGCCACCCACAATTTCTCCACAGTCACAGCTCTGTCTTGGTCTAGTTGTTGGATTGGGCCTCCAAGGTTTTCCGGAGCTGTCGTTGAATCAGGATCGCAGACTGAGCAGCTACTTCTGGACGAGATGATTAACAAGTATTCTCAAAATACAATCCAGTGTATTGCAGAATCATCTGGGGAGTGTCTCTAGCAACTGGCTCAAAGGAGTCGAATGGGTGGTGGAGATCCTGGAGCTCCACAATCAGTAAGCTCTTTTTCTTCTTTGACAATATTCTGAAATTATCTGCAGAACAAGAAAAACAACCACAAGGGTAGAAGGGGGGAGTGGAGGATCGGATAGCGGGGCAAGGGTAAGGAGGTAGGGGGGCGGAGGCGGGAGGAATTGAGGCGAGTATACCAGCGTAGGGAGGGGCGGAAGGAAGAAAGAGGGAAGGAAGAGGGTAGGAAGGAATGGAGGAGGGGATAAGTTCGTACCTCACTCCAATCGATTTGATTTTCGCCCTTTCAGCCCAAGTCTTTTTTGGTTTGTGAGCAAATTAGGAGGTTAGCACCACCCACTTCAGAGGAGGTAGACCCCCTCATGTGGCTAGAAAATCGATCCTGGTCCCTTCCAAGAGCTTCTCTGCCGCAACCTCATCAGGGGGACCTCTCAGATCGCCAAACCGCAAGGAAAGATTTTAGTAGGGATCCCTTTTGGATAACTTTAATGAAAACCTGGAGGAAACTCCCCCTTCCTGATAAGATAGACCCTGAGAGATGGGATGAAGTATGTCAACAACCATTATTTAACAACACATTTATCAGAGACACTCAGGGTTGTACGCTTAACTGTACAGACTCGCCATGGAAAGGGTGGATTAAGAAAGGTGTTATTCGTATCAGGGATATTTGGAATGGTGAGAACAGAGACTGGGTTGATTCTTCGATCCTCCAGGAGCGCTTGAGACGTTGTCATCATCATAAGGAAGCCCTGGAGCAGATAATTGACATAATCCCTTTAGAATGGGTTAGAATTCTTAAGAAAGGGCCCAAGTTCCTCCCAAACGACTGGGTAACCATCAAGGCACAACAAGGAGTACGGGGGAATATAATTGAAGTCATCAATGAAAGGGATATCCTCCTGTCTATTCTTGAGTTGGAAGCGGATGGTTTTCTTAAGCCTATGGCACAAGAGCACACTGAGTGGTTCAAGGTGGACCAACTCTTTCGGATCAGGGTTTTAAACCAGATACACCCGTTTCTCACCAACCTTTTGACCCGGTAAACTGGACCTGGTCTAGTTCAGGTGGAAGGGGACGTTCCTTCTCTAGATCACTTCACAAATTATCAGTCAAATCTACTTACAGAATGCTTCGCCCTAAGGTGAACATAAAGGACCGAATAGAAAATCGATGGATGAAACAACTAAATGTAAGTTAAGAAGAATTGCAATCAGTTAAATGGTTTCTCTCTGTTAAATCTCGCCCAGCCAAGGTAGCATCGATGCAGTGGCAGATTACCCATCGCTGCCTCCCTACGAATGATTGGATTATAGATAGAACCTCATTAGAACAAAGAGGTATAGCTCACCCATGATGCAAGTTATGTAAATCAGCCTTCCCTTCCAAACTAATACCAGAAACATTAGAGCACATATTTCTCCAATGTCCAGGATCAGTCTGGTTATGGCGTTGGTGGGACAGGATTTGGAATCAATTGGGAACAACCCTCCCGTGGCCTTGGGATTGGAAGGCGCTACTCTTGGAAGCCTGGAATCCTGTTCAGATTGATGACTTTACATTAAACTTGTTCACAATTGGAAGGAGAGTAGTTATTTGGGCAATATGGACACGAAGATGTACCTATGAAATGGAAGGTGCACGCTTGGATGGGCCAGAGTTTACTGAAACTATTAAGCTACATATTCAAACGGAGATTACTACGAAATAGGAAGGACTAAAAGAAAAAATACAGTATCTGAAACAGAAAAAAGAAATCCTGCAACACATTAAATCATTTAATCAAAGCTGGCTTGGGGGGGATAAGGGAGGGAGGTTAGGGCGGTTGGAATGAGAGGGAGCACAAGAAAATGATCAGGTTGAGTTTCAGAGGAACTACCGCTTGATCTTCAATGACTGGATGGAAGTTTATCCTGCTATTCCATTAAGGCCTCCGATGGATTTCCCTGATCCTTTTCCTCCATCGAATCTATGTTTGGTTCCCAGATCTTGGTACGGATATGAGTGAACCCTTAGTTCTGGTAACCTCGCTTTTGGTTATTCTGTTGATACATAGAGGGTTGATCTAGTGCTTGGAATGACATGTTTTTCAGGCGCCCTGATTAGGGTTAAGAGGCACGAATTTCAACACAACAATTTATTCTTATGGTTCATATTCAAGGTTTCAAAAGATGTATTTATGGGACGCTGGACCCGGTTTCCAGCAGGTGACACTCCCCATCAATAGATGGAGTTTAAAAAATAAAAATAAAAACAACCTTGATTTGGATACTTTCAAGTTTGTTCTTCACTTTGTTTCTCTTACCGTACCAGTTCGTACCCTTTTTCTTCGTCTTCCTTCCCCATTCCCCCGATAAGCCCAGGGCGTTGTAGAGGCCAAGGACCAAACCCACGGTGATCGCTGGCAGCGGCAGCCGATGGTTGTCCTGACAGGATCGGCCACCTTCCCTGCCCTTCGCCAGGTTAATTCTCCTAGTGCACCCCCTATCCCTACTATCTTACCTCAGTGTGAGCAGCACTCAGGACCTGCCAGTACTTATCCTACACAAGGCTTGAACCGATTTTGCTCTCTGCCTATTCGATTTTGAAGATGATTTGTTGTCCTTCTAGGGTTTTATTTAAGGCTTTGATCCTTGATGCACAGCTGAGGGAGGCCGCAACGACCTTTTTCCCTGCATCCACCCACTCCCCCTCCTCAAAATACATTTTTTTATTATTGGACTTTTTCAGAAATGCTTGAACCGATTTAAACCACCAGTAATACCTTTCCGTGCTTGGAAAACAAATGCCCGCCGGTTAACAGGGGAGGCGGGCAGGCTCGACACTACCGGCGCGAAATGGTTGGTGGCGCCAGCCAAAACGAGGCCCGCGCCGGCTCATTTTGTTTTTGGCGCGCAGGGCAGTTTTAGGCTCGGCATCGATAGTTGAGAAAGGTACTGGTGGTTTAAACCGCTAGTACACGTCCCCAACCTTGCTGAAAGCTGTTGTTGCCACAAGCAAAACAAGGAGGCGCCGCACCGCCAGGGGCACCGTTAGAAAAAACAATTAGCGGCCACCGAAGTGATGCAGGTTTTATGCTGATACCCGCGGGCCTATTTGTGGTGTACTGGTGGTTCACCCAGGGAGTTGTCCCCCAGGATAGTTGTGTTCAACCTATATTAGTCTTGTCCCCCTCCGAATTCTATTGTATGGGGTGAAACAACCTATCACGGACTTATGGTCAGACAGTGTGGCAAACGGTATGTTCACCTCCATTTCCCAGTCTGATGGGCTTCCTTTCAGTAAGAAGTAACCCAGCCTGAGTTTGGTGTGTGCACCATTGGCCCTTGCATTACGCGATAGTAGATACCCATGTAAATTTTGTTTCTTCGGGGTAAAGAACTGTGAAGGGACCAATAAAACTCTTGGCTTTCGTTGAAAAGATTGATTGCCCTAAAGTCCTGCATCAACGGGTCGTCTCTGCTAATACGTCCAGCACGGGGTATTGGATCGAGCTTCAGTCCCCTGCTGGACCAATACCTATCTGTCCATGGTGTAGAATAGCCGGGTTATCTTCTTTGGGGAGTAGGAGTGAGAGGATTTACAGGAATTGAACTTTTTCTTCATCATTTCCACTGGGGTGTAGATACACATGAAAGATCATAGGCTGTTCCCGATTTTTGCAGCTATCCAAACCTATCTGTCCATGGTGTAGTATAGCTCATCAGTCAATTTAAACCACTAGTGCAAACTTGTCAGCACAAGAAAACGAGGCCGAAACCTTAAATGCTGGGCCTGCCGTTGATATATTGGATCGGCGGTCGCTTTGTCATTTCGTGCCTCCGGAATTCAAGGTGTCAGGCCCGCGACCCAGCCGCGGGCCCTTTTCGGAGGGCCCCCTCCGCCGATTGGATTTATCTACGACGCTGGGCCTCCAAAAATTTTGTAGGTGACAAGTTTTCTTTTCAGCAAGGCTGGGCCGGTGTACTGGCGGTTTGAAGCACAAGTCTCTACTTACCAAAATAGATGGCCCCCTTTTAGAGCCATCAGCAGATTCAGCAGAAGCCCAAAATTGCGGGCCCTGCCACCGCCACGTGAAGTCTTTGCTGATGCAGCCAGGCCCTGAGTCTGACCCATTTCTTCTTGTCATTTGAGTACCCCAGTCCCCTAACATTCTAGGAGATTAGTCATTGGTTATCTCATTCCCTCCTGATTGGATGAGGGACAGGTTCGACGGAGGGAAAACTGAGTTTTTTCCTTCTTCGTTGCTGCTCTTATCAATGTCTGGCCCATTATCTTGCAAAGTGTTGAGGACTAGGCTCGATTTACGTCTTTTGTCCTCCCCTCCTCCCAAGGAATCACTCTTCTCTACCCACAACAATGAGAGTGACTGGGTGAACTGTTCAGAAAAAGGTTAATGTTTGTGGCCAGGAGCTGGTTGTATTCCTACAATAACATCTGCTGACACCGCCTCCGCGGTGTAGACCATGTTGGTACGGAGGGATAACTCATCGTTGACCCACTGCAAGGGGCACAAGAATGCATGCCCTTCCTCCGAGATCATCGCGAGATGGAGAGCTCGTGCTCAGTTTGTTTGACATCGACTGCTGCTAGCAACCGATGCAACTTTATCCCAGATGAACCAGACCTAATCAACCTTCTTGAGCTCAGCTTGGGAATTGCCCTTACTGCCATCGACTGACGAATTCAGTGTAGTTTTTTACCTTAGAAAACATCAAACTTTCAATGGATTGTCGTCAATGGAATACAGAGTAAGGTGTTTAACAATTGATCCCTTGCTGTATGTTAGGAAAAAAATTCCGTCTATCGTCTGTTGGAGATAGTCAATGGAAGAAAATATTTTTTGAGTCCTTGATTATAAGAGTTTTTCACCGTTCGACTTGCTTTCGATTTCTTATTTTGTCCTTTCTCAATGATACCTTCTCCCATGTACTTCATTCTGTCTTTCTTGTCTTTGGTGTTGTCGAGCTCATCCGCCAAGCCTGCGAAATCATTCCATTCTTGGGAATTATGAGTTTGTGCGTCAGAGCCTTCATCACTTGTGCCCTCCACCAATGTTTGTGCCCTCTGTCATCTACTATTCCTTCCCAACTTCTTTGTTCATATGGACCTTCCCTGTGCTACGCAACCCCGCACCCCGCGCAGCGTCCCGTACCCGTGGGACGCTGATCAAAGTAATTGGGGCGTGGCCGAGGATTTTGGGCGGGGGTAGAACCGCGAGGGCGAAACTGGGGTTCTCGCCTTAGAAACTTTAGCCGACCGCAAAATTCTAAAATCTAGATAAGCGTCGAAGGGCGGGGCATGGGCAAAATTGCGCCAGTCAGCTTAAGGACAGAAACACAACACATTCAACACTAGACATAACCGCAAAAGACTATGCAAATAAAAGAAAAAGGAGACAACGAATCTATCAGTTATCTCGTGTTAGGTTCACGCCATCCTTCTTGGTGAGAGAGGAGGGGGGCAAATAGACAGTGGACGCCCTAAGTGTCCGAGTTGGGCTCACGAGGTTCATCCGATCGGCTGTAAGTCTCGTCATCCGACAAAGGTGGGAGCGGGGACACCCAGGTCCAGAAGCTCGCCGGAAATCTCCCCCGTTACGGGAGAGATCTGGGAGCCAGAGGGACCCTTCCTAGCCCAGCAACAGCCTCCGCCAGGAACACGAATTTCCCAGCCGACACCAATGACAATTGCACTAAGGCTCCCACATGACGTGGGTCGCCAACCAGGGAAGTATCGTCAAGTCCGTATAAGGCAAAATCAGCAATGGGTAAGAAAACCAGTCAATCAAAACAAACCATGTTCCCCCTATATGACATGCTTTGGAGGGGTTATAAAAGTGAACCCAATCGGCCCGCAATAACACCCTCCGGAGTCCGTACATCCACATCGCAGTAGAGACCATCTTCGTCTGCGATTGGGAAGGGAGGAAGGTCGCTATGGCGAATCGATGTGAGGTTCGAGCACGGGCAGTTACCCACGTGCATGTTCAAAGCAGCAAACCTCGACTCCATACAACTCTCAACTTACCATACATCGCTCACTCCCACCTATCAAAATCCCAGCAGTTTGCACGATGTCATCAACCAAAATTGTCATCTTGTCAAAACGGCGTTGGCCGGGAGGCAAAGAGGTTGGGCGGATCGACTAAGTCCTCAAGCCCGATGTCCCTGGTCGCTCGGCCCGCCCTGGTGAATTGAGAAACTGAGACATGGCGCTTGCACACGAGAGTGAAGAGAAGAAGGTTGGCGATGATCTCACACGTGCGCGAGGCGCAGGGATCGACAATCGATCGAGGATCAGAGAGCATCAACACACTCATGCATGCAAGCAGACGTCCAAGACTTGATGACCCCAAGGACCGCACCCATGTGCGCAAAGACAACAAGGACAATTCCCCAGTCTTTCTACATCCATACATCCATAGATTTCCTGACAGTGAAGCATTCAACATCCATAGACACTCACACCCAACGCCATGCACACAACTGAGTATTCATACTTAGTCTGAGGCATACACGATGCTTGGACAAAGCAGCGATGAAGAAGAAGCAAGTCCTCCACTATTCAAAGTTACAACAATGCTGACACTCCGCGTGGACAACCACCAACCTAACCGAACGCAAGCCAACCATAGCCACAAGGTCCTGCTGTTGGCTCCGTTCCCGTCTCCCCCACCGCCCAGTCCATCTGACTGCCTTACCCCCAAGTCTACCGCTAATTCCACCCCACGCCGTCACTCCGCCCGCTCCTTGGGGCCTGGGCTTGGGCACATTGAGCCTGTTCGGCGCCGCGGTCTTCGTGCATAGCGCATGCAGCATTGCATCTGAGATCAAAGAGAGTGAGAGGAAGGGACTGCGCAAATTTATAGCATGGAAGGCAGCGGGGCACCAGCATGTAGTGCGGGTAGCGAGGGCGTAGATGAGGAGTAAAGAAGGAAGAAGGTTCCGGAAGGTAAGAAGGCGGGACGATCAAAATTTTTGTTCACTTGGGGTGGTCGTTCAAGCCACGTGCGCCGTGCGTAAGTTCGTTCTTATGGCTTGATCCGACCATCCCAACTGTCGACCAATCAATCGCACCGAAGAACAAGGAGCGAATCGAATGAAAGGTTTGGAGGGAGACGAAGGACACCAAGAAAGGAAGTTCGCGTGCGCGTGCAAGGCGGGGAGCAAGCTTGCGTGGCAAGCAAGAATTCACAAACGGTCGCACGCAGAGTGATGCAAAGAAAGTTGAAAATTGCCATCAACCGAAACTCGTAACCATTTCTTTGGTAATTCCCGCACGGTCATTAGTCGGCCGCGCGAGACTAATTTGAACACAGACAGGGGCAATCCCAAAAAATGCATGCAATTGACCCACAAAATTCGGAAAACAGACCAAGATCCGTACTTCGGGGCTTACTTCGGGTTTTAGACCGAAAGGTACGTAAAGATGTGGGGTACACAGCTTGGCCTATCACAGCCCCTCCAACTAGGTCCCCCTCCCAAAGGAGTTTTGTCGGTGGTGCTTGGGGGTATTGAAGCCCCCTCCCAAAAATTGTGCGGTATGATGAGACTCCCTCCCTCCCCCCTCTTCTTATCCCTGTCTCTTATACACATCTAGATGTGTATAAGAGACAGGATGTGGGGTACACAGCTTGGCCTATCACAGCCCCTCCAACTAGGTCCCCCTCCCAAAGGAGTTTTGTCGGTGGTGCTTGGGGGTATTGAAGCCCCCTCCCAAAAATTGTGCGGTATGATGAGACTCCCTCCCTCCCCCCTCTTCTTATCCTCTGATTCCTCCGTCATGATCGAGGAGGTTATTTCAAAGTTTTTTCTGTAATTTTTAGAGGTTCAAAAAAAAATCCTCTTCAGTGTTACTTGGTACTGAGTCGTGGAGCTCTCGTAGAGGGAGAGATTCAGAGAGTGTCCCAGTTGTCATCACTGCACCTGGAGGTTGGAGAGGCTTTGTCCCGACTTCCGAGACTGATCACCGGGTATAACACAAGATGGGACGGGGGTGGGAAACATCGGTCCGTGAAAGAGGGTTGGTGAATGTTTTTTATTTGCAAAGCTTTCTCCCGTCACTTCTCCTACCTCGATACCCCCTTTATCCAACTCTTTGGCTGTTGTCACTTTCGTTGTTGAAATTGAAATTTTTTGTTCTTGTTAACTTTTTTCCAGGTTGTGGTTTTGGATGTCGGTTGAGCCCTTTTGAACCAAAGGAGTGGGATGAGGGTCCTGACCTCTCTTGTTTAGCACCCACGGATTGTTAGTGTGCATTTGGACCACCCGCATGTGGCCTATGGTGCTTGAGGTGGAAAGCCCCTGCCCGCAAACTGCCCCCGCTGGTGACCGAATGTAGCAATGAGTATTCTGGCTCCTTACCTCCCCATCCTTATGTCTGTCCCTTGCCAGCGATACCTCTTTGTTCCAATGTGTTAATCTGCAACTCAAAAGGTGTTCCTTACAGTATCAGGATAGTAGAAAATCTGGTGTCCCTGCAAATTTGACAATAGTCGGTAAACTGCGTGACTATCTTCAAGTTAATTTATGGAATAACTCCTCCTGTTGTAGCCACTTGCGGTCATTTGGCACTCTGTCCCTCCCATTATGAGATGTAAAATTTGAAATTTCAGATTATTTAACTTTGGCGTATCTTCGTACCACTCAGGAGGGTACTGTTTCAGGACCTTGCCCACTACAAAATCAATTCTCAACTGTACAAACCGAGCCGCCTTGTATGACACTCTCAGTCCCATACTCTATATCGTACTACTAACTGCCTCTTCGTCCCTTGTTTTTTCTAACTTCTTTTGTGACATCCATCCTTTAAATCCCAGTTTGTATAAATTGCCGCCAATCCTAAGTTTATTAGCTCTTATATTGATCAAGAAATTATGTTTTTTTGTCACAAGGGTAATAACTACATAATAAGACGTCACAATTTTTTCCTTCTTGATGAACCCTCCCTCTTTCTTTGTGAGGGGGAACCTTGGAAGAACACTACAAGGACGTGCTTCTGGAGCCATTCTTCCTATGTCGCTCCAAAGTTTGCAGATAGTGACGTTTTAACAGCCTTACCTTCCATTTCAATCATGACAATCTTGGAAGTAAGCGGAATGACTAGCCTATCATAATATTTTGACGAATCTCCTCTACTTCCACTACAATGTTTTTCCTTTGTCCTATTTTCTTTTCCAATTTCATGTCGTCATCATCAGAATCAAACTCGTCTTCCTCTGCCAGCCACCACCTTTGTCTTTCCATCCGATCCGTACCCTTAATAAGAAAGTTTAATAACCTCTGTGAGTCTCACGGTTCTCATTTTATTCCCTCTGATTTTTCATAGACTTTCGAAAGGGCTTACGGTGGATACCTAGGTACTCAGAGACGAAGAAGGGCGTAGTAAGCGACGAAATGCTTCGGGGAGTCGAAAAATCTTCTCTCGCTCTTCGCTGCTTGGGCTCTACGAAAGCTCTCTCCCCATCCACTTCACTCACCCCTACAGTAAAACTAAAAACTTTTACTCCGCCCAATAACTCATTGCCTCCTCGTTGTCTTTCATGCCTCTTTGTTCTCACGTCCAATGCCCATACCTCATGTCTCCTCATTGTCTTCCATGCCTCTCGTTTTCCTCTAGCGAAGCTTGAATCCCTTGTCCGTCTTTCCTTTACGTTTGGGGTTTTGCCAAGAACGGCGAGAAAGATCCTTACTGAAAGCATAATTGCATGTTATCCATACTCATTTAGCCACCCGATTGCGTCGACAGACCAAGAAAGATTGTAAACTCGGTTATGTAAAGAGGAGGGGTTGTTAATCACTCTCAAATAGGAGCCTGATGAGAGTGAGGGTTACGCTAGGGAATGATCAATTGCTTCTTTGAAAAAATCATGAACTATTCCGGAACTACTCTTAGAGGCTAATCCAAAACTGTGTAGCCCGGCGAAGAGTTCTTCGTATAGGAACGCAGAGACAAAAGACGGGCATAGTATTGAGGAGCAAGGTCCTGCATTTGGACAGAACCAAAGACTGGGCTAAACATACATTCACTGTTAGAATGGGCTAGAGAGTTGGTATCGAGCCTTCCAATCGTCTCCTGCAGGATTGCAGGCAATCAAACCCTTGCACCAAGCAACGAGAAAAAAACTTTATACTCCTAACCTACATCCACTTTACCGCAATCCATTGCGCAAGAGTACGTTGGCAGGTTTTTAAGAATAACATGGATTCTGCTTATCCCCGACTGTGGCGGTGATATACCTTTTTAACATGCGGCCTAAGTCCGAGTCATCGGGGCCCCCCTTTCTGACAATGGTCGGCGAGACCCTCCTTAGGCTGGCCTAAGGTTTGCTATGAATTAAAATCCACGGGTGCCCGGTACCATACGGTCCATACCCAACCTTCGCCCCTCTCTACCAATACGTTTTCTTTTCTTATATAGTCCTCGTGGGTAGGCCCCCCTTTCACACAAAAAACGGATTGCCCCCTCTACTGAACTAAAGGAAGTTGCTTTCCCTAAAAGCTTGAATAAAAAGGGGACGGGCGGTATGAACAACTAAGAAAATCAACGGAGAGCAAATAACCTGGTGACACTTCAATGATTTTTCACGAATAACGGAAAACTTGAAGGAAGAAAGAGGAGGCGATACTGCTCAGGCTTTCCGTACTACTTGCCAAAGTGACCTTTCCTTAAATATTGTCAAACCTCTCCTACCTGCTACTCGAAAGAGGTTAGTCTCACGTACCAGGACCAAGAATGTCAGGAAAAAGATAACGAAAAGGAAACTCACTTCAACAATAGGATCAATCGGCAAAACAGATGTATCGTGACTGAGGCTTTGGTTACATACACCAAAGAAAACACATTGCGTGTGTGTGTGGGGAGAAGATACCTCCAATACGCTAGCGGGTCTCGACACTTGCCTTCTTCAAAAAGTAAAGCCGGAGTCGCCCTCTGCACCAATACCGTCCTTTCCTAACCAAAGTAGGGGGCCGGGTTACACTACCTACCTACCACTACTCCTAATTATAGTCTTACGGGGAACCCCGTAGCAGCCAGAACTGTGTTCACGAGTGAACATGCGGGGGCTACTCCCGACCTGCAGGCGGGCGATACCGGCCAGGGGAGAGCCGGTAGCATCAGGGACCATGCCAACAGGACCAATCGCTCTGCCTCCCCTCAGGTCCCCTCTCCAACGAACATCAGCAGACTCTGCTCAATGCCGACGGGGGGATCCAGTGGTCTATCTCTAGGTGGCGGGCGTGAAGCTTGCCCCAAGAAGGTACGTGAGGCCAATGGTGATTGAACCCACGATCTCCTGAATGCAACTCTCGGCCAGGGGAGAGTCGGTAGCATCAAGGACCATGCCAATAGGACCAATCCCTCTGCCTCCCCTCCCCTCTCCTACGAACATCAGCAGACTTTGCTCAACGCCGACGGGGGGATCCAGTGGTCTATCTCTAGTTGGCGGGCGTGAAGCTTGCCCCAAGAAGGTACGTGAGGCCAGTGGGGATTGAACTGACGACCCCCTGAATGCAACTCTCGCCCAGGGGAGAGCCGGTAGCATCAGGGACCATGCCGACAGACCCAATCCCTCTGCCTCCCCTCAGGTCCCCTCTCCTACAAACATCAGCAGACTCTGCTCAACGCCGATGGAGGGATCCAGTGGTCTATCTCTAGGTGGCGGGCGTGAAGCTTGGCCCAAGAAGGCACGTGCGGCCAATGGGGATTGAACCCACGACCTCCTGAATGCAACTCTAGCTCAGTTGGGAAAAAAAAACGAGTTTTCGACATTGGTGTGGCGAGGCTGTTGGTCGTGGCCTTTGGAACAGAATGGTCCCCCCCCCCCAACAAAAAAAAAAAAAAAAAAAGGGAAAGAAAAGGACCAAAATGGGCATCGGCATGTCCAGGGGCCGGGTCCCACTAGCAGCGTTGAGCTACCTCAACGCCTGAATCTGGACGCTTTTGCGAAGATGTGCAGAAATGGTGTTGAGTTTCCTGAACTGCACGTCTCCACAGACAAGTCCATATTCAGGCGTTGAGGTAGCTCAACGCTGCGAGTGGGACTTGGCCCCAGACAGGGCTGTTTTGTTTTTGTTTTTGTTTTTGTTTTTTTTGTTTTGTTTTTGGGAAAATTTGTCTGGCGCCCCTGTATTTTCCATTTATTTGCGTCGCGCCCCTCCGACATGCGAAATACCCTGCCGCGCCCCTCTGACCAGTAGTGAAATGTTTCATAAACCCCTGGCGTCGTTTGGGCCTCACATGTTTTTGTAGTGCCCCTACCGGTACCCACATCAAATTTGTGTCATGCCCCTACCGGATAGCCATTGGGAAAATTTCCGATATGCCCCTACCGGTACTGTCGATCTTTTCACTGTGCCCCTGTCGCCGTTGGAGGCACTCAGGATCAACCTGACCGACAATAACCATGGACTGCTGCACCCCACATCCGCCCTCGCATAGGCCGTCTGCCTGTCTGCTCTCTCTCTCTCTCTCTCTCTCTCTCTCTCTCTCTCTCTCTCTCTCTCTCTCTCACACACACACACACACACACACACACAACACACACA